>CM044008.1:33358983-33953983 GCA_024085815.1 Flaveria linearis
GAAAATTTTCAACCTTTTTCACACAATTCGCCTAAAACACAATTTTGAATACCCTAGACGGCTGCAAGTCGAAAAAGACTCAATTCTAAAAGCATGCACACTTAAAAACTGGATTTTTATGCAGAAAGCACGGATCTTTAGACTAAAAACATTGACTTTTTCACAAAAACATTGAATCACGAAGAATCAAGAGCCAAAGCTCTGTACGGAGTACTAACTGATTCAATGTGCAACCGAATCAAATAGCGCGGAATTCTATTTGATTGGCGATCCAATCAGGGAAAGCGTTAATCCGATCAACCTAACGATTATAGTACGTTAAGAATAGACTAGGAATGATCAGAAATGTTCTATGAACTTGGAAGGGACGATCTTGACGAAGTTGGACGACTAGGGTTGTGAATTCTCGAAGTGTTCCGTTTTTCCACGAATTAAGTGGTATTTATAGATTACAGCTTTCATTCATACGACTGAGCCATGTGTATGGCTCAGTCGTGCGACTGAGTCATGCGATTGGTTCATTCGTACGATTGAGTCAGTCTTATGACTCAATCGTGCATATGACTCAATCACCTGGTTCAGTCGTGCGATTGGACCATTCGCATGGTCCAGTCGTGCGACTGAATCATGAGACATAGTTAAACACATTCCTGAACCTTTAACATTCAGAACTATGTCTAACAACTGTATACCTATATAACATGTTCGTATAAGCGTGTAACATACAATAATATAATATATAAACATTAAACAACTAATACACAATCAATCAAGAGCTTTTCATTACATTGATCAAACATTACATATGTGTAACAAAATGAAAGTCAATTACATTTAAGCTCACTAGACCTAGAACTAGGACATGTTACCAACAAGATGTATTTCCACAAAAAGAGTAATTTCATATATATTCATCTACAAGGAATTTTAATACTTTTAAAACTAGAACTCACTCAGCAACGCTGACTTTTATATATTTTCAGTTGGCAGGTAAGCATTGCTGAGTATGGCACACTAGGGAAGCTACTCGGCGGGGCAAGACTGACATCCCTTCATGATTAATGATTTTGTTGCTATGTAATGCAGTTAAACAATCTTTTATAACTTATAATAATTATGGGGTGTATTGCTTAGCAACAGTTTTTATAATTTAAATGGATGACTTTTGATATTAATTCCGCTACATTGTTTTATAGAATGTATACTAGCGTGTGTATTTAGTGCTATGAATCTCAACTGTGAGGTGCTCGGGAACGGGGCCTTACCAGGTAAACATGATGAATGTGTTATAAGTGGATCATTAGAGGTGTTTTAGTGTTGTAAGTATTAGATTAGTTTGGCTAGGTACGTATGGGTTAGTTTGTTTGATTTTATTTAAGCTAGTTAATTTGGTATAACACTCATCATGATATATGTTGACTAAGTTTTGTCTTTTTTTGTGGTGTAGACAATATGTGCCAAATATAAGTATACACTAGGTTACCTAGGGTTTTTATAAAAATTTTACATATATGTATTTTTTTAGTTAAAGGGTTGATCTTTGTTTTAAATACATAATTAGAATTAAGCTCCCCGCTTATGGCGGGGGTAAAACTAGGCCACATAGTATCAATGTTGTTCCATTGCAAGTGACAACCAACATTAAAGTTGCAGTGTGTGTAATGCGAAGAAATTAGACCAAAACGTAAAACGTAGAGGTGTACAATTAATTCGATCTAGGAACCGCATGTTGTGATGAACATATGAAACGGGAAAAAAATAGACGTAAAACATTAAACCACGCACGCACGTTGCGCTCTGTGAGCTCACAAAATTTAGGACTAAGCGTAAGGTGAAACATAAATATATTGAACCACACATGCATGTTGCACCGTGTTAACTTGTAAAATTTAGCACGAAACATAAAACAAAAATTTTCAAAAGATGAAAAGTATGAGGGAATGAGTTGAAAGGAAAAAAAAGTTGTAAGCTTAAATTAAAAAAAATGAAAATTTTGAGTTAAAAGTGAAAAAATCAAATTTATAAAGTTACATTGTAAGATATAAAAAACTTTAAGCTAAAGTTAAAAATCAATTCTTTTCTAAAAACACCTTAAACCGGTATAATCTTAATGCACAAAATAAATTAGTAATTAGTATATATTAAATAATAAATTGAGACTAGGTTTAGGAAAGATCATCATCTCAAATAGGTACTAGCACAACATATATGCACATTAGTTATCTAGTATATAAAATCACACATATAAGAATTCATATAAATAACACATGCTCACACTAGAAATATATATATATATATATATATATATATATATATATATATATATATATATATATATAATATACTTATAATAAATTACATAGAATCATAGAATTTTTTATTCTAAAGATATTTCTAATCAATAAGTTTTATTATTCAATTCTATTTATTTTGTTTTGCATCAACTAGAGGAACAAAAAGATAAATAACACCGGGATGTTATATGTTGAACTATCATGAAGAAAAACATAGGGATAAGAACTTTGTTTATTCTCAAGTTTGTCACATGAAAGCAGTCAAACCTTCTTGTGATTAACAAATCACAAAAATAATTTAAAAAGACAATTAGGTTTGTTTTTTTCTTTTGCTTCCATCAGGAGACAAGAACTAGCAAGTGTTGGAGGTAAAGCAGGCGTGATCATGTTGGGTACCACATACATCTTTTGAGCCGCTGATTAGATTTGTTGATTTATATCACCTATTTTGGAACCGGATTTTATGAACGAAAAAAGTTTTGGGTAAAGATTTGTGTACAAGACTTTATTGAAGGAGCAAATCGTCAACTGATAATGTTTAGTAAAACAACCATCAAGTTCAGGTTCGCGCCATTGTTGTGTATGTTCACTATTTGAATATGTTGTTGTTAGGGATGCTTTTGATGATGATGCATTGATATTCAGTATGGAAAATAATATGGACTATTAGGTCATGAATTTAGGGGCTTCATTTCATGCCTTGAATAACAGGAAACCAATGTGAATTTGGAAAGGTACGATGAGCTAATGACAAGATATTTAAGGTAGCGGGCAAGAGGGATATTGGTTTGACTACTTTATTGGGAACTACATGGAACTTGAAAAATTAATAGGTGATTCTAAGGCTGAAGATGAAACTGACTTCAGTTCGTCAACTAGATGAATAAGGTCTAGAAGTAAGGTTTGGTGGTGGCAAAATGGAGGGAGATCAATGCTAATTTGGTTCTTGCTCGTGGTATAAGTGTGGGTCATTATATATTGTTGTGGTGGCTACTAAGGAATGTATGACTGTACTGGTTAAGCATGGCAAATTTTGGTTCATTAAATCTGTTGTTAAAAGAGTTCATTTTGTAAACGTGAAGTTAGGAGCAAGCATGTAGTTGAACGAGTCCAAAATTCAAAACCATTCAGAGGATTTAGTGACTATGGGAACACAATATGTGTTTTGGGTATAGTTATAAAGAATCATGGTTTTAAAGACTACGACTGGAAATTCTCTTCTTGTTATTGTTGCTGAATTTGGAGAGTGATGATGATCCTTGGTGTGTCTTTGGATTTGGTGGAGGGTCCAAACCAATTGAGACAAAGGATGAGTTGTTGTCAGGATTATCCATGACTATGTTAGAGCTCGAGAGAGTTTCAAGTGGCCTTTCTGGTACTTGATGATGAGGGGTTGCCATAACTAGAAGATTTTACGAAGTCTTAGCTTTTTCTTTGGGAACTAGAAGCTTGGAGACTTGTTTAAGATTACTAGAGTTACTACTTGACTAGGTTGCTCTATGCTTGAATGACGAGCTAAAATTTATCGCAAAGCCTTCAAGTGGGAGATTGTTGGGCATGTAAAGGCTTTAAGCTTGGGCCCATGTAAAGGCTTAAGAAACCCTAGTTGCAGCCCGTAAATATAGCTCACACTGAGCGAACCACGTTAAATCCTTGTGTCATTTTATTTTCTATTCTATATGTGGATTCATTTGTGTCCATATGTTTATTTTATTGTGCCACTTCATTCTAATACACTTGTGTGAAATTTGTAACACTTGCCTCCAAGGGCACACTTTAGGAGCGGTACGTATTGAGTATACAAAGCACATAGTAATCAAAGAATATACATCGGAATTTAACTCTAATTATAGATGATCGCTTATTATATTTTTTTCACATTACATAATAATATTATATTATTTTAACTATACTAGATACATATATCTTCAGCAGCCCTCTTGAACTTTATTTCTTTATCAGCTAGCCTATATTTCTAATCCCTGTAATCATTTGGCACCTTAGATATGTGCCCATAAAAAATTGAGACTTAGCATAAGTTGGTGAGTTTATAAACATAGCATTATTAAAAACATATTAGAATTGACTATTGTGTTAATCAGATACAACCATGCCAAAAAGACATGAATGGAGTAAGAACAATATATTTCGTATAACCAGGCTATGTATACAAACTTTACTAACTAAAGTAGAATCACATAAGCAACTCTCAAGCATCCTATCAAGTATTACCACATAGTACACATGGTATTGATAGTCAATTATACAATTATTACGAGTTACAGAATATCACATCCCTTTTAGAAAACAGTCCAGAAGAACTCACCTCAAACAATTAGATCACCGAAATCATCTGCTAAGGTTCACCACTATCATGTAATATCCTATAGGCACAATAACATTATATATCATATAGGACTGATTTGATATTCCTTTCTATTTGTTAACATTATCCGAGTACTTTTTGTGCTTTATGTCAACCGTTTGGTACTACACTTAATAGTTGATACAATAAAAACTAAATATATACTTAAATGAGAACATACATCAAAACTATTTACGACAGTTTTATTTAGAGCCTCACTACTTGCGCTCCTACTTGAGCTCCAAAAATAACTACAACAAAACTCAATAGGGTATTAATATGCATGCACGTATCATTGTTAATATTATGTTTTTAATATACTTTTAGGTATTCAATGGTATTACTTTGTTACGTGTTTGAAATGTAGGTAAAATGCAGCTTAATGGACATATTTGATAAAAATACAACAATTATCAAGATTATGGATTGACCGGAGATGAAAACAAAGAAATAGAGAAAGAATAATTGAGGCCGTAAGCTATGGCAACACCACCATGTAGGAAGATCGCAAGACAGAGGCCAAGACTATCTAGGAGGGGGTAGGTCGTAACCTATGGCTTGTAAGTTACGGTCTTATGTGATATTTTAAGGATCGTTTAAAATTTTAAAACCTATTTAAACTCTAAAATTAGGGTTTCGAAGGAACTCTTTCCTCCAACCCTAAAAACGAATCTTTGGATTATTTTAAGCCATTGAAACTCTCTCTAATCATCAATTGACCAATGAATTATATGCTCAAAGTGAAGATTGAAGAGATTATTATGAGATGCAAGGCTAATCGTCTGTGACCTTGTCCGGGTGGATGATTTGTGATTTGGATTATGCTTTCTTATGTTCTTATCTAGTCAAGACATAAACTTTGATTGTTTAACAACTTTTCTTTATTTATGTGTTTGGAATCATGTGTTGATTAAAGATTTGTGTTAGTTGAATTGATTATTGCTTATCAAGTTATCATTTTTACATTGTTAACCATCGAGTAGTAATTAGCTTATTATCGTTAATTGGTGTTGCAAATAAAGTTATAGATTGTGAGTAGTTAGTTTACTAATTAATTTACATATATGGATAGCGAGTTAGTAATAACCATTCAACATATGTGTTAAACAAGTTATTTCTATGTGATCTCAAGATTAGGTGAAACATAGGTTGTGCGTTCAATAACATTCCTAAAACCCGTGGTGATTCCTTTCATCTCATTGATTTTAAACCAAGCCAAGTTTTCATTTTAATCTTTAAAGTAATTATTTTAGGTCAATTTTGCCCTCTTATTACACAGTCTAGAGACAGTAGTTTAGTTGGTTGGGTAATTAAGTTAAGTAATCAAATGAATCGTGTACACTACCACATGCTTCTCGTGGATACGACACCTGACTTACCCTAGCTACCTAGGTTAATTAGGTTTTTGCATGACCCCAAAGACAGGTTATCAGGTATTAAGAACTTGAGTTTTATTACTACACAAACAAGTATCTCCTATGGATTTTTGGTATGGAAAAATTCTATAGCAAATTTGTACAGATTAGCTACGGGTTTTGCTACGGATACATGTTGCTACGGTTTGCCTTCGAATAAACCATTGCAAAATGTGTTCATAGAAATTTGTAAGAAAATTCATAGCAAAAGGTTTAGTATAAATATATTAAAAATGATTTAGTTAAATTCGTAGAAAATTTGTAGAAAATTCAAGAGATAAATGTTGAAAAAGAATAACTAAAAATAGTTTAGCAACACCCATAACAAAATACATAGCAAGACTAAGGAATAAACATTAAAATAATTTAATAAAATCCCTAGTAAATTTCATAGCAAAAGTGAATATATAAGATTTTTTAAACAATGAAAAAAAATATCATCAAAAGAATCCATAGTAAAATCCATAGCAAAACCTAATCTAGAAAAATGATGCATGGTAAATATTAATACCCGTAGCAAGATCCATAGCAAAATCCTTAGCAAACTAAGAAAATAGATTTAGGATAGTTGAAGATAAATTAGTTAAAATTTATAGAGAAAGCCATATTAGAATCAAGAAATAAGTTTTTAAAAACTAAATAAGTCACACAATAAAAACCTTTGTAAATTTCTCACGAAATTAAGAGATATGTAACAACTCTAAATAATAAAAGAATAGTTAATAAAACTACAGTAAATATATAATGAAGTGTGTTTTGATTACCTATTGACATAATTCATCAAATGTAATAAATTAATACTAAATATGATTAAGTAAGACTCATCATGACCCTACTAAAACTTTTATAAACCTCAAGAACCAATATGACTCATTAAGTTGCAAGACTCGCTATAAGTTATTAAAAACTGTACACTCGTAGTTCGTCATGTATAACTATCCAATTGGTCCTTGCTTCTTACCTAATTCATGTTACTTTAAAGCTGGCTAGCTTCGACATTCCATCGAGTTAGCTAAATATGAATGTACTTATGGAGAATTAATAATAAATCATTTAGATCAATTGTGATGAATTAGGGTTAGATAGTGCATATATTATATAGTCAACGGAGGTCAATATGGTTAATGATAATCAGTTAGGGTAAATAATAGTTAGTGATGATCAATTAGAGTCAATATTCGTCAATAATGGTCAATGATGGTATAATACAGTAACTTAGCTTTGATTTCGGTTAATCATGATTAACTAATGAAAAATTAGTTGTAAGGGTGTTCATCGAGTTGAACCAAATTCAAGTTAATCGAATGGATTAAGTTGAAATTTTAATTTTCCAAACAACATTCGATTCGATTTAATTCGAAAAAGATAAGTCGAATTCAAATAGAATCTAATATGAAATTTTCAAATAGAATTCCAATTCAATTCGTATTTGAAAAAAAAATCAATTACTCAATTCATATTTGGAAAAGAAATAATTAATCAATAAGTTTTTTTTAATTTATTCGAAAATTCAATTTCAAATGCTTAATAAGTGGGTGCATATGGTATATTATGATTTAGTATAAACCATTATGACTTATAATGACACTTATAACATATGATGTATTAGGTCAAACATAGGTCATGTAGGCCAAACTTGGTTAGTCATAATGATACATGATGAAACATGGTTAAGGTATATAATCACTAGTGGTGGTAAAATCTCAGTCATCATAGTCATCGACAGTCACGCATGGGTACATATGACCCATTAATACCTGTTATAGGCTGTTATAACTTATAACTACCCCTAGTGACGTATTAAGACCCATTGTTACACTTATGACATAATAAAACATGTTAGGTCATGCATAGTCAATATAGGTCAAATTTGGCCAATCGATGTGATTATATACAAACCTTGTTAATATACGTTTAATAATGAAAATCATAAACAATAAGTGTCTAATGTAGCGACTTATAGTCAAACATGAGTGCAAATGACCCGTTACGACTCTTATCATATATAGATCGACACATTAATGGGGCGTTTAAAATTGGGTATAAATCCGCTTATGGACTTTATTAATTCATTAAAGTAACCGTGTTAAACGTGTTATCCGGTAAACACAATCGTTTCATGATAAATAATTAGCAAATAATATAATATAAAAATTTCATATAAGAATAATAACCTATCAACATAATAATAAATACTATCTTGAATGAAATACAAAATAAATATTAAAATCAAAAGTAGGTGAATGTACTAGTTTCAAGTTTCACCTGTGACAAAATACAAAAGTTCCAGGTGGGCTAGGAGTTTTTTTCACCTAATGTAAGTTTCCTCTTGAGGTAGTCTCAAGTTTCGTATTTGAGTAATAGAGGTGATCGGTGAGCCATAGTGCATCAATGATCCTACACACACACACACACATTATATATATATGTATGTATAATATATATATATGTATATATATATGTATATGTATATATATATATATATGTATATGTATATGTATATGTATATGTATATGTATATGTTATGTATATGTATATGTATATGTATATTATATGTATATGTATGTTATATGTATATGTATATGTATATGTATATGTATATGTATATGTTATATATGTATATGTATATGTATATGTATATGTATATGTATATGTATATGTATATGTATGTATATGTATATGTATATGTATATGTATATGTATATGTATTGTATATGTATATGATATGTATATGTATATGTATATGTATATGTTATGTATATGTATATGTATATGTATATGTATATGTATATGTATAGTTATGTAAATGTACGTATATGTATATGTATATGTATACGTATATCTGTATATGTAATGTAACGTATATGTATACGTATATGTATACGTATATCTGTATACGTATATGTATACGTATATGTATACGTATATGTATACGTATATGTATACGTATATGTATACGTATATGTATACGTATATGTATACGTATATGTATACGTATATGTATACGTATAGTATACGTATGTGTATATGTATCTTATATGTATACGTATATGTATACGTATATTTACTATATGTATACGTATATGTATACGTATATGTATACGTATATATACGTATATGTAACGTATATGTATATATATGTATACGTATATGTATACTATATGTATACGTATATGTATACTATATGTATACGTATATGTATACGTATATGTATACGTATATGTATACGTATATGTATACGTATGTATACGTATATGTACGTATATGTATCGTATATGTATACGATATGTATACGTATATGTATATATATGTATACGTATATGTATACGTATATGTATACGTATATGTATACGTATATGTATACGTATATGTATACTATATGTATACTATATGTATACGTATAGTATACGTATACCTATACGTATACTATACGTATATATACGTATACATTACGTAACATATGTACATATACGTATATGTATACGTATATGTATAACGTATATGTATACGTATATGTATACGTATATGTATACGTATATGTATAGTATATGTATACGTATATGTATACGTATATGTATACGTATATGTATACGTATATGTATACGTATATGTATACGTATATGTATACGTATATGTATACGTGTATGTATACGTATATGTATACGTGTATGTATACGTATATGTATACGTGTATGTATACGTATATGTATACGTGTATGTATACGTATATGTATACGTGTATGTATACGTATATGTATACGTGTATGTATCGTATATGTATACGTGTATGTATACGTATATGTATACGTGTATGTATACGTATATGTATACGTGTATGTATACGTATATGTATAAGTGTATGTATACGTATATGTATACGTGTATGTATACGTATATGTAACGTGTATGTATACGTATATGTATACGTGTATGTATACGTATGTATACGTGTATGTATACGTATATGTATACGTGTATGTATACGTATATGTATACGTGTATGTATACGTATATGTATACGTGTATGTATACGTATATGTATACGTGTATGTATACGTATATGTACGTGTATGTATACGTATATGTATACGTGTATGTATACGTATATGATACGTGTATGTATACGATATGTATACGTGTATGTATACGTATATGTATACGTGTATGTATACGTATATGTATACGTGTATGTATACGTATATGTATACGTGTATGTATACGTATATGTATACGTGTATGTATACGTATATGTATACGTGTATGTATACGTATATGTATACGTGTATGTATACGTATGTATACGTGTATGATACGTATATGTATACGTGTATGTATACGTATATGTATACGTGTATGTATACGTATATGTATACGTGTATGTATACGTATATGTATACGTGTATGTATACGTATATGTATACGTTATGTATACGTATATGTATACGTGTATATATATATATGTATATGTATATGTATATATATATGTATATTATATATATGTATATATATATGTATATGTGTATATATATGTATATATATATATGTATATATATATGTATAGTGTATATATATATATATGTATATATATGTATATATATATGCATACACATACACACACAACACATATATATAATATAACAAATAGGAGATCCATAAAAGAATTAATTAAAAAACCATTTAAACTAATAATATATAATAAAAATACAACAAGAATTGATCGTGGATATGACCTCAGAAAGTTTCATACCCATTTTTCTTCAATGATGACCTCATGTTCCCTCCCAATTCCTCACTATCCACAATACGGTTAACAGTTACAAAATATTATAATTGCATTACATCACAAAAATGTCATTGTTATACTAATGGATTTCATCCCCAAAAATGCCAAGTAGCCACCCCGTGCCATCCCCAGCAACTTTTACCTGCCAACTGGAAAATACATAAAAGTCAGCGTTGCTGAGTGAGTTCTCGTTTTATAAATAAAATATCATACTTTCATTAAACCTTTCTTTTCTTTCATACACGATCATGCATTATACGTACAGATTGAGAATATTAATATTAACTTTCATTATCGTCATTTTCCAACATCATATTCATAGCATGCTTTCATTTCATGCTTTTCGTTAACATTCTCTTACTTTCGTTCTCATTCTTTCATAACGTACTTATTATCATTCTTTTACTTTCGTACTTGTTTACTTTTTTATTTCTTTCGTACGTTACGCCATTCTTTTACGTTCATATGCATTGATGAACAAACCCCGAACATTGTGCACGAAGCTAATGCTGGACCTGTGGTAATTAAACCATAAACATTGTGCACGAAGCTGATCCAGTCACCTAGGTCAAGTCATCTCTCCCATTCATTCAACCAATTGGTATACCCGAACATTTTGCACGAAGCTGATGCTGGACCTGTGGTAATTAAACCACAAACATTGTGCATAAAGCTGATCCAGTCACCTAGGGCATACCAAAGGGCCTTGTCAATCTCAATGATTGACCCTGTGTGCATCCTTTGGGGTAGCTAACCCGCATCACAGTTGAGCTAACGACAACATGGTCGTGCACCTCCTTTCATTTGCTTGCAAGCCATTCTTTCGTTCATTACATTTTACTTTTCATCATTGTTATCTTTCGTTTCGTTACGTTATTCTTTATGTTCTTCCATTCGTTTGTCATACTACGTAAAGTAATAACATAATATATAACGTATTTTATAATATAATATAAATACGTCTAATCATTATTAAAAGATAACACATTATACATACCGTACATCATTCATACATTCCATAACCTTAAAACATCCCATAATCATGCTTAAAATGGTAATCATTACTCATAAGTCAAATTTGGTCAAACCTTAGACTTTCTGCTTTTTCCTGAAATTTCAGAAAATATTATAAATGTCTAGACGCATGGGCACTATTTGGGCGTTTCTGCCCTGTTCAGGCGTTTTGCTACTACGCAGTCGTCTGGACTTATACTTAGTTACTTTTCACTTAGACGCATGGGCCTATTTAGGTGCATGGGCACTATTCAGGCGTTTGGGCCTAACACTTAGTCATTCTTGGCAATATTCCAGACGTTTGGGCACTATTCAGGCATTTGGGCCTGACTTAGACGCATGAACATCTAGGCGGTTGGGTACTGTTCAGACGTTTGGGGTTTCTGGGCGGTTGGGAACACTTAGTAAATTTAACCGTTGGACGCATGGACCACTGTTTAGGTGGTTGGGCAACTAATTTTCACTTAAACAACATAAATCAGTCCCAATCATCCTAAATCGTGATCTAAGCTTAGTAATAACATTCTAAGCATCATAACATGTACATACACACATATGTATCCCAAATTTACACCCACCCACATACATATTCACACACACATACGGGTAAAAACCCATTTTTATAAAAACATGTTCACATGCATTTTCTAGCCCCGAAGTTTGTTAAAAACATGTTAAAATGGGGTTCTAGAACTCACCTTAGCTGCTTTTGAGTTTGAACCCTTCTCTTGAACTTCTCAGACATTTTTAACACCTAAACCCACTAAAACACACACAAACATAAATACAATATGAGCATATAATCGAGGCTAAGTCGATCAAAACAACTTAAAACACCAAAATCTTACCTTGAACTTCAACTTCTTCTTCTTCTTCTTCTACAAAATACGAGAGTTTTCTGCTCTCTCTCTCTCTAGAGTAAAATGAGAAAAGTGTGCAGGGGAATTATGGGCGGCCATGTTGCTTTATTCACCAACTTTTCAAAGTTTTGTCCTTTGGACACTTTTAACCCTCTACTTAGGTTAAATTACATTTCTCCTCTTTATTCGCGTTTATTCTTTCTTTCTCGTCTATAAAAATATCCGTGTGTTACAAGTCCACCCCCCTTATACAGGTTTCGTCCCCAAAACCTGTTATTCCTCAAACAGATGAGGGTAATGCTACATCATCTCTCCTTCAGTCTCCCACGTAGACTCGGATCCCTTCTTGTGCTTCACTGTACACGTATAAGAGGAACCACTTTATTCCTTAACCTTTTCTCTTTACGATCAATGATCGCCACTGGTTTCTCCACATAATTGAGCCGATCATCCACTTCGATGTCTTCCAGTGGTACAATCATATCCTCATCTGCTAAACACTTCTGCAGATGAGATACATGGAATGTCGGGTGAATTCCACTTAACTCATCGGGTAGTTCTAACCTATATGCCACCTCTCCTACTAGAGCAATGATTCGGAAATGCCCTATGTACCTCGGGCTCAACTTGCCCCCTCTTTCTGAACCGAATGATACCCTTCCAAGGTGATACCTTTAACATAACCCTATCATCCACCTGGAACTCGATCGGTCTACGTCATTTATCGGCATACGACTTTTGCCTATCTTTGGCTGCCTTCATAAAGGCTTTGATCTTTTCGAGCTTCTCAGTCGTAGCCTCAATCACTTTGATACTTCCCAACTTTTTCTGACCAATGTTACCCTAACAAACGGGTGTCCTGTATCTCCTACCATATAGCATCTCGTATGATGGCATGCCAATGCTGGCATGATAACTATTGTTGTACGGGAATTCTACTAATGGCAAATAGTCATCCCAACTCCCTCCAAAATCGATCACGCATGCTCGAAGCATGTCCTCGAGTGTCTGATCATCCTCTCAAATTGATCGTCCGTCTGAGGATGATAAGCCATGCTAATGTGTAGCCTCGTTCCCATCGCATCATGGAATTTCTTACAAAACTTAGATGTAAACCGTGTGTCGCGATCAGACACAATAGACACCGACACACCATGACGAGCTATAATCTCTTTGATAAATAGATCCACGAGTCTCTCAGAAGAATACGTCTCTCGGATCGGTAGGAAGTGAGCACTTTTCGTCAAACAATCACTATCACCCATATAGCATCATACCCTTTCGGGGTACGTGGTAAACTCATAATGAAATCCATGGTGATGTGCTCCCACTTCCACTCGGGTATATCCAATGGTTGGATTTTCCTGTACAGCTTCTGGTGTTCCGCCTTCACTTGCAAACAAGTAAGGCATTTACTCACATACTCTGCTACGTCACGCTTCATACCCAGCCACCAGTAATCTCTTCTTCATGTCGTGGTACATCTTGGTAGCACCGGGATAAATGGAGTATCGAGTCTTATAAGCCTCATCCATGATCTTTCCACGTAAATCCCTATAACGAGGAATCACTTTCGTCCGAATCGGGTTCTAACACCAAGAGTGTTTTCACCAACTCCGCGACTAGGCCTCTCATCCTTTTAGAGTTAAGATGATCTTCTTTCAAAGCCTCATATTGAAACTCCTTGACCTGTGTTATCACATCCGAGGTCATAATCAACTGATAAGATTTCACCTAAATTGGCTCGGGTTCTCCTTTCGACTAAGGGCATCTGCCACCACATTGGCCTTGCCCAGATGGTAATGGATCTCGCAATCATAATCCTTTATGAGCTCCAACCATCGCCTCTACCTTATTCAAATGTTTCTTCTCAAAGAAGTACTTCAAGCTTTTGTGGTCAGTGAAAATTGTGCACTTCGTCCCGTATAAGTAGTGCCACCAAATCTTCAACGTGAAAACCACAGCAGCTAGTTCTAGATCGTGTGTTGGATAGTTGACTTTATGGGTTTTAGCTGTCGGGATGCATAGGCTATCACCCTTCCACGTTGCATCAATACACAACCTAGCCCGGAATAAGAAGCATCCAAATATACCACTAAGTCTTCACTACCTTTAGGCAATGTCAAAACAGGAGCTTGTGTTAATCTTGCCTTCAATTCCTCAAAGCATCCTCCTGTTCTCGACCCCACACGAACTTCACATCCTTGCAAGTCAACTTTGTCAAAGGTGAGGATATCTGGAAAAGTCTTAAATAAACCTCCTGTAGTAGCCCACCAATCCCAAGAAACTACGAATCTTGGATGGCGTCTTTGGAGACTTCCATTGCATCACCGCCCCCCACCTTTGCCAGGGCCACCATGATTCCTTCAGCATTAACAACATGACCCAAAAATTGAACCTCGAGCAACCAAAAAGCACACTTGGAGAATTTAGCATACAACTTCTCTCTCCTAAGTGTCTCCAATACCTCGCATATGTGGCCGGCATGTTCTTCCTCGCTCTTAGAATAAATCAGGATATCATCAATAAACACAATCATTGATTTATCTAACATTGGCCGACACACTCGATTCATCAAATCCATAAAGGCAGCTGGCGCGTTGGTTAATCCAAAAGACATTACGAGAAACTCGTAGTGTCCATAACGCATGCGAAAAGCTGTCTTAATATCTTGTTCCTTCACCTTCAACTGGTGGTAGCCAGAACGAAGATCTATCTCGAGAACCAACTGGCACCTTGGAGCTGATCAAACAAGTCATCAATCCTCAATAACGGATATCGATTATTCACCGTCAACTTGTTCAACTCACGGTAGTCAATGCACATCCTCATACTACTGTCCTTCTTCTTCACAAATAAGACCGGAGCACCCTAAGAGAGATACTCGGTCTAGTGAACCCCTTATCGAGCAACTCTTGTAGTTGCTCCATCAACTCCTTCATCTCAGTCGGGGCCAACCAATACGGTGCCTTAGTGACAGGCTGAGCATCGGTATCAGTTAATTTGAAATTTGATTTCACGATCAGGTAGCACACCTGATAAGTCCTCTGGAAACACATTGGGAAAGTCACACACCACCGGTACATCGGACAATTGTGGTGTTGACGTGTCCACATCCTTCACGTACGCCAAGTAAGCACTGCATCCACGCCTCATGCACTTCCCCCACCGCCATCGAAATCACTTTCGGAATCGTCATAACTCGATCACCGTATATCGTCACCGAACTCCCATCAGGCGCTGTCAGTCTAATCATCTTCTTACGACACATGATGTTTGCTTCATAGTTTGCCAACCAATCCATCCCTAGTACTACATCAAATCTACCTAGGGGCATCACATGTAACTTAGCAGCAAACCTATGGCCCTCTAATTCTATGGCACAGTCCTCTATCATATTAGTAACTCTAGTGGACTTACCTATAGCAGTTTGTACATCGAAGGCTCATCAATACGTCCACTACTAACAGGCAATTTAGCACAGAAAGTAGCAGAAATAAAACTCCTACTAGCACCAGAATCAAATAACATAGAAGCAAGAGTTTGATTTACTAGAAACGTAGTTGACACAACATCGGGGTCCGTCCTAGCCTCCTATCTAGTCATCGTGAATGCTCTAGCACTCGCCCTTTTCTCCTCTGTTTCGGTCTTCTTCCCCGCCCTGAAACTCTCTACCCTCAGCTTCCTGCAATCCCTACTCAGGTGGCCCACTTCGAACAGTTGAAGCACCTTGCCGCTTTACAATCTCTGGAGATGTGGTCGGGCTTTTTGCACTTAAAACAGACATTAAGCCCAGCCTGCACTGACCAGTGTGCTCCTTCCCACACTTCCCGCATCTTCTCACTCCCGAGCCTGCGGCAATCACCCGTCGATCATCCACCCTAGCCTTCTTGTTGTTTACCGGAGTACCACCCCGTCCGAACCGCTTCCCGTTCCAGTTTCGATCACCACCACCTTTCTTACTCACCTCAGCCACCACTACCTCCCTTTCATCATACAGTCTCCCAGCCAAGTCAACCACCGACCTAAACGTACTCGGTCGGGTGGCGATCATGTGCCTGCGGGTATCCGCCGACAAGCCCTGAATATATCTCTTGATCTTTTATGACAAGGGCGTCACCTGATCCGGCACTAGCCATGCCATCTCATTGAACTTGGTGGTGTACTGTTGATGTGTCATGGTTCCCACTTCCAGCTGCAGGAACTCCCTTTCCACTTTGCCAACTCCCGATGAGGACAGAACTCCTCGATCACCAACTTCTTCATTTCACTCCACCTCATCCTGCCAATCGCCCTACTACCCTCGGCTTGGACAATGTTGTCCCACTAGTATAAAGCCGAGTCTACAAACGAATAGGTGGTAAACTTCACCTTCTGGTCCTCCCGGCACTCGCTGATTTCTAACACAACCTCCATCTCCTCACCCATCGGTGAGCAGCAGCAGTGCCATTACCATCAAAGGTAGAGGGCTTGCATCTCTGAAATGCCCCATAGTTACAGCCTCGTGCTGCCTCCGGCACATGCTCTTCTTCCTCCTCTTCCTCATCAGTAGGGATAACCGTCTCGGTCTTGGGTTGCTCTCTCCCTCCCGAAGACCTGTTCCTATCCCTCTTCTCTCCTTCTCTAACAGCCTTAATCACTTCGGTCACTACAGACAGCATGATCGTCTGTTTGACCTGATGGACCTCCTCCACCACGGCCTCCTTCACCTAGGCTCTCAAGTTGGCACTCTCATCTCCACCCTCCGGATGAGGGTCTCAGGCTCCTCAGGGGTCACCTTTTCAACCCTAGGCCTTCCTCTTATGGCCTGTGGCTTAGCACCACGTCCACCACGTACTCCACCTCGTGAAGCCTTAGAAGATCTACCTCCAGCCATCCCCTAACACACTATAAGATTCAAACACTAACATGGTCATTCAAGGTAATAGCTCAGTTTATGTCAAGTATAGAAGTCCCTAATTACAGTGTCCAGTTGTGATTAGCCACTTACTTTACTCTTCATACCCCAAGCATTTCCTATCCTGACTACATCATATCTAAATCTACTAAGGGCAAATAGATCATATAACATGCGCACATAATACCGGTTAACGTTAAAGAAAATACCCGATGGGACGTAGCTACTTGGACTGGCATCCCTTCCCATTTCCCCATTCTCAGTTTAAGTGTAGGTTTCTTTTGAAAATATTTACCCATTTCACTTAAACTTTGGCTCTGATACCAAATTTTAAGGCCCCGTTCCCGGGCACCTCACAGTTGGTCATTCATCACACATAAAACATACATTTATTTAAAACATCGCAGCGGAAGTTAAAACTTAAAACCATTCCATATATATTAATGACAACTTTTGCAAGGTAATACAATATAGTTAACAGTTACAAAATATTATAATTTCATTACATCACAAAAATGTGATTGTTATACTAATGGATTTCATCCCCAAAATGCCAAGTAGCCACCCCGTGGCATCCCCAGCAACTTCTACCTGCCAACTGGAAAATACATAAAAGTCAGCGTTGCTGAGTGAGTTCTCGTTTTATAAATAAATATCATACTTTCGTTAAACCTTTCTTTTCTTTCATACACGATCATGCATTATACGTACAGATAGAGAATATTAATATTAACTTTCATTATCGTCCATTTTCCAACATCATATTCATAGCATGCTTTATTTCATGCTTTTCGTTAACATTCTCTTACTTTCGTTCTCATTCTTTCATAACGTACTTATTATCATTCTTTTACTTTCGTACTTGTTTACTTTTTTATTTCTTTCGTACGTTACACCATTCTTTTACGTTCATATGCATTGATGAACAATACCCCAAACATTGTGCACGAAGCTAATGCTGGACCTGTGGTAATTAAACCATAAACATTGTGTACGAAGCTGATCCAGTCACCTAGGGCAAGTCATCTCTCCCATTCATTCAACCAATTGGTATAACCCGAACATTTGCACGAAGCTGATGCTGGACCTGTGGTAATTAAACCACAAACATTGTGCATAAAGCTAATCCAGTCACCTAGGGCATACCAAAGGGCCTTGTCAATCTCAATGATTGACCCTGTGTGCATCCTTTGGGGTAGCTAACCCGCATCACAGTTGAGCTAACGACAACATGGTCGTGCACCTCCTTTCATTTGCTTGCAAGCCATTCTTTCGTTCATTACATTTTACTTTTCATCATTGTTATCTTTCGTTTCGTTACGTTATTCTTTATGGTCTTCCATTCGTTTGTCATACTACGTAAAGTAATAACATAATATATAACGTATTTTATAATATAATATAATACGTCTAATCATTATTAAAAGATAACACATTATACATACCGTACATCATTCATACATTCCATAACCTTAAACATCCCATAATCATGCTTAAAATGGGTAATCATTACTCATAAGTCAAATTTGGTCAAACCTTAGACTTTCTGCTTTTTCCTGAAATTTCAGAAAATATTATAAATGTCTAGACGCATGGGCACTATTTGGGCGTTTCTGCCCTGTTCAGGCGTTTTGCTACTACGCAGTCGTCTGGACTTATACTTAGTTACTTTTCACTTAGACGCATGGGCCTATTTAGGTGCATGGGCACTATTCAGGCGTTTGGGCCTAACACTTAGTCATTCTGGGCAATATTCCAGACGTTTGGGCACTATTCAGACATTTGGCCTGACTTAGACGCATGAACATCTAGGCGGTTGGGTACTGTTCAGACGTTTGGGGTTTCTGGGCGGTTGGGAACACTTAGTAAATTTAACCGTTGGACGCATGGACCACTGTTTAGGTGGTTGGGCAACTAATTTCACTTAAACAACATAAATCAGTCCCAATTCATCCTGAATCGTGATCTAAGCTTAGTAATAACATTCTAAGCATCATAACATGTACATACACACATATGTATCCCAAATTTACACCCACCCCCATACATATTCACACACACATACGGGTAAAAACCCATTTTTATAAAAACATGTTCACATGCATTTTATAGCCCCGAAGTTTGTTAAAAACATGTTAAAAATGGGGTTCTAGAACTCACCTTAGCTGCTTTTGAGTTTGAACCCTTCTCTTGAACTTCTCAGACATTTTTAACACCTAAACCCACTGAAACCACACAAACGTAAATACAATAACACATATGAGCATATAATCGAGGCTAAGTCGATCAAAACAACTTAAACACCAAAATCTTACCTTGAACTTCAACTTCTTCTTCTTCTTCTTCTACAAAATACGAGAGTTTTCTGCTCTTCTCTCTCTCTAGAGTAAAATGAGAAAAGTGTGCAGGGGAATTATGGGCGGCCATGTTGCTTTATTCACCAACTTTCAAAGTTTTGTCCTTTTGGACACTTTTAACCCCTCTACTTAGGTTAAATTACATTTCTCCTCTTTATTCGCGTTTATTCTTTCTTTCTCGTCTATAAAAATATCCGTGTGTTACAAGTCCACCCCCCTTATACAGGTTTCGTCCCCAAAACCTGTTATTCCTCAAACAGATGAGGGTAATGCTACATCATCTCTCCTTCAGTCTCCCACGTAGACTCGGATCCCTTCTTGTGCTTCCACTGTACACGTACAAGAGGAACCACTTTATTCCTTAACCTTTTCTCTTTACGATCAATGATCGCCACTGGTTTCTCCACATAATTGAGCCGATCATCCACTTCGATGTCTTCCAGTGGTACAATCATATCCTCATCTGCTAAACACTTCCGCAGATGAGATACATGGAATGTCGGGTGAATTCCACTTAACTCATCGGGTAGTTCTAACCTATATGCCACCTCTCCTACTAGAGCAATGATTCGGAAGTGCCCTATGTACCTCGGGCTCAACTTGCCCCGCTTTCTGAACCGAATGATACCCTTCCAAGGTGATACCTTTAACATAACCCTATCACCCACCTGGAACTCGATCGGTCTACGTCATTTATCGGCATACGACTTTTGCCTATCTTTGGCTGCCTTCGTAAAGGCTTTGATCTTTTCGAGCTTCTCAGTCGTAGCCTCAATCACTTTGATACTTCCCAACTTTTTCTGACCAATGTTACCCTAACAAACGGGTGTCCTGTATCTCCTACCATATAGCATCTCGTATGATGGCATGCCAATGCTGGCATGATAACTATTGTTGTACGGGAATTCTACTAATGGCAAATAGTCATCCCAACTCCCTCCAAAATCGATCACGCATGCTCGAAGCATGTCCTCGAGTGTCTGGATCATCCTCTCAAATTGATCGTCCGTCTGAGGATGATAAGCCATGCTAATGTGTAGCCTCGTTCCCATCGCATCATGGAATTTCTTACAAAACTTAGATGTAAACCGTGTGTCGCGATCAGACACAATAGACACCGACACACCATGACGAGCTACAATCTCTTTGATAAATAGATCCACGAGTCTCTCAGAAGAATACGTCTCTCGGATCGGTAGGAAGTGAGCACTCTTCGTCAAACAATCACTATCACCCATATAGCATCATACCCTTTCGGGGTACGTGGTAACCTCGTAATGAAATCCATGGTGATGTGCTCCCACTTCCACTCGGGTATATCCAATGGTTGGATTTTCCTGTACAGCTTCTGGTGTTCCGCCTTCACTTGCAAACAAGTAAGGCATTTACTCACATACTCTGCTACGTCACGCTTCATACCCAGCCACTAGTAATCTCTCTTCATGTCGTGGTACATCTTGGTAGCACCGGGATGAATGGAGTATCGAGTCTTATAAGCCTCATCCATGATCTTTCCACGTAAATCCCTATAACGAGGAATCAACTTTCGTCCGAATCGGGTTCTAACACCAAGAGTGTTTTCACCCAGCTCCGCGACTAGGCCTCTCATCCTTTTAGAGTTAAGATGATCTTCTTTCAAAGCCTCATATTGTAACTCCTTGACCTGTGTTATCACATCCGAGGTCATAATCAACTGATAAGATTTCACCTAAATTGGCTCGGGTTTCTCCTTTCGACTAAGGGCATCTGCCACCACATTGGCCTTGCCCAGATGGTAATGGATCTCGCAATCATAATCCTTTATGAGCTCCAACCATCGCCTCTACCTTATATTCAAATGTTTCTTCTCAAAGAAGTACTTCAAGCTTTTGTGGTCAGTGAAAATTGTGCACTTCGTCCCGTATAAGTAGTGCCACCAAATCTTCAACGTGAAAACCACAGCAGCTAGTTCTAGATCGTGTGTTGGATAGTTGACTTTATGGGTTTTTAGCTGTCGGGATGCATAGGCTATCACCCTTCCACGTTGCATCAATACACAACCTAGCCCGGAATAAGAAGCATCCGAATATACCACTAAGTCTTCACTACCTTTAGGCAATGTCAAAACAGGAGCTTGTGTTAATCTTGCCTTCAATTCCTCAAAAGCATCCTCCTGTTCTCGACCCCACACGAACTTCACATCCTTGCAAGTCAACTTTGTCAAAGGTGAGGTTATCTTGGAAAATTCTTAAATAAACCTCCTGTAGTAGCCCACCAATCCCAAGAAACTACGAATCTTGAATGGCGTCTTTGGAGACTTCCATTGCATCACCGCCCCACCTTTGCCAGGGCCACCATGATTCCTTCAGCATTAACAACATGACCCAAAAATTGAACCTCGAGCAACCAAAAAGCACACTTGGAGAATTTAGCATACAACTTCTCTCTCCTAAGTGTCTCCAATACCTCGCGTATGTGGCCGGCATGTTCTTCCTCGCTCTTAGAATAAATCAGGATATCATCAATAAACACAATCATTGATTTATCTAACATTGGCCGACACACTCGATTCATCAAATCCATAAAGGCAGCTGGCGCGTTGGTTAATCCAAAAGACATTACGAGAAACTCGTAGTGTCCATAACGCATGTGAAAAGCTGTCTTAGGAATATCTTGTTCCTTCACCTTCAACTGGTGGTAGCCAGAACGAAGATCTATTCTCGAGAACCAACTGGCACCTTGGAGCTGATCAAACAAGTCATCAATCCTCAATAACGGATACCGATTATTCACCGTCAACTTGTTCAACTCACGGTAGTCAATGCACATCCTCATACTACTGTCCTTCTTCTTCACAAATAAGACCGGAGCACTCTAAGAAGAGATACTCGGTCTAATGAACCCCTTATCGAGCAACTCTTGTAGTTGCTCCATCAACTCCTTCATCTCAGTCGGGGCCAACCAATACGGTGCCTTAGTGACAGGCTGAGCATCGGGTATCAAGTTAATTTGAAATTTGATTTCACGATCAGGTAGCACACCTGATAAGTCCTCTGGAAACACATTGGGAAAGTCACACACCACCGGTACATCGGACAATTGTGGTGTTGACGTGTCCACATCCTTCACGTACGCCAAGTAAGCACTGCATCCACGCCTCATGCACTTCCCCCCACCGCCATCGAAATCACTTTCGGAATCGTCATAACTCGATCACCGTATATCGTCACCGAACTCCCATCCGGCGCTGTCAGTCTAATCATCTTCTTACGACACATGATGTTCGCTTCATAGGTTGCCAACCAATCCATCCCTAGTACTACATCAAATCTACCTAGGGGCATCACATGTAACTTAGCAGCAAACCTATGGCCCTCTAATTCTATGGCACAGACCTCTATCATATCAGTAACTCTAGTGGACTTACCTATAGCAGTTTCTACATCGAAGGGCTCATCAATACGTCTACTACTAACAGGCAATTTAGCATAGAAAGTAGCAGAAATAAAACTCCTACTAGCACCAGAATCAAATAACATAGAAGCAAGAGTTTGATTTACTAGAAACGTAGTTGACACAACATCGGGGTCCGTCCTAGCCTCCTATCTAGTCATCGTGAATGCTCTAGCACTCGCCCTTTTCTCCTCTGTTCCGGTCTTCTTCCCCGCCCTGAAACTCTCTACCCTCAGCTTCCTGCAATCCCTACTCAGGTGGCCCACTTCGCACAGTTGAAGCACCTTGCCGCTTTACAATCTCTGGAGATGTGGTCGGGCTTTTTGCACTTAAAACAGACATTAAGCCCCAGCCTGCACTGACCAGCGTGCTCCTTCCCACACTTCCCGCATCTCCTCACTCCCGAGTCTGCGGCAATCACCCGTCGATCATCCACCCTAGCCTTCTTGTTGTTTACCGGAGTACCACCCCGTCCGAACCGCTTCCCGTTCCAGTTTCGATCACCACCACCTTTCTTACTCACCTCAGCCACCACTACCTCCCTTTCATCATACAGTCTCCCAGCCAAGTCAACCACCGACCTAAACGTACTCGGTCGGGCGGCGATCATGTGCCTGCGGGTATCCGCCGACAAGCCCTGAATATATCTCTTGATCTTTTATGACAAGGGCGTCACCTGATCCGACACCAGCCATGCCATCTCATTGAACTTGGTGGTGTACTGTTGATGTGTCATGGTTCCCACTTCCAGCTGCAGGAACTCCCTTTCCACTTTGTCCAACTCCCGATGAGGACAGAACTCCTCGATCACCAACTTCTTCATTTCACTCCACCTCATCCTGCCAATCGCCCTACTACCCTCGGCTTGGACAATGTTGTCCCACTAGTATAAAGCCAAGTCTACAAACGAATAGGTGGTAAACTTCACCTTCTGGTCCTCCCGGCACTCGCTGATTTCTAACACAACCTCCATCTCCCTCACCCATCGGTGAGTAGCAGCAGTGCCATTACCATCAAAGGTAGAGGGCTTGCATCTCTGAAATGCCCCATAGTTACAGCCTCGTGCTGCCTCCAGCACATGCTCTTCTTCCTCCTCTTCCTCATCAGTAGGGATAACCGTCTCGGTCTTGGGTTGCTCTCTCCCTCCCGAAGACCTGTTCCTATCCCTCTTCTCTCCTTCTCTAACAGCCTTAATCACTTCGGTCACTACAGACGGCATGATCGTCTGTATGACCTGATGGACCTCCTCCACCACGGCCTCCTTCACCGAGGCTCTCAAGTTGGCACTCTCATCTCCACCCTCCGGATGAGGGGTCTCAGGCTCCTCAGGGGTCACCTTTTCAACCCTAGGCCTTCCTCTTATGGCCTGTGGCTTAGCACCACGTCCACCACGTACTCCGCCTCGTGAAGCCTTAGAAGATCTACCTCCAGCCATCCCCTAACACACTATAAGATTCAAACACTAACATGGTCATCAAGGTAATAGCTCAGTTTATGTCAAGTATAGAAGTCCCTAATTACAGTGGCCAGTTGTGATTAGCCACTTACTTTACTCTTCATACCCCAAGCATTTCCTATCCTGACTACATCAATATCTAAATCTACTAAGGGCAAACAGATCATATAACATGCGCACATAATACCGGTTAACGTTAAAGAAAATACCTGATGGGACGTAGCTACTTGGACTGGCATCCCTTCCCATTTCCCCATTCTCAGTTTAAGTGTAGGTTTCTTTTGAAAATATTTACCCATTTCACTTAAACTTTGGCTCTGATACCAAATTTTAAGGCCCCGTTCCCGGGCACCTCACAGTTGGTCATTCATCACACATAAACATACATTTATTTAAAACATCGCAGCGGAAGTTAAAACTTAAAATCATTCCATATATATTAATGACAACTTTTGCAAGGTAATACAATATGGTTAACAGTTACAAAATATTATAATTTCATTACATCACAAAAATGTCAATGTTATACTAACGGATGCCATCCCCAAAAATGCCAAGTAACCACCCCGTGCCATCATCAGCAACTTTTACCTGCCAACTGGAAAATACATAAAAGTCAGCGTTGCTGAGTGAGTTCTAGTTTTATAAATAAAATATCATACTTTCGTTAAAACCTTTCTTTTCTTTCATACACGATCATGCATTATACGCATAAATAGAGAATATTAATATTAACTTTCATTATCGTTCATTTTCCACCATCATATTTATAGCATGCTTTCATTTCATGCTTTTTGTTAACATTCTCTTACTTTCATTCTCATTCTTTCGTAACTTACTTATTATATTCTTTTACTTTCGTACTTGTTTACTTTCTTTCTTTCTTTCGTACGTTACGTGAAAGGATCTCAGCCTCTAGTTTGATCAATTAGGTTGTATTCGCAGCGGATTTAGCACAAGAATTAAGCAAATTATACTAAGAACACAAGAGATATATCAATGTAACAGTAGGTTATAGAGAAAGAGAGGAATTCTGCAAAAAGGTGTTTTCTATTAGATCACACGCTTCAGCAAGGATTACAATTAGGTCATCTTCCTTTTATAGGAAGAATGACGTCAGCTGATGTCACTTGATAGTGACATCAAACCGTTATTCTAACAAACGACTGAAACTATCTTAACTACTGAAGATGTCAAACAGCTGACATCTTCTTACAAAATACTAAGTGTTAAACTGATTATAACAGCTGAAAAGAAACTACTGAAAACTACAACGACTGAAGAACAAACTCTTCAGTCGTTTTATAAACTACTGAAATAGAAAATAAAACTACTGATAAGAAAAAGCTGAAAGGTAAACCATCACAACAACTGAAGAATACTTCTTCAGCTGTTGTGACAAACTCGGAAGCTTCAGCACTTGTCTTCAGACTTTAACTTCAGATGTTTCATCAGCTAATGACTTCAGTAGTTATCATCAGCTGATGTCTTCAGTCTTTGTCTTCAGTCTTTTTACTTCAACTGTTGATCTTCAGTACTTTGATCTTCAGCTGTTGAGGTCTTCAGACTTTGTCAAACAGCTGATGATGCTTTCAGCAGCTGTGTGATGTCTTGTGGGACTTAGAGGTTTTTCTGATCTGGCTCATTGGTTCTTTTGGTCCAACAAACTCCCCCTGAACCAATGCAGCCAAAACCTCTAAGCTTATTGTTAGTCCCACTTATTGTGGCAGAATGATTGGTCTATTTCCTTCTGGATCAGCTCAGAAGTTGACCCATATAAGCACTGGTCTGGGAAAAGGTCTCAAGGATCTGATTGGCATAGTATGGATGGGAACTCTGTTCTGGGGAACTGGACACAGAGTTGTTGTCCCATCCATGAGACCTACTTCCCAACTATGAGCCTGTAGGATTCTCTGGTGTAGGCTTCTAAAAACATTACTTGTTCCTCCATGGTAAGATTCTCTGCCTCACCTTCAAAGAATCCTTCAGGCCCATAGAGCTCTAAGATGTATTTGGCCTGTTTACCATATTTGAGCTCCGCAGTTGTTATAGCCCTATAGGCGAATTCATCAGGGTGATTACCCTCTAAGAACAACTGGAGCTCATTTCTCCTAAGATTCTCAAACCTCTTGTAGACTAACCCCATTTTAACCACACTATTCTCCAACATCTTTTGTGGTGGGAGGTTAGCCTGATAGGTTTTCTTGAAATCTTCTATGATCTCCCAGGGTGATACTACAATGGCCAAAGAGATCACATCATCTACAATCTTTTTGATTTGGCCATTGTATCTCAGTGGAATGTCTTTCTTAATGATCCTGTGAGACACCCTGGGATCAGGCCAAATACTCACTTTGTCCTTTTGAAATTGATATGTATGCCTTAAAGTGAATAATCTCAGAGCTTGTTTCCTCATATTCATGATTGATGAGGAAGCAGCATAAGCTTTATCTACTCTTTTTAATAGCTCATCATCATGTATGTTGGAGCATATATAGTCATATATAGTGTGTCCGTCGCTTGATGAATAATCTAGGCTTAATGTTATACACCTTGTAAACACATGAAACTGGGTCATTTGCAGGAGCATATGCGAATGAGACTTAGTCGTACGACTGAGCCATGCTAATGGACCAGTCGTGCGAATGAGAGATGCGATTGGGGCATTCGTAATACTGAGCCATAAGAATGGTCCAGTCATACGATTAACCATACGCATGGTCCAGTCGTACGATTGAACCATACGTATGGTCCAATCGCACGAATGGGCCCAGTCGCATCTAATATGGGCCGAGGCCTATATATACCAGTTTCAATGTGTAGAAACCTAAGGGTTTTTGATAGTGCGCCTGGCGCCTAGGTGCTGTTGGATGAGAGGGGAGATCATGCTCGATCTCCCCTTGCCAAAAGTCTTGATTCTTAAGTTGTAACGAGCTTAAAATCGTTATGTTTTATCAATAAAATCTTTCGATTATTGTTCGTACTTTTGTTTATCTTTTGGTTTTATCCTTCCGTCAAGAACGTGCTCGAATGTTTACCGATCCAGTGACTTCACAATGTAGCCTATGCTGTTGTTCTTCTTCAATCTTAACCTTCACAGCTTCCATCTATGAGGAAGGAGTGATGGGTAAAGGTTTGGCTTTAGGTAAAGATAGAACTACAGGGAGAGGCAGCCTATCTTCTTCCTCATCATCCTCTTCTTCTTCTTCTTCTACCCTCAGCACCCTTCTCTTCCTCTTCAAGGGTGCATCATCGGCTATGGGTTTTGATGGTGAAGGGGTTGGTTTTATGGGTGGTGGTTTGGTTTTTGGTGTGGGAATTGGCCAGGCTGAGCTAGCAATTTAGATGTGAGAGAGGATTTGGTTTGTTTGACTAACTCAGTCCTGTTCCCAGCTCTGGCTTCACTAAGGGCTTTTATGATCAGTCCTTTAGTGAATACCTCAGATGAACAGATCTTGGTGGCTATTGCCAAGATGCTGTCCCTGGACCATGATCTAATCTCCAGGACTGATCTCCCTAGATACTTCAAAATGAATCTTATCATAGCCTCAAGTCTCTCTTTTTCCTCTTGGCTATGACAAGACCATCAGTATTCTATCTCTTTCACCTCCAACTTCCTTATCTCCTGATCTAGCTCAGCAGTGTTAGTGTCAAAGCCTTGCCTGAACAGCTGATCAATGATGTTATCCATTGACCTGCTATGTTCAACATCAGCCTCCTTGACAAGAACAGCTAGATCTTTCTCCTTCTCTCTCCTTCTCTCTTCTTCTCTTCTCTCCTTCTTCTCCTTCTCTCCCTTCTTCTTCTTGTATGTGACATGAAAGTCTTTTTGACTTTCAGTCACTTCAACTAATTCAGCACACTCCTTCTCCTTCTCCTCTCAGTCTCCACCACCAACTCCCTCTCATGTACCACCTTATCCTCAACTTCTTTCTCTTTCACTTCCTCCTCCACTCTCTTTCTCTTAGCTTTCACTGAAGTCTCCCCCTTTTTGGTTGCATTGGTTGTAAGGGATTGACTGTCAGAAAGCTTCTTCAGCACAACAGCTTCCACTAAAGGCTGTATAGTAGAGGGAAGCCTCTCATCAAGGGTTTTGATCATAATATCTGTGATAATAGGTGTCATGAGAGGCAAGGAATTTTGAAAGATAGCGGCTAATTGCTCAGGGGGGATCTGTCCCTGAGAACTAGTGCCAGAAGCAGAGGCAGGTGGCTGAGTTTATGGGAGTGGCTGAGTGTATGTGAGACCTTCAGGTGAAGGTGTCATCTGTGGGTGTATGGTGGCAGATGGACTTTGTTCTTGAGTCATTTTGGCGAGTAGCTCTTTGAGTCTACTCACCTCATCCTCAAGAATGGTGTTTGGAGCTACTACATCGTACAAAAGCTCAGGTCATCATCAGTGGTAACTGTATCACCTAACCTCCTGATTGAATCAGGATGTACATGTGTTGAGTATGGCTCAGTGATCACATGTGCCCCTTTTCTTGGTACTGGGGACTTCCTGCCTCTGGATTGGATCCATCATCAGCAGTTGCCTCTGGTGAGGTCTTAGCTATGTTACCAGCTTCATCCTGTGCATGTGCTGAAGCAGGAGAAGTGGCAGCCTTACCAGATTGTCCTATCTCCTTTGCCACACTTGGAGATGAGACATTTGATTCTCTGTGTTGTGGGCTCCCATCAACACTTGTATCCACCCTCTCTGTGGTTGGAGTTTTCCCAGTTGTGATTGGTTCCTGGGGAGAGGGTGGAGTATTAAGATGAGTCAACACTTTAGCAATTATTAATGTAGGGCTTTGAGGGGCGGTTGCAGTAGGAGATGGCGTAGAAGCAGTATGCACATGGGGAGATGTGTGCTCTTCAATGGCAACCTCCTCAAGTGAGAAAGTTTCCAGATGTGTGGCATCCCCAGAAGTGGTTGCATCAGGCTCCTGTAGAGAGGATGCCTGTGCGGTTGTGGTTGGTGGAGTCGTGGTAATTGTTGGGAGAATCGTGCCAGCAATTACTTCCTGCCTTTGTTGTGCAGGGGCATCCTCAGGGGACTCATCTCCCTGAGTAGCCTTTTTGGTTTTCTTTTATTTGGGTTTGGTGGGGACTTTGGATTTTGAGGTGGAGGCGGAGGGTTCCAGCTGCGTGGCTTTTCGCAGCTTGGCAGCCTTTTCCAATGTTTGGTCAGTGTTGTGCCTGGAGTATACCTCAGGCAATACAGCCATGGCAGGGACTCCAAGGCCAACAAGTCCCTCAGCTTGTAGCTGATTCTCTATTATGGCCATTATGAACCGTGGATATAGTATCCAACGGTTAGCAAAAGGTTTTGTGGCCATATCCTTAAGTTCCAAAAAGATTATTTCAGAAAAATTTAAGTTTTGTTTCTCAAGGTAGAGAATAATACCTGCTGCCATCTAGTGGACATCTGATCCCATAAGGAGGTCTTTGGGGCTAAGCAAACATTTACCATGTGGAATATAAGTCGTTCGGCATCATGGAAATGTTTCTTGAGCAGGGTAGAGGCATGAAGGTCACCCTGATAGTCATGGTGTGCAAATGAAAGATCAGTGGTGCCTTTTGGATATTCGGTTGGGAAGGTGGCATCATCCAATTTTAGGGTTTGGCGGATGATTGCCGGATTGATAACCACCTTCAGGTTGTTGACGAATGACTGGAGAGAGACCTCAGCGTCGTTCACTCCAGTAAGGGTGACATTCGTCCAGAACTGGGTAAGGGAATCGATATATTGTGGGATTGAGGAGAAAGGCCGTTTGGTAAGGAGAATCGACCATGAGATCTATTGCTTTATGAAACTTGGTCCAGAATGGGGATTTGGTAAGGTATGCGACACAGTTGTGTCTTGGCTTAAGCTGCATGGTCACCATTAATGGTGTGAGAGAGGTTTCAGAGTTTTTGAAATATTAGGTTATGAGAGAGTGAAAAACTCTGAAGGTAGGGTTGGGTATTTATAGGGTACGGATTGAAACGGCTGAAAGAAAACGACTGAAGGTTTTGGTGTTAGGCATCAGCTCTTGAAACGACTGATGACATGGTTTTAACCTTCAGAGGTTATAAACAGCTAAGGACTTGGTGTTAGTCATCAGTAGTTGAAACTACTGAGACCGTGTTTTTGTCCTTCAGATGTTCCAAACAACTGAAGACTTGTTGTTAGTCATCAGTAGTTATAAACTACTAAAGACATGTTTTTCATCTTCAGACGTTGTAAACAACTGAAGACTTGGTATTAGTCATCAGTAGTTGTAAACTACTGACATCAGTAGTTGAAACTACTGAAGACATGGTTTTGGCTTCAGTTGTTGTAAAACAACTGAGGACTTGGTGTTAGTCATCAGTAGTTGTAAAACTACTGAAGACGTGGTTTTGTCCTTCAGTTGTTTGGTATGAAACAACAGAAGAAATCAGCTGAAGAGTAAAATTACTCATCAGCTGTTGTCGTCAATTCAGTTGTTTCATGCTGACCTCAACATTTACTCATCAGCTCTTTGGCTGACTTTCAGATGTTTCATTGGCCTTCAGCTCTTGTAACTATTTATTCCTCAGCTCTTGTGAACAAATGTTCATAAGACCTGATGAAATAGATCATTTTCAGAGCTTGTGAACAATTTTATCTTCAGTACTTATGTGTAAGATTACACATCAGTACTTGTGAACAAAATTTGTTCTTCAGTACTTATTTGTTTGAAAACTATACATCAGTAGTTGTAACTGCATCAGTTGTTTTCAACAAATAATGTACTTCAGTACTTTGAAGCATTTTAGTCTTCAGTAGTTATGAAAAATGCTGAAGACTAAATTACTCATCAGTACTCATTTTTGACTTTTGCATACTAATGCTCATCAGTACTTGTGAGCTGAGAGCATCAGTATTAGTCAAATTATTCTAGCTACAGCATACCAAGCCTTATTACCATATTTTGAAATGTGGCACTATCTAAAGGCTTAGTAAATATGTCTATAAGCTCATCAGCACTAGGTACAAACTTTGGATCAATCAGACCTTTTTCATAGCAATCCCTAATAAAATGATGTCTGATCTCAATATGTTTGGTCCTAGAGTGCTGGACTGGATTTTTAACAATACAAAGAGCTGAAGCATATGTTTGGTCCTAGAGTGCTGGACTGGATTTCTAACAATACAAAGAGCTGAAGCACTATCCATTAATAATGGAGTCTTAGTCTCTGTGATGCCATAATCCAAGAGTTGATTCTAAAGCCAGAGTACCTGGGTTGTACAACTTGCAGCAGCAATGTACTCAGCTTCAGCAGTGGATGTAGCAATTGATGTTTGTTTCTTACTCTGCCAAGAAACTAAACAATTGCCAAGGAATTGGCAACCACCAGAAGTGGATTTTCTAGTGACTTTGCATCCTGCATAGTCACTATCAGAGAAAGCAACTAATTTGCAAGAATGCCTAGTAGAATACCAAAGAGCTAGATATTGGGTACCTTGCAATTATCTAAAGATCCTTTTGACTGCAATCAAATGGGATTCTTTAGGTGCAGCCTGAAATCTAGCACAGGCACATGTTGCAAACATAATGTCTGGTCTAGAAGCTGTAAGGTACATCAAGGACCCAATCATACATCTGTAAAGGGTTTCATCAACCGCTTTACCTTTCTGATCAACATCCAGTTGTGTGGTGCTGCTCATGGGAGTAGTACAGGGCTTACAGTTTTGTAAATCAAACTTATTTAACAACTCTTTGGCATATTTGGACTGATGAATGAAGATTCCATCAGCCTTTGTTTGATTTGCAAACCTAGAAAGAACTGTAATTCTCCCATAGCACTCATTTCAAACTTTTGCTTCATTGGCTTAGTGAATTCATCACATAACTGTGGATCAGAGGATGCAAAAATTATATCATCAACATAAATTTGAACAAGTAGCTTATGTTGTCCCACATTCTTAATGAACAATGGAGCCTCTAGTGAAATTATTCTGTAGAAGAAAATTAGATAATGTTTCATATTAGGCTCTAGGAGCTTGTTTCAACCCATAAAGAGCCTTATCAAGCTTATACACCCAATCAGGATGTTTATTATCCTCAAAGCCTGGTGGTTGACACACATAAACTTCTTCTTTTATTTTACCATATAAAAAGGCACTTTTGACATCCATTTGAAAAACTTTAAGATTGTGAAAGGCAGCATAAGCTAAGAACAATCTAATTGCCTCCAGTCTGGCTACAGGGGCAAAGGTTTTATCATAATCGATGCCTTCCTCTTGTGCAAACCCCTGTACAACCAGCCTGGCCTTGTTCTTGACAATTTGGCCTTTTCATCAGTTTTATTCCTAAACACCCATTTAGTGCCTATTGCACACTTACCTTGGGGTAAAGGAACAAGCTCCCACACTTGCTGCTTTTTGAACTGAAAAGCTCAAGCTACATTGCTTCAACCCATCCATTGTCTCTTAGTGCAACATGATAATTCTTTGACTCTTGCTGACTGATAAAGAGAGCATAGAAGCAGAAATTGGACAATTGACTCCTGGTTGAAACTCCAGCATTGATATCACTAATGATTTGAGACATTGGGTGATTCTTCAGCTCTTGATAGACAATAAGATCAGTGCAAGTGTTTGTAGGACCTTCAGCAGCAACAGATGGTGATGTAGATTCTTGAAACCAAGTGGAGATGGTAACTCAAATGAAGTAGAGGATTAGAAATCTCATCAGCATTTGTTGTAATGGAGCTGCTGAAGCTACAGGAGCATCAGGTTTAGTTGACTCAGGCAGGTGGTCACTAAACCTGAAAAGGTGAGTACTGGCTTCATCATCATCAGTACCACCAGGTGGAGAACTGTTGACAGGAACAACAGCTGGAGGTTGATAAGGAACATATTGCAGTATGTCCAGATCAAATAACTCCACAGGGTTTTGTGGAATCTTGTCCTTTAGAGATTCATTAAACTTCACATGTAAAGTCTCTTCAACCATCTTTGTTCTGCAGTTGAAAACTCTGTATGCCTTGCAAGTTAATGAATAACCAACAAAATACCCTGCATCCACCTTTGATTCAAACTTCTAGAGTGGATTGCTACTGTTGAGAATGAAACAAGGACACCCAAAGGCTCTAAAAAAGGAAATAAAAGGGGCCAAATGATGAAGTACTTCATAAGGAGTCTTCATCAACCTCTGATTCACTATACTCTATTCTACACATTGCAAGCTATGTTGACAGCTTCAGCCCAAAAGGTCACTGGCAATCCTGAGTCAGCCAGCAATGACCTTGCAGCTTCAATGAGGGTCCTGTTCTTTCTCTCTACCACTCCATTTTGTTCAGGAGTTCTTGGAATGCTAAACTGCCTTTTGATTCCCTTTGACAGATAGAAGTCATAAGTGTGTGATTTCTAAACTCTGTGCCATTGTCACTCCTCACACACTTGACTGGAAGGGAATACTGCTTCTCCACATATAACACAAAGTTCATTATAGCTTTTACAGCTTCATCTTTGGAGTGCAAGAAGAAAGTCCATACAAATCTGGAGTAATCATCCATAATTACCAGACAGTATTTCTTCTTTGCCATGCTCATCACTCTGACAGGACCAAAAAGATCCATGTGCAAAAGTTGCAAGCAGGCATTGGACTTTGGTTCTTCTATTGGAGGGAATGAGACTTTGTATTGTTTCCCCTTTAACAAGCAGTGCAGTTGTCTTTACATTTGAACTCCTTCAAAGGTAACTCTCTTACTAAACCATGGTGTATCAGCTGATTCATGTTTTTGAGATTCACATGACCCAGCCTTCTATGCCATAGAGTAGATTCTTGAGGAGAAGCCTTGGAGAATAGGCAAGGATGGCCTTTTAGATCAATTTTCTTTGAAAGATCTAAGGCATATACTCTTCCTGTCCTGTTGGCCTTCAGGAGAGTATATTCATCCAACACCTTGTCAATAAACTCATAACTTTGGATGACACAATCCGACAGTTCTGGCTGGTGAAAAGAGCAACATGGCCTTTATCACACATTTGACTAACACTCAAGAGATTGTACTTGAGATTCTCCACATGGTTAATATCACTAAACCTTATTTCCCTATTGGAAAACAAAGCCTTTGCTGATGATGTAACCTTTTCCATCATTGCCAAAGGAAACAAACCCCATCTTTCCTTGAGAGTAGTCATTAAGAAGTGAGCTGCTTCCTGTCATATGCATGGATCCTCCACTGTCGACATACCAGATGCTTCTGTGGCATGTTGAAGAACCCTGCAATCATCATAACAAATTAATTAGGTTTTGAGACCCAAACCTTTTTGGTCTTGGGTCTGTTCTCATCAACAGATGTGACACTAACTAGTTTGTTATGTGTGACAGCCTGAGGTGAAGGAGATGTGTAGAAGAGGAATCCTTTGGCTTGGATTTCCTTTTCTGTGGTTTCAACACAGGAGCATCTAATTGGTTGACTCTTCCCATTAGATGTTGAACCATCATAACAAGCTGTGTCTGATTTTGTGATAAAGCCTTTAGCTCATCAGACACATTAGTGCTTGCTTATGATGGATTCCTGTGTTGCACCATCTTCTTTTGAGCAACCTCAGCTATTGCCTGATTAACCCCATCCTTCTTTTTGGATTTCTTCTTGGACTTAGGGGTTTCAGGTTTTGATGTTGCTGGTACAAACTTGGTCTCAAACTTAGTTTTCATTACATTCATTTTCTCTTTAATTTTCTCCTTTGTTTGAGTTTGGGGCCCTTTTTGTACCAGTAATCATCATTAAGATGATTGAACAAGCCACATATTTCACATGGCTTCTTCTTCATCTTTAGTTGATCATCTACTGAAGAAGATGTAACTACTGAAGACTTGTTCTTCAGCAATTTCCTATCAGTACTTGCAGTTTTCTTCCTTGCAGTATTGCTTTCCTGATATCTTCTTTAGTAGTCTTCAAACCCTTTATACTGGCAGTTTTCTTCCCTTCAGTACTGGCAGTAGTTGAGGTTTGAACTTCAGGTGTTATCACTTGCTCTCTAGTACTTTCAGTTTTTAGAGACAACACCCGAGTTGATCAACTTTTTGATCATGTGACAGTCAGCATTTGAACCATCAGCTGTTGTAGCATCAGCTGATTGGTTTTGTGAGGAATTAATGCTGACTTCAACCACTGATGATGCTGTATCAGATAGTAGGTCACATGATGAGAAGGATTGGTTATTTCTTTCTTCATCAGATTCTACTTCTGCTCTGGAAGTAAAATCTGTTGGAGGAGCAGTGTGATTATAACCAATGCCAAACTTCATATTGGAAGCGGATTGCTTACTCAGAAGCATTTCAAAACCCTTGCAGGATTGCACCCACGATCACACTCTACCTGGGTAGCTGCAAGTGTTTCCTTGAAGTCTCTGTACTTCTCTAGAAGTACCTCTTCCCTAGCCTTATCATCTTTGATTTGGCATTTAAGTTTATAAATCTCATCATTTTTATCATTAAGCACAGACTCAAGTTCAGCTTTCTTTTGGAAAGGGTTTGCTCTAGCTCAATATTTTTATTAATTAAAGCTACATTTGCTTCTCTAATAGATGCAAATGCAGTTATGCAAGATTCTGAACATATCTTGGCTTTGGCCTCAGAAGATACCTGTGATGAAGCATTGGAGGATGACCCATCAGCAGACTCCAGGGCATGAGAGAAAGGTTCCCAAAGGATGATCACCACCATGTTGACCAGCACCAGGAAACAGTTGTTCATGACCAGATAAATCATCTTGTAAACTGCTCCAGTCAACAACTCCTGGGGTGAAGAAGCTGTGTTATTGAGGTTGGGTTTGATGATGAGATTAAGAAGGTTGAGGCTCAGGGAGAGCATGTGGTTGCTGAGCAGTGGGTGCTTGAACTTGAATTGACTGAGGCATGTAGTAGTAGGGGTATGGGTATGGCATATGGCCCTGAGGCACAAAGTATGCAGGTGATGCCTGAGCTGGTGATGGATGACCAGAACTGGTGGTATGTTGTCCTTTGTGCTGTGAGCTATTGCTTGGAAAAGTCACAAAGAGTGCAGAGGAGTTAGATCCAGATAATCTACACTCTCTAGCAAAGTGTCCAAGCCTATGGCACTTGTGACACCTCAACTTGCTCTTATCAAAACCAACTTTGATTTTGCCAGAGAGACCAGGAAATTTCCTGCCAGTTCTCTTGTAGAACTTTTGAGATCTGATATTTATCATTGTCATTTGACTCAAAATATCCATCTCTTCCAGATCATCATCTGGAACGCCCTTCAAGTCCTCTATCAGAAAGCACAGGTTATCACTGCTACCTCCTGAACTACCATCAACACCAACAAAAGCATGTTCAGAATTGGTAGAGAAATCAATATGTTCATCATAGGCATTCTCTGATGCAGCATATTCTGACTCTTGACATATCAGTGTAGCATTGCCTGATACAAAGTCATCAGTGAGCTTGCCAGAGGTGGACAACTTCCTTTTCTTTCTGTTCTATCTCTCTCTCAAATGTAAGCAGTTTCCCATGAAGTTGGGTGAGAGATAGAGTATCCAGATTTGCACTGGAGCGTAGGACAATGGTATAAGTGTCCCATCTCTCAGGAAGGGATCTGAGGAAACGGTTGTTCATCTGACTATTGGAATACTCTTGTTTAACCATTTTCAGCTTAGAAATAAGACAAGAGAATCGCTCAAACTATTGAGTCAGTGTCTCACCCTTCCTATGAGAGAATGTCTCATATTGTTGGGCGAGGATTTCCTAGTATTTTCTAAGACCTCATTGGTTCCTCCGAATTGTTCCTTCAGAGCAACCCAGAGATCATGAGCAGTTTCATGATGCAAAAGCCCTGAATAGATTTCATTTGGAATTGCCATAGCCAGAATTCCATGGGCTTTAGCATCAATTTTGAACAGCTTTAGATCTTCGTCCGAATACTGATCAGGTTTCTTTGGAACCCTCTCATTTGATTCGGGAACACTCACAGTAGGCTTGTATGGTCCATGCACCACTGACTTCCAACAACTAGCACTGTTGACAGACAAGTGATGGAGCATACGACGTTGCCAAATGTTATACTCATTCCTCACAAGCATCGGAGGCTTTGTTGAGGAGCCAGTATTGTGAGGATCATTAGTTGGTGTCGTCATCTCAGACTTCAAGCAAATTCAATGTAAAAAAAACAAATCTATCTCAAAACCACGAAAACCTCAAGTTTAAAGGACAGAAGCAGCAGAAACTCAATCTCTATAACCGATTCTTGCAAATTTGCTAATTTGATCAAACGTAGATAGCAAAAGAGCAGTTTCAATGATCAATGTTAAATTGATCAATGATTAACCAGCTCTGATACCATTTGAAAGGATCTCAGCCTCTAGTTTGATCAATTAGGTTGTATTCGCAGCGGATTTAGCACAAGAATTAACCAAATTATACTAAGAACACAAGAGATATATCAATGTAACAGTAGGTTATAGAGAAAGAGAGGAATTCTGCAAAAAGGTGTTTTCTATTAGATCACACGCTTCGGCAAGGATTACAATTAGGTCATCTTCCTTTTATAGGAAGAATGACGTCAGCTGATGTCACTTGATAGTGACATCAAACCGTTATTCTAACAAACTACTGAAACTATCTTAACTACTGAAGATGTCAAACAGCTGACATCTTCTTACAAAATACTAAGTGTTAAACTTATTACAACAGCTGAAAAGAAACTACTGAAAACTACAATGACTGAAGAACAAACTCTTCAGTCGTTTTACAAACTACTGAAATAGAAAATAAAACTACTGATAAGAAAAAGCTGAAAGGTAAACCATCATAACAACTGAAGAATACTTCTTCAGCTGTTGTGACAAACTCTGAAGCTTCAGCACTTGTCTTCAGACTTTAACTTCAGATGTTTCATCAGCTGATGACTTCAGTAGTTGTCATCAGCTGATGTCTTCAGTCTCTGTCTTCAGTCTTTGTACTTCAGCTGTTGATCTTCAGTACTTTGATCTTCAGCTGTTGAGGTCTTCAGACTTTATCAAACAGCTGATGATGCTTTCGGCAGTTGTTGTGATGTCTTGTGGGACTTAGAGGTTTTTCTGATCTGGCTCATTGGTTCTTTTGGTCCAACATTACAACATTCTTTTACGTTCATATAGATTGATGAACAATACCCCGAACATTGTGCATGAAGCTGATGCTGGACCTGTGGTAATTAAACCATGAACATTGTGCACGAAGTTGATCCATTCACCTAGGGCAAGTCATCTCTCCCATTCATTCAACCAATTGCTATACCCCGAACATTGTACATGAAGCTGATGCTAGACCTGTGGTAATTAAACCATGAACATGGTGCACGAAGCTGATCCAGTCACCTAGGGCATGCCAAAGGGCCTTGTCAATCTCAATGATTGACCCTATGTGCATCCTTTAGGGTAACTAACCCGCATCACAGTTGAGCTAACGACAACATGGTCGTGCACCTCCTTTCATTTGCTTGCAAGCCATTCTTTCGTTTATTACGTTTAACTTTTCATCATTGTTATCTTTCGTTTGTTACATTATTCTTTACGTTCTTTCATTCGTTTGTCATACTACGTAAAGTAATAACATAATATATAACGTATTTTATAATATAATATAAATACGTTTAATCATCATTAAAAGATAACACATTATACATACCGTACATCATTCATACATTCCATAACCCTAAAACATCTCATAATCATGCTTAAAATGGGTAATCATGCTTAAAATGGGAAATCATTACTCATAAGTCAAATTTGGTCAAACCCTAGACTTTCTGCTTTTTTCTGAAATTTTAAAATAATTTCTAAATGTCTAGGCATATGAGCACTATTTGGGCGTTTCTGCCTTGTTCAGGCGTTTTGCTACTATGCAGACGTCTGGACTTATACTTAGTCACTTTTCACTTAGACGCATGGCCCTATTTAGGCGCATGGGCACTATTCAGGCGTTTGGCCTAAAACTTAGTCATTCTGGGCAATATTCCAGACGTTTGGGCACTATTCAGTCGTTTGGGCCTGAGTTAGACGCATGGACATCTAGGCGGTTGGGTACTGTTCAAACGTTTGGTGTTTCTGGGTGGTTGGAAACACTTAGTAAATTTAACCGTTGGACGCATGGACCACTGTTTAGGTGGTTGGGCAACTAATTTTCACTTAAACAACATAAATCAGTCCCAGTTCGTCCTAAATTATGATCTAACCTTAGTACTAACATTGTAACCATCATAACATGTACATACACACATATGTATCCCAAATTTACACCCACCCACATACACATTCACACACACATACGGGTAAAAACCCATTTTTATAAAAACATGTTCACATGCATTTTCCAGCCCTAAAGTTTGTTAAAAATATGTTAAAAAGGGGGTTCTAGAACTCACCTTAGTTGCTTTCGAGTTTGAACCCTTCTCTTGAGCTTCTCAGAGGTTTTTAACACCTAAACCTACTAAAACACACACAAACGTACATACAATAACACATATGAGCATATAACCGAGGCTAAGTCGATCAAAACAACTTAAAACACCAAAATCTTACCTTTAACTCCAACTTCTTCTTCTTCTTCTACAAAATCTGCGAGTTTTCTTCTCTCTCTCTAGAATAAAATGAAAAAGTGTGCAGGGGAATTATGGGCGGCCATATTGCTTTATTCACCAACTTTTCAAAGTTTTGTCCTTTTGGACACTTTTAACCCCTCTACTTGGGTTAAATTACATTTCTCCTCTTTATTTGCGTTTATTCTTTCTTTCTCGTCTATAAAAATATCCGGGTGTTGTATTTTGATACACCAGACCATACATCAGACCATACCCTTTTGTCCCATTTATGTATCTAAAATCTAGTTAATTGCTACACAGTGACTCTCATTGGGAGCTTGCATATACCTGCTGCCAGATTTTTATTTCGTCGAAGATATTGCTTGGCTCTGTAAGCAATCATCGCCATCTGCCATTGTAGATCCATCTCTTCTACTACATCAGGAGGGAGTTCCTCCAAGTCTTGCTGACAGATGTTAGCTGATGTAAGGGAACTTCCAAGATATGCTTGAAAGCTAGAACTAAAAGCTGCAAAGGCTGCTTTTTGCTCTTCAGAATCCAATATCACAGTTATTGGTTCTGAGTTTGCTGTTGCTGATGTCTCTCTTTTCTCTGTAGATTTAGCCTTTTTCTTTTGATTTTTACTTTGAGATGATTCTTAGTGGGTTTGGACGCATAAAAGCTTACTTCCTCTTCATCATCACTCAAAGTACAAGAGTTATCACTTTCATTATTAGAGATAAATGCACTTCCAGCATTCTTGGTTCCTTGAAGTGATAAGGTGAGACATGAGTTCTCACACTCTTGTTTCTTGACTGTTCATCCAGTTCAAGTGCTTCAACTTTAGCAACCAAAGTATCTAGACCAGTTGTCTTGAGATCTATGGTGTTCTTGAACATAGAGACTGTTTGCTTCCAACTTTAAGGCAAAGTATGGAGCATCTTCTTGTTCAGTTCCTCAGTTGTATATTTTAACTCCAAGATGTTCATCTCAATAACAAGTTGCATAAATCTATGGAGTTGCTGAGGAATTGACTCACCCTCAATATGATGAAAAGTTTTATATTGTGATCTAAGGGTGTCTTTCCTTATGCTTCTGATCTCGTCATTCCCTTCACAGAGAGTGTGAAGTATCTTCCACAGGGAATTTGCTGTTTTATTGTTCTCGCACCTGATCAAGAATTCTTCAGGCAAAGCCATACTAAGCAAGCTGTATGCTTTAATATCAACTTTGACCTTCTTGACATCATCACGTGGCAAGTCCTTAGTGCTAATTGGCTGATTTTTGTCATTATAATCCGGCCCAAGAGTGGGTGGAATATAAGGACCTTGTGTGATGGACTCCCACAAGTCAGAATCTGTGTAGTTCACATGATTCCTGAACTTGATCTTCCAGGATTTAAAATCAGCTTTTGTTTCCAACTTTGGTGGTTGATAAGATCCTCCTCCAAAGTACTCATGTTTAACTGCAAAAGATGGATTTAAAAGTTAAATGCTTAAGTTGACAAATCTATCAAAGACGCAGATCTGGTATTCAATTGATTTGAATATAGATCTAAATTAAACAAGCAATGAGAGAGTGCTTGCTAAAAAATCAGTCGTTGATTGAATTGTTTGAAAATCAATTAAACAATTTTAATACTGATAGATCATTGATCTAAATCAATGAGCACCAATGCTCTGATACCACCTGTGAATCCAAGGATCGAACTACAGGAATTATCAGTATTAAAATAAATCAATTTAATGATCGCGGAATTATCACTAATTGACGTTTAATTGTTTTAATGATTAATGATGAACACAACCACAGAAACACAATAAATACGAAATCAATAGTAATTCAAATGTATTTCATTAACTATACTGTAATGATTACAAAAGAATAATAATGAATGACTATGAACAATGAATTCTGTGAAACGAATAATGTTTGATGTTGATGTGACGGCAGCTAGGGTTGCACAATGAACTCTGACCGCCGTAATATTGATTGATAGTGTTCCCGAGATGTGAAACCTAGGACTCATATTTATAGATGTTTGAGTCGGCTAAGGAAACACCGGATCTCTCGGGATCTGTTGTTGATCGTGTTGACTTGTTTGACTTCTTGGAGTTTGTAATCGCACAAGTATAATGGTCTTCCGCAGGAGTCTTGCCTTCCGCAGATCTTTTGTTCTTCCGTAGATGATTTGCTCTTCCGTAGGAATGTTGTTCTTCCGTAGGAAATCCTTCTTCCGTAGGAGTCTTCCCTTCATGAAACTTGATCATCCGCAGAAACTTACACTTGGTCATTTGGTCTTGTATGAAACATATCTACGGATTAACAAAATTGTTCATCCGTAGATGTTTCCTACACTTGGTCAATTTCAGGAAATCCATCCAAGTATATTGTTTCTCCTGTCAAGTCACAAATCAACACACATATATATGGGGTTATCCTATAGATTCAAATCACATATATATATATATATTGACTGTTACAAATATTAATTACAAGACTTGATTTTCAAGTACTAAGCCTATACAAATTGATCTAGCCCTATACAATCTAGACCTAACAATACTCCCCCTTAGGCTTAGCTCCTTGTAATCAGTCTTTCAAACTGCTAGCTCCTTGACTCTTGATATAATTTTGTTGTAGAAGTAAGATACAGCTGCCTTTTGATCATCATACTTGTATTTGATCTCCATTTTGCTGATCTTCTTCAGAGTCTCGTAGCCAAGTCCCAGAACATCCTCTTCTGTAGTGAGAGTCTCCAATACTCGGTCATTCTTCACTACTTCAAGTTCATCTTGTTCGGAGAGGCGAAGTTCTGTAACTTCATCATATTCTGTGCCCTTCAGCAAGCCTGCATTGTGTCTGCGTCATTTGTAGGCCTTTGCATGAAGTTTGTCTATGACTTGGATCATGTGTACATGCAGGAACAGATCATTTTGAGCTGCTTCATCACTCAGCTTCGGAAAGAATTTGTCATGAAGGTATGAAGTGTAGCTTGGATGAAGCAATTTGATTTCCGCAGGATCAAAGATCCTGATATTTTCTGCGCGTTTGTTCTCTGCAGTTCTCATCAGCACCAGCTCTTTTGTCCTCTCTACATATCCCCACTCAGTGATAGGGAGTGTGTATTGAGTTCCTTCAATGCGTTTGATGGCTGCTGATGTTCTGTTGTTATATCCAACCCTCTTCAGAAATTCATCATCTACTGAGTCAGAGGTATTGGACTTGGATCTTTTCAGCCCTTGAGTTCTTCGTTTGTGAGCATCATCATCTCTTTTAGCTCCTATGATCACATCATCTTTGAACCTTGTTTTCAGTTGACCCACTCTGCTTGAGAAGTCCCTGCCCCTTGGGTGTATTGGATAATTTGTCAAAGTAAGGCTTTGCAGGTCCTTTAAATCATTCTCAGGAAGGCAGAGCACTGAAAACACATCACGGAAGTATTCAACTCTTCCTGATGTCCTTTTAATCACTGCACAATCCCACTCCTGATCATATTTCCATGCCATGATCTTATTTTCTTCAGCTGAGTTGGGAGTTGTGAGGTGATCAATCAACTGAATCAGAGTGGACTTTGATCATGATTTCTCTGACAGTGGTACCAAGGGGCCATACTTTGCCTGGAATGACTTCCCTTGGTTCCCTGATGAGCTTATCCTTAGCTTTATGCTGATCCTTGGGTTCCACAGTGATTGGATCAGCAGATGATTTGCTTTGTTTGTCATCAGTAGGATGAGGAGCTGTTGTTCTGAATTTTACACCTGTTTCCAACTCCACCTTCATTACATGCTCCATCATCCTCCGCAACTCTCCAGTAGTTCTACCTTTAAGTTCATGCGGCTTGTAGTTGTGCCCCTGTAACCAGCAAGTCATATTATACTTGGTAAGTTTGGCTGTGTCACAGTGGCCCAGATCCTTCTTTATTTTCTCCAATGACTGAAATGTTGTAAAGGCTTCATAATCACAGTCTGGGATTATGAACCTGGCAAACTCAAATTCTTTCAGTGCATTTTTCATTTCTTTTGAGTTCATCCTCTCAACCATGTCATATGGAAAACCATAGTTGATGAGGGTCATAAACATACTGGAGTCAGGCTTCTCTTCCATGATATCAGCTGTTGTTAGAAGGTCATCGGCCTTTCCACCCTTATATCAGTGGGGGACTCCATTCTTGTTAGTTCCTCCCACTCTTTATCACTGTCTTCTTCTTCTCCGGAGGATACCTTCACAGCAGACACTTCTACTGAAGGTGTAGGTGCAGGAGATGGAAGTTTTGGTTTCTTTGGAGAGCTTTCATCTTCTGGTTTCTTTTGAGTAGCTCCAAAGTATTTTCTTTTTCGGGTGTATGAGATCAGTGGCTTAGTAGCTCTACCCGACTGTTTTGCTGGCTCAGCTCTTGAATCCACTTTTGTTTTCAGATCTGAGAGTTTTCTTTTCAGGCTTTCTATCTCTAATCCTTTTGCTTTATTTGCTCAGCCTTTTCATTTTGCTCGTTTTTTAAAGTAGCCTCCAACTCCCGTTTTGTTTGAAACAATGCATCAATAACTTCATTGTTGCATAGTGCATCTTCTCTGAGTCTTTTTAGACTGGCATCCTTCTTCATCAGTTCTTCATCCTTTTCTTGAATTACACCTTTCAGCTCCAGAATTCTTTGTTTTCGCTTATTGGTTTTAAGTATCAACTTGTTGTACTTAGCAACCAGAAAGCTTTTGCTCACAGGAATGTCACTGTCACTTAAGTCATCTTCATGGTATGCAGTGACATCCTGAGCAGATTCTTGAACTTCCCCGTGTTCATCAGCAAGTTGTTCATCTTTCAATAAGGTATGGGCTCGGTATGTGCTGATGAAGGTTGTTCTTCTGTGTGTGTTGGTGAGAAAGGAACAGTGCTGGCTTCAGATAATATTTCTGTGTCTCCTGAGTGTACGGAGTGTACAGACTCAGTTACCTCAAAAGGTTCAGTCCCAGCACTTTCCGGTGATTGATGTTTTGGAGATTCTGGTGGTGGTTGTACGGGGATTGGATTTGTTGTGGAGAGAGTGGTTGAGTGTGATGAGATGATGACTGAGAGGATGATGATGATATTAGTACAGGTGATTGATGGTGGTGAATTGGGGAGATTGGTTGGGTGTTTAGGCTTGCTGGTGATTGTGGTTGTTGAGAGGGTGATTGGCTGGGTGATTGATGTTGTAGTGGTGGTGTTTGGAGTGGTGATTGTTGTTGGTGTTGTGGTGTTTGGTGTGGTGAGTGAGAAGATTGTGCAGAATCAGCAGATGATTCTGCTTCATCTGCCCATGCCAACTCTTGTGGCAGGTCTGCTTGAGGGTCTATAACATGTGCGAACATTGGCATATCCGGACCCTCATACTTCCCACTAAGTTTGTTCAACACTGATTTGCTCAGGTGTGCTTGTACAAACACTTCTCCAACTCTGCTCAACCTTGGAAGCTCTGAGTTAATCACCAGTTGAATAAATCTCGGGAACATGTACATCTTGTCATTCTTTTGCAGTTTGACTTGCTCAATCAGACAATTGAAGATGTATTTGGCGTAATTATAGATTCTCCCCTCGAATACTCCAATGATTCCGGATGAAATGTGCCGAGAGAATCTGTCTAGCCCCGACTTCCTGTTCGACATGCACTTTAGGTAGGTGTGACACAAGAATCTGTACGGTTTGCACAGCCTACCCTTCTTGATTTCCCCTTTCTCGTAGTCACCATCATACCCCATTAGGTTGAATACTTTTTCAATGTATTCATTCTCGAATACATCGGGGTGCCCTGTTTCTCTATCTCCCAGTTCCAGACATCTTCGTAAGGTGCTTTCATTGAATCGAAGACGCTGACTCAAAACCTCAGCCACAATCACCTCCTCATCGTCTTGTTCTTCAACTCGTGCTGAGTTCCAGAAATCAATAATGTGCGCCTGATGGATCACAGGCTCAGCCGTCAAGGCGTAGAAGAGCCTGGATCGTCGGAGATATCTTATGATATCTCGACATCCTTCCGCTGCTGGATCATCAGCGTTCAAGAACGCGCACACATTGTGTTCTTTAGCAAATCTATTTGCCATCTGCAAAGAAAATCAAGTTAGAAACCATGCAGTTGAATCGTTTGAATGTCAATAACCGATTGAACAGTTTCGTACTGATGTTTAAGACATGATTTACCTTTGTGATAACAGTAATTTATTACAGGATAATGTTGATGATGTGTTCTTGGAAACGGATATTTTGAAATTTGAAAAGGAGGGAAAATGGGCGATTTTCTAGGTTAAAAGTGAAAGTGCTCTGTAAAAATATCAGAAACCTTATTTATAGGTGAACATATTAATTTCTTTTATTAATTATGTTCTTTTATTAATTATGTTGGGCCCACTTCCATCCATTCCTATCCGCATACCAAGTGTTTAGAATGCATTATCTCTTCCGCAGAACATCTGCGGAACCTTGACATCTGCGGATGTCAACATCTGCGGAACCTTAACTTCTGCGGATGTCAACATCTGCGGAACCTTAACTTCTGCGGATGTCAACATCTGCGGAACCTTACATCGGATGTAAAAGTTCAAATAATGCATTTGTTTTGTTTTGCTGCTGAATCAGAACTGCTGAATCAGAACTGCTGAATCAGAAATCACATAATACTTCTACGGATGAGAGGTATTACTGAAACTTCTGCGGAACATAAAAAGTTTAAAACTTTAAATGTATGCTATCTACTGAGTAGAATCAAATGTTGATGTTGGACATTGTTGACTTTATTTGCATGGCAATTAAGTACAGGGAAGCAAGTTTCCTGTATCCTGCATTCAAGTTAGTGCTCAAGTTCCAATTCCTTCAAAGTAATTCAGATCAATTATCAGCTTTTATTATTTTTCATGCATGAACTACTCCCCCTAAATTTGTGATTAATGTGAGACAGTTACATTTATCATAAATTTAAGTTGTAAACAGGCATGACAGGCATATGACAGTCTAAATGAGAGAAAGTCAGTTGAGATAACAATTAAACATCTGACAAACAGTTACATGCATGCATATATATATAGAGGGATCATACTATAAATTGGCTTCTGCTGATGGTGATTAGTTGATTCAACACATACCTGATTGCAAGTATATAGATCCACTTAAATTCAAACATGAGTATTGTATCAACTAGGCATGCGATTTATCATGTTGTGAAGTTTGTTAATCAGTAGCAATCATGAGTCCCACATTCAATTATCATTAGAGTATGTCTTCCGTAGGTGAGGCAAATCACTACATTCCACACTTAATGACTATGTACATTAAGTTATAAGTTCTATCTTGAGACAAATTACAGTCTCATGAATGCTTTGATGTTGAAGCTCTTTGACTTGATGTACAATGGATCACAAGTGATTCCTTGTTAGAGCTGAAATATGATCTTCATAGTCACCAGGTCTTTACTTTCGTAAAACAGAGGTGAACTTTAACCCAGGTCTTTGTTTACACAAAACAGAGGGAGAATGAAGATCACACTTGTTAATCACATTCCCAGATCTTTGTTCACACAAAACAGAGGGAATATGACTTTGCAAAGATAGAATATTATAAAGTATTTTACATAGTGTGCTTGTGTAAGTGATTTGATCACATCAGGAGAGAACATACCTTCTTGATTCTCAAATGGAATCCTCACAGACAGTTACCTCATGCTTTTAGTTTGGCATGCTCTTAGCTTTGTTTCCACTCAAGTTGAACCTACTCACATATCAGTATGATATAAGTCAGATTGAGGTTTTGTTTAATAGCCAAGTATAGTCTACTATCATTTCCCATGTATAATGCATGCACAGATGTTAAGTCATCCCTAACAATCACTCTCTACAAAGTCAGTCATATGCTTTTGTTGATTTATTCTAAGTTAATCATTCCCAAAGATTCTATCAGAAACTTAAATCTAACAGAATCAAATGCTTTAGTGAACAAATCAGCAAGCTGATTTGTTGTATCTACTTTGACTAACTTAATTAGACCTTTTTCAGAACAATCTCTCAGAAAATGGTATCTAATTTCAATGTGTTTAGTTTTACTATGTTGAACTGGGTTAGCAGTTATAAACATAGCAGCTGAATTATCAATATGAATTGGTGTGTGAAGGAAATTGTAACCATAATCAAGTAATTGGTTTTGCAACCAAAGTACTTGAGAGCAACCTGCTGAAGCAGCTATGTATTCTGCTTCAGCTGTGGATACAGATACATTTGTTTGCTTCTTGCACTGCCATGAAACAAGTCTTGGTCCTAAAAATTGACATCCACCAGTTGTGGATTTTCTGTTGTTGTTGCACCCTCCATAGTCACTATCTGAATAGGAGTATAGGCTAAAGTCTCCATCTTTGGGATACCAAAGTCCCAATGCAGGTTTGCCTTTCAGATATCTGAAAATCCTCTTCACAGCATTCAGATGGGACTCCTTTGGGTCAGATTGGTACCTGGCACAAACACAAACAGCAAACATTATGTCAGGTCTACTGGCAGTTAAATACATTAAAGAACCGATCATTGATCTGTACAATCTTTGATCTACGGATTTGCCAGCAGGGTCAGGCACAATCTTGTCTATTGTTGAGGCAGGTGTCTTGCAAGAAGTGGAATCAGCAAGATTGTACTTCTTCAAAATTTGATGAATGTACTTTTCTTGATTGATGAAAATGCCATTGATTTCTGATGAACTTGTAAGCCAAGGAAGAAAGTCAATTCTCCCATGGAGCTCATCTGAAATTCAGATTTCATTAAGTCTTCAAAACTTTGACACAGCTTCTTGTTGGTTGATCCAAATATGATGTCATCAACATATATTTGAACCACCAAAAGATCTTGATGTTCTTGTTTGAGGAAGAGTGTCTGATCAATAGTTCCTCTCTTGTACCCATTCTTCAGCAGGAAGGATGATAGTGTATCATACCATTTTCTGGGTGCTTGATGAAGACCATACAAAGCCTTGTCAAGCTTGTATACTCTATGTGGATAATCAGGGTCTTCAAATCCAGGGGTTGAGCCACATAGACTTCTTCATCAATTTTCCCATAAAGGAAAGCACACTTCACATCCATCTGATAGACTGTGAACTTCTTGAATGCTGCATAAGCGAGGAAGACTCGTATAGCTTCAATCCTTGCAACTGGTGCAAAGACTTCATCATAGTCTATTCCCTCTTCCTGAGTATATCCTTGAGCAATAAGTCTGGCCTTGTTTCTCACTATGATACCTCTGTCATCCAGCTTGTTCTTGAAAAGCCATCTTGTGCCAATTGGATGTTGACCCGTAGGCAAATCTACAAGAGTCCACACTTTTTGTTTTCTGAATTGTTGTAACTCTTCTTGCATAGCCTCAATCCAGCTGTTGTCTTTTAGTGCAGCTGTAATGTTTGCAGGAACTGTTTGGGACAAAAAGCAGGTGAACAAACAAATGTTTGCCACACCTCCTTTGCTCCTTGTGGTTCTAGCATGCAGGTCCCCAATGATATTGTCTGTTGGATGAGACTTGTGTACTCTGCTTGTTGAGACAGCATCAACTTGAACTGTGGAGTCTAAGTTTGTGAAACCCATTGAAGCAGATGGTGTCAGCTGAGTAGTTGAGTCGATGAAATAATCAAAACGCTCATGGTCGTTCGGATCAGCTTGTGTTTGATTGGCTGCTTTGTCTTCTGCCGCAGGAAGTTCTACGGAAGCAGCATTTTGTTCTTCCGCAGGAGGTTCTACGGAAGCAGTATTTTGTTCTTCCATAGGAGGAACTGCAGCATCGACGGAGGCATTTTGTACTTCCGTAGGAGATACATCACCATCCACGGATGAACAATGTTGGTCAGCTGGCAATGGTTGTTGACTCACTACCTCCTCTCCATCTCTAGCATCAGTAGTTGCACCAGAATTTATATCTACGGATGAGGGAACATCTGCTGATGAATTTCCATGTGCTGGGGATGAAGAGTTTGCTTCTCCGGAAGTAGCTTCATGCTGCTGACTTGATCTTTGCTGTGGTCCAGGTGACACTTGTGCTCTTGGTGGGTCAGCTGTTAAAGGCACTTCATTCACACTTGGGGGCACAAATGGATAGCATGTATCCGCAGCACCTGCATTGATCAGATAACCAGTGTTAAATGATTCTGTTAATGCATCTATATCAAATAACCAAGATGATCCTTTTACATTGGTAGTAAACATGGATTCATCAAAAGAAACATTGGGAGTCTCTTCAACTATGTTATGTTCTGGAATGTACACCCTATATGATTTAGAAGTGGATGAATATCCAACAAAGAAACCATCATAGGCTTTTTTAGAAAATTTTTCCAATTGTTCTTTAGTATTTAAAACGGACACATGACACCCAAAAGCTCTAAGATATCCTATAAAAGGTTTTCTTTTAAATAAGAGTTCGTAAGGTGTTTTATTATGTTCTTTGACTATCAAAGTTCTATTTTGAACATTGCAAGCTGTATTCACAGCTTCTGCCCAGAATGTAATGGGCAACTGAGAATAAGCTAGCATTGTTCTGGCTGCTTCTATCAGTGTTCTATTTCTCCTTTCAGCCACTCCATTTTGTTATGGAGTTCTTGGGGCACTAAATTGTCTAGCTATTCCTTTAGTCCTGCAAAAGAATCCAAATCAGCATTAACAAATTCAGTTCCATTATCACTCCTAAAAATTTTAACTTTTAAATCAAGTTGATTCTCAATCTTGATCACAAAGTCCATTAATGTTTCAGATGTTTCACTCTTATGTTTTAAGAAAAAGACCCATGTAAATCTAGTGAAATCATCAACTATCACCAAATAATATTGCCTTTTTCCAATGCTCAGCACATTGGTTGGACCAAAGAGATCCATGTGCAGCAATTTGAGTGGTGTAGTGTTAGTGTTGATTGTTTTGGATTTATGAGACACTCTGTGTTGTTTTCCTTTATAACATGAAGAACAGTGATTAGAACAATGAAATTCTTTCTTTGGTAATCCAATGACTAAGTCATTTTTCACCAATTTATTATGTTCTTCATGTTGGAATGGACAAGCCTTCTATGCCACAATTGAGATTCATCTTCGGAAGATTTGGACAGCAGGCATGTCTCATGTTTTGTGAGTGTTTTGTTGTTCATATCCAAGATATATGTGTTGCCTTTTCTTGATGCTTTAAGAAGTATCCAGTCTGCTGGAACTATAAACCCTGGCTTAAGAATGTAACAGTTAGTGTTATCAAATAGTGTTAAATAATTTTGATCACAAATTTGGGAAACACTAAGTAAATTATACTGCAAATTTTCACAGTAATTTACTTTTTCAAATGTTAAAACACCATTAGTTACCATTCCCTCACCAACAATTTTACCTCCCTTCTTATCCCCACCAAATGCCACATAAGAGGCATGTTTATGTTTGAAGTCATGGAGAAGTGCACAGTTGCCTGTCATATGTCTGGAACAACCACTGTCAACATACCACTTGTTGTCAGCTCTCCTTGATTGTTCCTGCACACAAAAAGAAATTAGTTAGTCTTGACAACCCAAGGCTTAATTGTCTTGGGTTTGCCAGTTGTGTCAACAATAGTTACTCCTTCATGAATTAATCTTGAAGTTTCAGTATTAGTTGTTTCTTTTGATCTGATGGTGGTGAGGATGATTCTGTTGAAGATGATTCAGGTTTTTGAGTATCTTCATGCTTATCCGAGTCATTCTTCAACTTGGCTTGTTTTGGTTGGTATCTTAACTTTGAAGAGGATCCTATAGACTTGAAAGTTTCTTCATCTTTCTGCTTTGATTGAGACACAGGAATTCCTTTATCAAAGTTGTCAAAGAAACCATCAACAACTTCAGTCTGTTTATCAGACAAATCCACCTTTTTGTGAGGTGTCTTAGCCTGTGCTGGTATTTTCTTATTCACAGTCTTGTCCGCAACAGATGATCTTTTCGTTGACTTTTGTTGTTCTTTCTGAGCCTTTGTCTCTTTTTCACTTTCTGAGTCGGATGATGCACATTGTGACTTCTTGTTGTTCTTTTTCATATTCTTCTTATTAAAATAACATTCCTGAGTGGAATGGTTATTTTTGTCACAAATGGCATAATGTTTGTTGAAGAAGCAATCATCAGTCATGTGATTGTTCATGTTGCAAATGGAACAGTAGCTACTGAAATAGCATTCATCAGTGTTGTGATTCTTCATATCACACCATTTGCAATATTTCTTAGAAGTGTCTTCGAGTTCAGCCTTCTTTTTGTTGTTTTTGTTCTCACTTGCTGAAACATCAGATGATTTCTTCTTGTTTTTGTTTGGTGCTTCATTAGCTGTTGTTTGTTTGTCTTTGGCTCCCTTTAGTTGCTCGATATTGACCTTTTCTGAGCATGTTTGTTTGTTTCTCTTGTTACCTTGTCCGCAGTATCAGATTCTTTCTTCCGTTGCTTGTCTGCGGATTCAGTAGTTTTTGCCTTCCGCAGATGATCTACGGACTTGACAGTTTTTGCTTTCCACAGATGTTCTACGGATTCCTCATAGTTTTTTTTCCGTAGGTGTTCTACGGATTCTTCAGTTGGTGCTTTCTGAGGATTCTTGTTTGATTGTTTCTTACCTTTATCAGAAGATGACAAAGGTTCTTTTGTACTTGATCTGCAGCTATCAATCTTGTGAAGATTCAGTTCTTGTAATCCTTTATTAAGTTCAGCAATCCTTTTGCAAATAGTCTTCAGCATGTTCCGTTGCTTTGGCGGGTACTGCAACTTTGATTCTTCAAGGACTCGCGGAAGACCAGTTTCAACTTGAACATTCTTACCAATGTTCTGTTGATCAGTATCATGTTCATCAGAATCATCCAGGTCATCATAGTTATCAAAATCTGATTCATTATGTTTAAGTGATTCTGATTCAGTAGATTCAGTTTCACTCATCTCAGTTTCATTATTGTTTATTTGACTATCTTTGATGTCAATTTTGGTGCTTTGCACAAATAATTTGACAAATTGTTGGTCATTGTTTCAGGTAAAGGACTGTAGTTATCATTAATAGGTGGTGCAACAGCATTATAACCCAACCCTGACCTGTTCTTTGATTCAATGTGAGAGTTTAGCAACTTCTCATATTGCTGAGATGATAATTGAAACTTCTGAAGTTTCACTTCAGTGGATGCATGATCAGCCATGGATTTTGTTAAGGAAGTGGTCAGATGCTCAACTTGGGCTTTTAGACTGTAGTTTTCAGAAACATATTTTCTAAGTCCTTTTGCAAAGAACTTATTTTGATTTGATATAGTTTTTGTTCTCTTAAGTGTGATTCATTTAAAACCATAGTTTCTTTTACTTTATCAGCCAATTGTTGAGCATGGACTCTATATCTCTCAACTTCCTCAACACATGTTGATGAACATAACCTGTCTTTTACCTCTCTGGCCATAGGAGGAACTTTGTTTTCCATATGTGCCATCAGTGCTTGATTCTCCTCTATCACTTCCTTCTCATACAGGCTCCAGTCACATGTTCCATCCTGAAGTATGATCAGCCCTGTCTCCTTAGAGTTGCTTGGTCCTGCTGATGTATTTGTGGCTGGTGGGGATGTGAGCTGAGGTTGTCTATGCAGAGATCTTTGAGAGGTAGGCTGCTGATTCTGATAGTGTTGTTGCTGCTGATTTTATTGCTGCTGCTGCTGATACTGTGGAGTTGATTGTTGGTTGCATTCTCTAGAAAAATGACCTTAGAGATTGCACTTGAAACATCTGACTTTTGACTTATCAACGCCAATCTTCGATGTTTTGCTTACTGCTGCCAGATTTTTATTTCGTCGAAGATATTGCTTGGCTCTGTAAGCAATCATCGCCATCTGCCATTGTAGATCCATCTCTTCTACTACATCAGGAGGGAGTTCCTCCAAGTCTTGCTGACAGATGTTAGCTGATGTAAGGGAACTTCCAAGATATGCTTGAAAGCTAGAACTAAAAGCTGCAAAGGCTGCTTTTTGCTCTTCAGAATCCAATATCACAGTTATTGGTTCTGAGTTTGCCGTTGCTGATGTCTCTCTTTTCTCTGTAGATTTAGCCTTTTCCTTTTGATTTTTACTTTGAGATGATTTCTTAGTGGTTTTAGACGCATAAAAGCTTACTTCCTCTTCATCATCACTCAAAGTACAAGAGTTATCACTTTCATTATTAGAGATAAATGCACTTCCAGCATTCTTGGTTTCCTTGAAGTGATAAGGTGAGACATGAGTTCTCACACTCTTGTTTCTTGACTGTTCATCCAGTTCAAGTGCTTCAACTTTAGCAACCAAAGTATCTAGACCAGTTGTCTTGAGATCTATGGTGTTCTTGAACATAGAGACTGTTTGCTTCCAACTTTCAGGCAAAGTATGGAGCATCTTCTTGTTCAGTTCCTTAGTTGTATATTTTAACTCCAAGATGTTCATCTCAGTAACAAGTTGCATAAATCTATAGGGTTGCTGAGGAATTGACTCACCCTTAATATGATGAAAAGTTTCATATTGTGATCTAAGGGTGTCTTTCCTTATGCTTCTGATCTCGTCACTCCCTTCACAGAGAGTGTGAAGTATCTTCCACAGGGAATTTGCTGTTTTTTGTTCTCGCACCTGATCAAGATTTCTTCAGGCAAAGCCATACTAAGCAAGCTGTATGCTTTAATATCAACTTTGACCTTCTTGACATCATCACGTGGCAAGTCCTTAGTGCTAATTGGCTGATTTTTGTCATTATAATCCGGCCCAAGAGTGGGTGGAATATAAGGACCTTGTGTGATGGACTCCCACAAGTCAGAATCTGTGTAGTTCACATGATTCCTGAACTTGATCTTCCAGGATTTAAAATCAGCTTTTGTTTCCAACTTTGGTGGTTGATAAGATCCTCCTCCAAAAGTACTCATGTTTAACTGCAAAAGATGGATTTAAAAGTTAAATGCTTAAGTTGACAAATCTATCAAAGACGCAGATCTGGTATTCAATTGATTTGAATATAGATCTAAATTAAACAAGCAATGAGAGAGTGCTTGCTGAAAAATCAGTCGTTGATTGAATTGTTTGAAAATCAATTAAACAATTTTAATACTGATAGATCAATTGATCTAAATCAATGAGCACCAATGCTCTGATACCACCTGTGAATCCAAGGATCGAACTACAGGAATTATCAGTATTAAAATAAATCAATTTAATGATCGCGGAATTATCACTAATTGACGTTTAATTGTTTTGAATGATTAATGATGAACACAACCACAGAAACACAATAAATACGAAATCAATAATAATTCAAATGTATTTCATTAACTATACTGTAATGATTACAAAAGAATAATAATGAATGACTATGAACAATCGAATTCTGTGAAACGAATAATGTTTGATGTTGATGTGACGGCAGCTAGGGTTGCACAATGAACTCTTGACCGCCGTAATATTGATTGATTGTGTTCCCGAGATGTGAAACCTAGGACTCATATTATAGATGTTTGAGTCGGCTAAGGAAACACTGGATCTCTCGGGATATGTTGTTGATCGTGTTGACTTGTTTGACTTCTTGGAGTTTGTAATCGCACAAGTATAATGGTCTTCCGCAGGAGTCTTGCCTTCCGCAGATCTTTTGTTCTTCCGTAGATGATTTGCTCTTCCGTAGGAATGTTGTTCTTCCGTAGGAAATCCTTCTTCCGTAGGAGTCTTCCCTTCATGAAACTTGATCATCCGCAGAAACTTACACTTGGTCATTTGGTCTTGTATGAAACATATCTACGGATTAACAAAATTGTTCATCCGTAGATGTTTCCTACACTTGGTCAATTTCAGGAAATCCATCCAAGTATATTGTTTCTCCTGTCAAGTCACAAATCAACACACATATATATGGGGTTATCCTATAGATTCAAATCACATATATATATATATTTTGACTGTTACAAATATTAATTACAAGACTTGATTTTCAAGTACTAAGCCTATACAAAATTGATCTAGCCCTATACAATCTAGACCTAACAATATATTATAAGCATGTTAACATAAAATATTAATGTAGGTCATCAATGACCCCGTGAAAATACATTTGAGGGATATAGCACAAGGGCCTCTCACTTATGTTCAATCACACAAGGGCTATTTGGTTAATGGTTACAAGTTTCACACACAAACCACTTACCAAGGGCGGGTCACCTAAAATAGTGGTGTGTGTGAAAGGGGTTTTATATAACGGAAATGAAAGTGACTACTATGGATTGCTCAATGAAATCCTGATTATCATAGTAACTTAAAAGTTGTGTTGTCGTTGTGTTCAAATGCACTTGGTTTGATCCTGTGAATGGAGTAAGGGTGGACCAGAAGACTAATATGGTTGATGTTAACCCAAGGCAATAGGATGTGTTGATGACCCGTTTATCCTAGCATCTCAAGCGTAACAAGTGTATTATACATCATATCCTTCAAAAGAAAAAGGATTGAAAGACTGGTGGGTTATTTGTAAAACAACATCGAGGGGGGTTTAAGAACTAGCTGAAGACGCTAGTAAAGTAGGTGATATAGATAATGAAGATGATGAGCATGTCTTTCAAAATAATGAAAGGTTAGCATGTGTAACGCCCCGAAATTTCCCGAAGCAAGCCATTTAATAATAATGGGCTTTTAAGGGTTAATTTAAGAAAGAAAGGTAAATTAGTGGGCTATGGACTAAGTTAACCTTAATGGGCTTTGTTTTGATGGGTTTAAGGGCCCTTAAACATGCATGAGCAGCCTCCATTCCAGCATTTGCAACCCTAGCCCCCAAAATTCATAGAGAGAGAAAGTAGAGGGACAAAGGAGAGAAAGATCAAGAGATCAAAGGGTTGTGGTGTTATGGCTTGGAATCGAAATCCGGTCATTTTTTAAGGTTAATCAGCAAGGAAAAGACTAAAATCAAGGTAAGAAACATCCCGAAACCATCTCGTTCGATTCTGCAAAGTTTTGAGTTTTAGGGTTTTAGAAAGAAATCATAAAAAGATCCAATTTTTACGTATAAAATGGTGTAAAAAGCTTAGATCTAGGCATAGAAATGATAAAGCAAAGGTTTGGACGTAAAAAAGTATGAATTTGGATGAGAAATGATGATTTTTGTGAGATCCGAGCTGGGTTTCGCGCTTAGCGAAACTAAGCCTTCAACCAGCAAAACTATCCCTTCAACCAGCGAATCTGTCTCTTCAACTAGCGAAAATGTAGTTTCGCTTGAGCGAAACTGCTGTGTTCGAGAAAACTATTAAGACTTAGCGAATCTAGGAAATTCCAACGAAAGTTAGGTGCTCATGGCAGCGAATCTAGGAAATTCCAACGAAAGTTAGGTGCTCATGGTAGCGAATCTGTCCAGCGAAATTGGCAGAAGTACTGCCCAGCGAAACTGGTAGCGAAATTGCCAGCGAAACTGCCAGCGAAACTGTAGCGAAATTGTGAAGAAAATGACGTTTTTGTGTATTAACTTCTGTGCAGCTTGTGTAGTCGGACTATAGCTTAAGTTACTTAAATTGAAGCTATTTTGCTAAGTTCAGGTGAGTTCTAGAACCCTCCTTTACCCGTTTTTAACGTTTTGGGGTGATATGCATACTAAAATACATACTTTTATGATGACGGTTTTTAAGACCTTTTATCAAGAAAATAAAATTTTCTAAAGTAAAATGTGCCATTTAAATAGTTCAAAATAATTTTCGGGCGCGCTGACCTGACAGCCCGACCCCAGCCAGGGGCGTTGCCCCTTGGACCCCACTAGGGGCTGCCACCCCCGAACCCCCGTTGTCCCGCGGAGGGTCGGTTATCTCGTTTATCTCTCATGGTTGGTGAAATGTGAATGCTTAGACTAAGAGTTTGCTTCTTATTATGTGTTAAGTGCATGTGAAAACTAAAGATATAAGTGAAACTTAAAGAACTGTTATTGGGCCCATAACGTGTACCTTGAGAAAGTAAAGCCTTGCAAGCAAATGATAAAGGAGGGTTGCATCTGTTGTGCCCTCACCCTGATAAAGTAAATGCTCGAACATGCAGGTCAGTAAGGCCATGAATTGGCATGACAATAATGGCTTGTTTGGGTACGACAGTAAGGCCTAAATTGGCGTGTCGGTAAAGTCCTGTGTTTATCATAGGCACTGATAGTGACTGGGAATTGACGGATAAAGAAGAGTAATAATTAACAAGTAATGGTAAAGTACCGGTAAAGTGATAGCCCGTGTGTATTAATGTTCTGATAGATGAGGATTATTTCCAACTGTTAAAGCTAATACCACTTACAAAAGTTATTTAACAAAGAAAACTTAGAATTCACTCAGCGAAGATGACTTTTGTATGCATATCAGTTGACAGGTGAGCGTTAGGGCTTAAGGGATGGGAGCATGGATCTGAAGCTTCTTGGCACCTTAAGACTGGCATCCCTGATGGAGAAGAATTTAAGAGGACTTTAAAGAGTTTTTGATAGTTAAAGACGATGTTTATATTTAATTTAACTGCGTTGTAATTAATCAAAATTACTACATCTTTCCGCTACAATATATATATATATACACATATATAAGTAAATGTATGTTTTAAATCTATGTTTTTTTTGCTGTGAATGACCAACTGTGAGGTTTCCTGGGAGTAGGGCCTTACAGCATGTACATCAAGTACACTTCATGACGATTTGCTCCCTGTTACTCATGTACAAGAAGAGATAATCGAAGAAGTCAACGACATAAATGATGATGATGGTGTGGAAGCTGAGTTTGAAGAAACTGATTTAGATGATAACGATATAGAAGAATTTGAAGATTCAGATTCAGATTCAGATTCTGATTAGTTGGTTAGTTGTTAGTAATATTTATAAGCTATAATGATTCATGCAATTTATTAATGTTTTGTATAATGGTTGTTGCCAACATTTATGTTTTTTACTAATTTCTATACTTTAGAGTTGTTATCAATATTAATAACTTTATTTTTGTTATAGAAATTATGGCACATAGTTCAACAGGATGTGGTAGAGGTCGAGGTGGTGGTCGAGGTGGTGGTAGACACATTGGTCAATGTAGTGTAGGAAATAGTGGAATAACTATGAAGGTATATGTGTCTCACCATGAGCGTACTGATGATGATAAGGAGATGGTCAATACTACCAGACAGCGGGGACTGGTAGTCCTAGACCGGTACATGCACAAAAAAATCACATTCAGATTTGGGTTGAACATGATGAGTAAGTATCGATTTATTGATTTTATTTTTTACATGTAAATAAAAAATTATTTTTTATTTATTTATTGCTATAATTGTTTCATCTTGTAGATTTCTTATCCATGATAAGGTTTCCCGGACCATTGGTTCCATATAGTAGTCTATATGGTCTGGTCCTTGGCTAGGATGGAAAGATGTTTCTTCCTAAGCATTTTAAGGTGTTTACTTACATTTGTATATAACAATGCTAATAACTTAATAAAGAATAATACATAATTAATAAGTGTTTTTTCTTAGAGAAATACTATCAATGGGAGGATGAGTAGAAGCATTTTGTTTGATCTTGCTGGAAAAATGCATAAAGGGAAAGTTTCCTGATTTGTTAAAGAGGGCTCGTAATAAAGCCAAGTACCTTACGATTAAAGAGGGTGTAGAAATTGGGAACGATTTGAGTGTCATTCTTCCATTCAAGCCAATCTAGATTAGTCAAGAGGGCTGAGATATGGAATACTGATTCATGAAAATCCAATTCTTTTATAAATAGTGAAAACATAAAGAAAGCAACAGGAGGTCGACATACGCTCGGGTCGAAAAGCTTTGTCACAGTCAGGAAAAATTTGGTAAAATGACATATTTTGATACATACTATTTCACTTCTCACGCTTGTATGACGCAAATATACAATAAAATGACTCATTTTTCAAGCAAAATGAACATTTTTGGTAAAAGAAAATAAGACTAAAAATTAATAAATATATAAGACATTGATAATTATCATTTTATTTCTTATTAGTACTTAGTTTTCCTGTCATGATGTTATATATGTTGTTACTTTCCCATTTATCTTGATAAATTCATATACTATATATTGATCAATCATTTTTCTAGTTACGGTGAAAGTTCTATTCATGTTTCTTTAATAATAATATTTTCTTTCTAATTTGAACATAAATTTTTTAGGATAAGACATTGAAGCGACGTGCTACACTTGATGAATTCTGGATGCAAACACATGCAAAGAAAAGGTCGAGACCCTTAGATAGATTGGCAGGTAATGGTGGTTTTGTAGAGATAATTTGGGAGAAGCCGGTGTTGTGGAAGAAAACACTCACGATCATAACGTGAATTAGGTTGACTCGAGGGCGGGTGAAATTATAGTAAGCCTCCTTTACTTTGTATATATATTTTGTTACTAATGTCTAAATCTTCAGAAAAAAATGTCATTTTTAATTAAAATACTATTTAAATTATATATATATATATATATATATTTGAGAAAATGAAGTTTTTTATAAAATATTTAATAGAATTTTATTCTTTCTTGAAAGCTAGGTTAAGTTAAGAATTATATGTCTTGTTTCTTTTAAAATCCACTTTACAAGAGGACTAATAGTGCATGTTTTCATCATACAAACATGGTATTGTTGGGTTTATAAAGACAAGGTTATACAATCAAGTTGTAGTGCCATATTGAATTAGATTTCTAGCTTGTAATATAGTCTAGTTAAAACTTTAGGTTATATTGTTTATTTAACCATATTATGTTAACCCATATATACTATTACATCTAAAATTTAGTGGATCTTTTGAAGCCAATGCACTATCCTTAATTATTTTGTTCTTGAGTGATGAACACAACATATGACTTTCAATCATGTATGAGTGTGTTTTTTGTATTAATTCCAAACATTTGTAAACTTTAAATGTTTGTACTTATTTATATATGTAAATCATAAAATGTTTATGTATTAACTTTTACTTATCATAGAATAAATATAAGGAGTGTATTGTTGAGAGATATGGAGAGAATGATACCTTACACCCTAAACTTGAAGTGGAATTGTGGTCAGAAACTAGTGGGGGAAAGAAAAAAGGTAGATTGTACGGAACTGGCAACACTGGTGACCCGTATGTTTGTGCTGACCGGTACACTATGAATGTCTAGTAGTGATCCACCTGGGAGAAGTGATGAGGTTGGAATTCTTTTTAGTGATAGAAATTCAATGTGTATCTATTTATTATGGTATCATTGAATCATCATATTAGAAGGTTTATATTTACACATGTTGAATTTTTGTATGAAAAGATGCATGTTTGCATGAACTAGTAACGATTAGAGGCGACAATCCTAACCCATTTGTTTTTAGTTGGACTAATTTGGACATTATTTATACGGATATGGGTAGATTTGGTAAAACAAACCCACTCATTATATTTTGGGTCATTATGGGTGCTAATTCTAACACCTAGGTTAGTTTGGGCAAAAGTAGCTTTTATTAGGTCTTAATGGGTCAAGATTGGTAATAACAAATATAAAAATGGGTCAGGATGAGTCATTCTTGCACAAACACAAAAGTTACTTGTGTGTAGTGTCTTATATTGAGCTTTATTTGTTTGTAATTTGTTAAAAATAAGAGTTCTTAATGTATTTGATATTGATGTGTTATGAGTGTGATGTGCTAATTGTTCTTTATAGGTGCAAAGGTTGAAAGAACAAATAGAGGAGTTAGAACGAGATAAAGTAGAGAAGAATGCTATGATGGAGAAAATTGAAGAAAATACAAGGTTATATGTTGAAATGAGTGAGAAACTTCAAATGCTATCATAAAACCTACCACAAAACATTCCATCAAGTTAAGGAATGAATTTATGCTAGTAACCACTATGATTTCTATATTACCTGTGTTTTTGGATGATTTAGATATTTTATGCTATTTGGTTTGAATTAACCTGTGATGTTTTCGAGTATTTTGGAATTTAATGTATTGAACTTGGATATTTTATGCTATTTAATTTGGATTAAACTTTATGATATATATCATATACAAGAAAGGTTGAATAACATTATCAAAAGCAAATCTTTTGGAAAATTTAGACAAAATTCGTAGCTAAATCCGTAGAAATAATTTAATAAAATCCGTAGTAAACTAATTACAAACCCATAGCAAAATTGGTAACAAAAGTATAACAAAAATCATAGCAAAAATCCTAGCCAATTTCCATAGCCAAAATGTAGCAAATCCATAGCTAAATTTCATAACAAATATTTGTAGGAAATTCCTAGATAATTCATCCTTAGCAAAACCGTGGCTAAAATCCATAGCAAAACCGTAGCAAACCTTTCCGTAGCAAAAATTATATAGCTAAAATTAAACAAAACTCTGTAGCAAACTTCATGGCAATATTCGTAGCCAAATGCGTAGCTAAATTAGCGACACCAATCTGTATAGCTAAACCCATAGCAAATATTAGTCGGTAGCGAAATTCCGTAGCTAAAAAATTAGTGGCAAAAGTATCATTTACAAACCAAATCCGTAGCAAATTCATAGCAAACACTCGTTTTGCTACAAATTCGCTACGGATTTGACCTAAAGCGGTGATTATCTTTATATTAGAGTGTTTTAAAATCACCTAAAGGGTTGTATACATAGGAAGGCAAGCAGCTCAAATCCTCATACCATCGATGAGACATAATTTGACTAGCTAGCCTACTTGTTTACTTATATAATTAATTAATCTGTTTACTTTATTTTTCTTTTATATATTTTAAAATTCAGGGTCTTATAAAATTTTGAATATGTCATTAGAACGAGCTTATTTTTCTTTATGAGACGATCTAACTTTCGTTAAAAATGAAGTAGATTCAAACATAATATATTATTATATTTAAATGGCCTATTATAACACTGAAAGTTCATCAAATAACTTAAACATTTAAATAGTTATTTTACTCGATACTTACTCGTTTACCAATGTATGAAATATGAAGTTCATATTTCTTGTATTTTAACTATTGTATCTGACCTGAATGCTTAGGATGTTGCAAAATTATTAGATGTGAGCAAGAACCGGTTCTTTTCAATCGGAACCACCAGAACCGGCTGGACTGAACCGTCTAGAACTGGTTGTATTAATGTAGGTGCGATTCCCGGTTCCTATAATATACGTATTACGGTTCCCAGTTTGGTTTCGGTTCGCTTCTAGTTTCAAACCTGAATATATACTTAAAACTGATAGCCTATTAAAAGTTTAAATACTAATAAAATACTAACTTGTTTGTGGAAACAAAAATTTACTAATAGTTAACTTAAAAGACTTCTGATCATATTTTCTACTTAAACTTCAACACAATGTTAACTTTGAAACCTTCATAAATCAAAGCAAACATACCCAACCAAATACACTATTAGAAAACAACGTTTATTGACACATATAAGGTTGTTATTGTGGTTTGTGTATCTAAATTATGGTTTAATTTGAATATTAATTTACTCTTTTTAATAGATAATCACATCATGTCATTATTTTAGGTTCTTCGAAAAAAAAATCGATTCGTTAACTAGTTCTTCAACAAAAACAAAACTGGTTTATCCGGTTAGGAACAGAATATATTAGGTTACCATAAGATTTGGTCCCGGTTTTCATATTTAAGCTATCTAGTTCTTGTTCCAGCTGGTTCCGGTTCGGTTCTATCCGATTCGAAGTGGTTTCACACCCCTAAAAATTCTAATAAATTATCATGTAAGAATATCTAACTGGGTGATAATTTCTGTTGGAGCATATATTGTCATATATAGTGTCTCCGTCGCTTGACGAATAGTCTAGGCTTAATGTATTACACCTGATATGTTGTAAACACATGAAACTGGGTCATTCGCAGGAGCATATGCGAATGAGACTCAGTCGTACGACTGAGCCAGGCTAATGGACCAGTCGTGCGACTGAGAGATGCGATTAGGGCATTCGTAAGACTGAACCATAAGAATGGTCTAGTCGTACGATTGAACCATACGCATGGTCCATACGTACGATTGAACCATACGCATGGTCCAAATACGAATGGACCCAGTCATATCTAATATGGGCCGAGGCCTATATATATCAGTTTCAATGTGTAGAGAGATAAGGATTCGAGAGGGGTCTGCCCGGAGCCTAGGGCTGCCGGATGAGAGGGGAGATCATGCTCGATCTCCCCTTGCTAAGAGTCTTGATTCTTATGTTGTAACGAGCTTGTAATCGTTAGGTTTTATCAATGAAACCAATTTTTGATAGTTCGTGTTATAGATTTGACTTTTGGTTTTGGTTATTTATCCTTCCGTCAAGAACACGCTCGGATGTTCATCCGATCCAGCCACTTAACAATTACTTGTTAGGATCATGTACGTATGGAGTACTAACTGATTCAACGTGAAACCAGATCAAATAGTGCGGAATCCTATTTGATTGGCGATCCAATCAGGGAGAACGTTAATCCGATCAAAACTAACGATGAGAATACGTTAAGAATTGATTAGAATTGATCAGCAACATTCTATGAAGTTGGAAGGGACTCTCTGGACGAACTGGGATGGCTAGGGTTAAGAATTCTCGAAGTCTTTTTATTTTTCACAAATTAAGTGGTATTTATAGGTTATAGTCTTCATTCGTACGACTGAGCCATGCGTATGGCTCAGTCGTGCGATTGAGTCGTACGATTGATTCATTCGTACGACTGAGTCGGTCTTATGACTCAATCGTGCGATTGACTCAATCACCTGGTTCAGTCGTGCGACTGGCCCATTCGCATGGTCCAGTCGTGCGACTGAATCATGAGACAGTTAAACACATTCCTGAACCTTTAACGATGCAGAACTATGTCTAACAACTGTATACCTATATAACATGTTCATATAAGTGTGTAATAAACAATAATATAACTAGATAAAACATTCAATAACCAATACACATTCAACGAAGAGTTTTCGTTACATATATCAAACATTACATCATTGTAACAAGATGAAAGTCAATTACATTTAAGCTCACTATACCTAGAACTAGGGACATGTGTACCAACAAACTCCCCCTTGCACCTAGTTATATCTAATCTTTGACTTCCTTGGTAAACTCTTCAAACCTTTTAGCCCATTCTTCTTTAGAGACCCCAGCATGGATATTAAGTGCAAAGCATAAGCGTATGACATGTTGGAACTGAAGTGCTTGGACTATATCCTGCGTATCAAAAAACAGTGGCCACTTGTACAATGTGTAGACATCAGAAGCGGACAAGTTTATTAGCCACATTGGGTCAAACACCCTTATTGTATCCACTGTTCCTTCCTTATCCAAAACAATGACAGCTTCTCCTGTGCGCCAGTCATCGTACCACCATTTAAAATGGGGTGTAAAGTCTTGTGGCATCTCCCTCAAAGGTATACGAGACATCGTGCGCAGAGGGTGCCATTTCAAGACTATCTTTGGTCTTCCAGTAATGGGGTTTACCTCAGATCTTCTGATATAACTCGTAGCCTGTTGAGGTTTGAAGTTCACCCACCTGGTAAGATACTCTCGTTTCAACGTAGCCTCAAACCAGCCTGACATTTTCTTCGGGTCAGTATACCGCAGCTTCAGTCGTGCCAGCTGGTTGAGCTCAAAACCAGGGAGAGTCTTTAGATCATGTGGAAATCTAAAATACTTGATTCCCTTCTCCCTCTTCACTACGTAATCGTTAAGATCCTTAAAATAAGTCCATGCTATAATATTCCCTGTCACCTTCAGATGCTTCTTCACTTTGTAGATCTTGGTGTAGGTACTTGGCTTAGCTGCAGCGCGCTGGGCTCGGATCTCTAAGAAACAAGCTGCCCATTCAGTCTTTCTGATATCTACATCGATGTCCGAGGCTGGGGCTTGGCTTGTAGATGCTTCTGCTTCTTTTTCCTTTTGATTCAGCTTCTCCAAAGTATCACTACCGAGAGTACTACCCAGATCAGGAAACATATTTCCCACTCGGTCAGTATACTCTGGATAATGCTGAGCTGTGACGTCCTCGATCTCTATCTCGTCTATATCATTCAGCTCCTCGTCACTAGCCACATCAAAAGTAGGAGCATCCTTCACTATCTCATCCGGATTCAGCTGGAACATTTCAGCAAGTTTCTCATCAGTAAGGTCATGAATTATTTCTCCTTCTTCAGGAGTATAGCTCATAGACCTCCTGGCGATCCCTTGCAGATCAAGTATCATAGTCAGTTGAGACTTGATCTACTCTAAGGGAGCAACATCGTACTCATCTTGCTGAAATACTGGATATGCTTGATTTAAACATGTAGCACAGCAATAGTTAGTATGTAATCAAGATAATCAAACACTGAATAATAAATATATACATCAATTACATAACATCAAATGATGATTTTAAGTACAAAACCTGAACAAAATATAACATCTAATCTTTACTTTTGTCTTGAATCCTCTCTGTGTCTTCAGCTGATGGTGAGGTAGGTAGGGCTGATGAAGCTCCATGTCTTGTTTCTTCTTAGTACATTGCTCCAGACCAGGATCAGAGGCAGTTGCAGCGGAATCTTTTTCATCATCATCATCATCATTCTTCCTCCCCTTTTCTGTTTCCTCACCACTATCATCATCATCATCCTCATCATCATCATCTCCATCATCATCTCCTTCACCAAGCTTTAGAGGCTCCTCTTTAGATCCTTTTAGTTGGAGCATGATCTTCTTGTTAGCAGCCTCCAACTCCTCTAATCTCTTAACCGATTCCTCTTTGTGCTCATGGATTTGGGCGATCTGCTCAGCCTGCTGAGAGATCTGCTGAGCTTGGGAAGCATTTAGCTCCACCAGCTGATGTAGCTGCGCAGTTTTCTCCTCATCAGTGGCTAACAGCTTCAGCACTATCATGTTCAGTGCTGATAGCTATTCCTCTACCCCAAAGGATGGTAGAGTGGATCCTGTGGGGAATGAGGAAGGGCCGGCTTGGTGACTGGTGGTGGTAGCGGTGGCTGTGGTGAATATGGGTGTGGTGAATGGATGGGTGGAGATGTATGAGGTGCGGTTGTAGAGGGTGGAGTAGTAGTGGTAGGTGGTGTTGTGATAGTAGGTGGTGGAGTGGTAGAAGTGGTGGCTGTAGTGGTAGAGGTGGTGGTGGAGGTAGTAATCAACGTGATCCTCCGTCTCTTCGGCTTCTTCCCATGGGGCTGAGCCATCCTCTTCATCCGAGTTCCCCTGGACCCGGAGGCTCCCCCTTGGCTACTAGGCTGGTCTGGGGTGTATGATGGATCTGAAATAGCCTCCCCAGACCCGCCCGGACGTCCACCAACTGTCCTAATCCCCCTCTCGGTGGCAACCACCCGGCTGCCCACCGTCCGAGTCAGTTGCTCCTCATTAGACTCCTCCTCCACATCAGGCTGGAAGTCCTGATGGAACCCCTGCAGTCTCTCAATCACTTTGTGGAGATGGTGGAGATGTAACATCAGCAGTAGTGGTCTGAGTATGAGAAGGACCTGTATCTCCACCATCACCACCATCATCATCGTCAGAGTAATCGTCTGGAAGGACTTTCTGCTCTACATCAGAATCACTGTCATCGTGGCGCCACTTTCGCCTAGCTGGCGCCACATAGTCCTCCCAGGCCAGATGCCCGAATAATCTCCTCGCCGGGGGCTTCACCTGCTTGCCCCGGTAGACCTTCATCCGTCCCAGAGTAGTGTCATCCATAACCTCCAGGACCACAGCATCCTCTTTCTCCTTAGGCAACGAGGGGAGCTTCTGATCTATGATCATCTGTATAAATCGTGGATACATACAGGATCTTTCCTTCCCCTTTGCCTCGATGTTCTCCACCGGATAGGTGAAGATCATCCTAGAAAATCTGAATGGATGATTCAGCACCAAGGCCACGTAGGCGTCCTGCATCTGGTCGGAGAGCTCGTTGAATCCACCCTTCCTTGAGGCGATGCACCTGAGCAGTACGTGGGCTAAGTATTTGAACTGGGGGCACAAGTTGCTCTTGTTGAGCATACTTGCATTGATGTCCCCCGAGTACTTAGCCCTCATGAAGCAGCCTCAAATAGTGAGGGGATGTAATCTAGTAGGGCAGTCAGCATCATCCCCGAACTCTAACACTATCCGGATATCCTCCTCAGTAATCTCGATGGCCTGCCCAAATATAGAACTCTGGATAGTATGGGGCTCAGTGGACCTATCAACAGTAGCGCCTTCCCAAAACACCTATTGTACGGATCTGTAAGGTGTGCATGGCGTATAGATCGCTCAGAAAATCATCGAACGACGTAGAAATGTGATAATGCCAGCAAAATCCGCAGCGTTGTGGGATGAGAGATCGGGATGAGCACAGATGTTGTGCTTGGTACTCATTGTCCACCGACTAGCCATCTTTGACACAAAGTAAGTAAACATTAGCACGTGTCAGAGAATAACAGTTTTATGCAATGAACTAGAAAATTTGTTCAGTCGTGCGACTGAGCTAAGCGACTGAGATCTACTCGTGCGACTGAACTGGGCGACTGAGATCTAGTCGTACGTTGAGCTCATACATACGATTGAATCATGCTACTGGACTTAGTCGTATGTTCTCTCATGCGTTTATCTCAGTCGTGCGACTGAGCTCATAAGCATGGTTCAGTCGTACGATTGAACCATTCGTCCAGCTCAGTCAGCCAATAGTATAGCTCAGTAATTGACTTTCATCTTGTTACAATGATGTAATGTTTGATATATGTAATGAAAACTCTTCGTTGAATGTGTATTGGTTATTGAATGTTTTATCTAGTTATATTATTGTTTATTACACACTTATATGAACATGTTATATAGGTATATAGTTGTTAGACATAGTTCTGCATCGTTAAAGGTTCAGGAATGTGTTTAACTAAGTCTCGTGATTCAGTCGCACGACTGGACCATGCGAATGGGCCAGGCGCACGACTGAACCAGGTGATTGAGTCAATCGCACGATTGAGTCATAAGACTGACTCAGTCATACGAATGAATCAATCGTACGACTCAATCGCACGAATGAGCCATATGCATGGCTCAGTCGTACGAATGAAGACTGTAACCTATAAATACCACTTAATTCATGGAAAAATAAAAAGACTTCAAGAATTCTTAACCCTAGCCGTCCCAATTCGTCCAGAGAGTCCCTTCCAACTTCATAGAACGTTGCTGATCAATTCTAATCAATTCTTAACATATTCTCATTGTTAGTTTTGATCGGATTAACGTTCTCCCTGATTGGATCGCCAATCAAATAGGATTCCGCACTATTTGATATGGTTTCATGTTGAATCAGTTAGTACTCCGTACGTAAACGGTCCTAACAATTGGTATCAGAGCCAGGTTACTGCTGGAATGATCTAACAATCATTCTAGCAACCCGAGCTCTTGATTTCTGGATCGATTTCAGGTTCTTTGACGTTAAACCCACTTCGTGTTCTTCGTGTTTTGCTCAGATCTTGTTACGTGTGTTGTGTTCTATGTTAAAATCGAACTCGAAACCATGTTCTGATCACCCTTTCGAATCTGATGATGTCTATTTTGTTTCGGTTCATGTAAAATTCATCAGATTAGGGTTTTTGGCAGCCCTGACGGCTGCAGATCTAAAAATCTACGTGCAGATACACTTATGCGACTGAACCATGCGAATGGACCATTCGTACGACTGGACCATGCGAATGGACCATTCGTACGACTGGACCATGCTAATGGACCATTCGTACGATCGGACCATGCGAATGGACCATTCGTACGACTGGGCCATGCGACTAGACCAGTCTTATGTTAGTTGTGCGACTGGACCAGTCTTATGTCCAGTCTTATGCTCAGTCACACGAGTATATCATTCGTATCATCCATTCACACGAATGTGATTTTTGTCCTCCATGTCATACGAATGAATGGTGTTCCAGACCAAAAAAAGAGTCTAGAACTGCCTCTTGCACAGATTTGAGGATGAGCAAAGCATATTCACCCTGATGTTCTTATGTCAAACAAGTTCGATGGATACCCCATTATTCGTTGGACTTCCAGAATAGGTGAATGTTGTTAGAACATGAAAGAGAGAAGAGAAGATGTCAGTTGTCGGTGCTGATTTTATGGGGTAGTCAGGAGCATCTGACTATTTATGGGCCAATCAAGTTATATATATCCGCACAGAGAGGATTCTCATTCTTAGGGGGAATCCATGTATAGAGAAATTGAAGACGCAATCAGAAAGTGATGATGTGAGCAGGTTTCTGATGATGAATCTACGTGCATGCTGATTTGTTTGATATTATCAGCAATGGATTGGAACCTTCAACCTTTTGCCCAATACACCATATGAAGACGCCAGGAGAGCACAATGTTTATATATTAGGATATGCTGAATGTGAGGGGGAATTTCTATAGTTGTTAATGTTAATCAGGTTAGACTGTGTGAAGATTGAAGCAAGGGAAAATTGTTCATGTCATTATCTGAAAAAATCAGTCATATGGGGAATCTTGCTGCTATGATGGTGTTCTGCAAAGTAAACGAAAGCTATTGTGCCTAAATTCATTTTCAGGGATACTGTAGTAACCTGACGGATCGGCAACGTTGGCTAATATGGTTGTTCGTTTGATTCTATTGGAAACCAGAGCAAAGATTGACTGAAGATTGTAAGAGGTGTTATCTACTATTCGCAAGCAACGTCCAAGGGGGAATTTGTTGGAGCATATATTGTCATATATAGTGTGTCCGTCGCTTGACGAATAGTCTAGGCTTAATGTATTACACCTGATATGTTGTAGACACATGAAACTGGGTCATTCGCAGGAGCATATGCGAATGAGACTCAGTCGTACGACTGAGTCAGGCTAACGGACCAGTCGTGCGACTGAGAGATGTGATTGGGGCATCCGTAAGACTGAACCATAAGAATGGTCCAGTCGTACGATTGAACCATACGCATGGTCCAGTCGTACGATTAAACCATACGCATGGTCCAATAGCACGAATGGGCCCAGTCGCATCTAATATGGGCCGAGGCCTATATATACCAGTTTCAGTGTGTAGAGAGATAAGGATTCGAGAGGGGGTCTGCCCGGAGCCTAGGGCTACCGGATGAGAGGGGAGATCATGCTCGATCTCCCCTTGCCAAGAGTCTTGATTCTTATGTTGTAACGAGCTTGTAATCGTTAGGTTTTATCAATGAAACCAATTTTTGATAGTTCGTGTTATAAATTGGACTTTTGGTTTTGGTTGTTTATCCTTCCGTCAAGAACACGCTCGGATGTTCATCCGATCCAGCCACTTAACAATTTCACCCACGCATAGTCGGAGCTTCTCCAATAAAACAAAATAATTTTTACCACTTGTCATCCTTTCACAATCATTTTGTCACATGTCACTTTTATATCAGGTCAATTCTTGATGATATTAAATGCTAATGATATTATATTGTTATTGTTCTGTTTTTTTAAGGTGATTAATTATATGTAATTTCAATCATATATTACGTTAAAAAATTATTATATAATCTGTAAATATTAATTACTAACTATAAATTAATATTTTTATTTAACTCGTGCGATACATAGTTTCTAAACCAGTGTAATAAATATCTAGATGAATTAAAAGTACATAAATAGATTACTGTTATAAGTATAATAATGTATATACATCCATGTTAATTAACAAAGTATATAAGTGGATTACTATTAATAGTAATAATAATAGCCATAGAATATGTACTTTATTTGTTGATAAAATATACGAATGATTTGTTTTAAATAAAAAAGGTAATGGAATGTGGTACCCTACAATCTTCACATTCTTTTGTTTTATGCGATGTTGGACACAGGAGTCGTATGAACAGCCTCTTCGAAAAACCTAGACTTCTTACAAATGAAGCAACCCTAGCTGCTTGTTTCTTTGTTTATTTTTCTGTTATAATTGTATTTATAATAAATAATTCTAAAAACCTAGAAGAAAGCATTCTTTTTTAAACCGCAATACATATTCTAGAGATTACTAAATTACTTCTAACCGGATTGTACTTGGGTAGTATCCAAACATTATCATTAAAATACCAACTCAAGTTAAACTAAAATAATAATACTAATACTAATAATAATAATAATAATAATAATAATAATATAATAATAATAATATAATAATAATAATAATAATAATAATAATAATAATAATAACAACAACAACAACAACAACAACAACAATAATAACAACAACAATAATAATAACAATAATAATAACAATAATAACAATAATAATAATAATAATAATAATAATAATAATACTAATAATAATAATAATAATAATAATAGTAATAGTAATAATAATAGTAATAATAGTAATAATAATAATAATAGTAATAATAATAATAATATATATATAATAATAATAAATAATAATAATAATAATAATATATAATAATAATAATATAATAATAATAATAAAATATATAATAATAATAATAATAATAATAATAATAATATAATAATAATGATAAACGAATTAATCACCAAATCTACATGGTCTTCCCCTTTGCACAATCTTAAATGCTCATGATTTTTATAAGTCACATTATTTCCATTCAGCTAGACTTTATGGGATAAAGAAGACGTCACTCCACTAGAAAAAGAAAAAGAAAAAGAAAATAATAATATAATGATATCTACGTGAATGAGTATCCAAATCAGAAAGTAGTATGCAATTATTTTGACAAAGATTGATACTACCCACAACACAATAATATTAGTAGTATTCCTCACAAACACTACAATTCTAAACCCATCAAATTACATCATTTGCCACTTAAAACCAACCTCATTGGTGGTCAACGAACACCACATAAAACCAATTAAATTTACTAGCCAAACCAACGGGGATTCTAATTAGCCTCTAGATTCTCCCATACAAGTTACATGATTCCCTTCAATCTTGTTGTGGGCTCATATATGTTATTGTGTTCCAACTCTACATGAAGATATTATTGCCTTTGGATTCCTTTGGACTTTTATATTGATTCTTACCCACGGTTATCACAAGATAAATAAATGAATATTTAATTTTGTAGTTCTTTTTTAATGTATTAGTGAAAATGAAGAACAGTCTTAAGATTCCCTGATAACAATTCATAATTTGAATCCAATTTTTAAATATGAATTCTAATTTTTAAAGTTCGATTCAAATTTCTAAAACCAAAAATACATATGTAATTATTTTTTGTATATAAGCAATAACTCCTGCATTACATGTGTAAATACAATTAGAACATCATTGTCAATTGTAATTAATATAAAATAAAATCATTATCTTAATTTACACACAATTAAGTGAATACAAAAATAAGGTGGGAAAAAATCTTTGAGGATTGAATAAATAAAATAGTAAATAGATTTATTTTGAACAAGAATTTGATTTGAGTGAGATTTAAACCATAACATCTAATTGTGAAACTTTCTTACCATTAGGCCCCCACCTAAATATTAAATAGTAAATAATAAAGATTTTAAATTAGATTACAAAATTTTGAGATAGAAGTTACATATAAGTAAATATTTTGGTAACACTCTTAAAACCCGGACTCAAGCATCTGCTGGAAAGCGGGGGTTTAGGGGTGGTGTCCATACCGGGGCTAGTCAAGGTCTTGGTGTAGTTTCTGGAAGGTCCCTGTTGAAAAACATACTACCTGAGCCATAAAACCACTATAAATGTTTTTGAAACCTTTTAGAGGTAAACACGTATAATATATGTTAAGTAGAGTTAGAGCCTAAAAGATAGTGACTCCCTAGTTGTACTTATAGACCAAATGAATTACTGAAAATATCACGGCTCTCTAAGTGCACAAATTTCTTGTGGCTATATAGTTGTAAAATGATGTTGGTAAACCCAATTTTTATTGTAAGTAAATGGTTTTAAATCCCTTTTGAAATATATGAAATATCAAAAGTTTTGACGTAACATTATGTTACACATTTTACAAATAGGATTTTGATATCATTTATTCCGATGCATAAATAGATTAAAACCACAAAACGAATTGTCGAAACCAATATCACATGACCCATGGGTGCTGAAAACCAGGGTGTGATAATTTTAAATAGTAAAAGGATAATATATTTTTTGAAAAACTTTGGTTTTTTAACAAAATTGTTTTTAAAAAAGGATTTGTTTGTTTAACATTTCATTTAAAAAAATTGTTTCTAAATAACTAACATGTTTTATAAGAAATCTTGTTGTTTAAACATTCTGGTTTCATTTATTTTTGTTTTTATAAAATTTTATTTTTATAAAAATATTGGTTCATTATAAAACGTTCATTTTGAAAAGATTGTTTAAACCTATTGATTTTAAAAAGGGTTTTTTTTACTAAAAAAGGTAGTCTAGTGTACCATATAATACAAAAGTTAAATAAATAAAATATTAAATAATTTGTGATAAAAGTTAAAAAAATTTAATAACGATCTTTTAGATAAAATATGATTGAATAAATATAAGTAAGTGCTTCATGTAAAACAACAATAATATCATTTTAGAATTCTCGTTTTATTAAATTGTTTTTTTATTATTTCTTTTTTTTTTGAAAATTTCATTTTTGTAAAAATATCCTTGTAAAACTTAAAAAAGACTATTTTAAAATAGTTCAAATTTTTAAAAAAAATTAAGAAATTTTGTATCTTTTTATTTTCCCAGAGCATATTTTTTAATAAAATATGGTTTTAAATTTTTATAATATCTATTTTTAAATATGTATATATTTTAAATAATATAATTACTATAGACCAAATGAATTACTGAAAATATCACGAGTCTCTAAGTACATAAATATCTTGTGGCTATATAGTTGTAAAATGATGCTGGTAAACCCAATTTTGATTTTAAGTAAATGGTTTTAAATCACTTTTGAAATATATGAAATATCAAAAGTTAATGTTACACATTTTATGAATATGATTTGATATCATTTATTCCGCTGCATAAATAGTTTAAACCACAAAACGAATGATCGAAACTAATATCACATGACCCATGCGTGCTGAAAACCAGTGTGTGATAATTTTAAATGAAAAAAAGGATAATATATGTTTTGAAAAACTTTGGCTTTTAATAAAATTGTTTTTACAAAGGATTTGTTTATTTAACATTTCATTTAAAAAAATTGTTTCTAAATAACTAACATGTTTTATAAGAAATCTTGTTGTGTTAAACACTTTGGTTTCATTTATTCTTGTTTTTATAAAATTTCATTTTTATAAAAATATTGGTTCATTGTAAAACGTTCATTTTGAAAATATTGTCTAAACCTTTTGATTTTAAAAAGGGTTTTTTACTAAAAAAAAGGTCGTCTAGTATACCATGTAATACAAAAGTTAAATAAATAAAATATTAAATAATTTGTAATAAAAGTTAAAAAACTTTAATAACGATCTTTTAGATAAAATGTGATTGAATAAATATAAGTAAGTGCTTCAAGTAAAACAACAATATTATCATTTTAGAATTTTTAAATTGTTTTTTATTATTTCTTTAAATTTTTTTGTTTTTTTAGAAAATTTCATTTTTGTGAAAATATCCTTGTAAAACTTAAAAAGACTATTTTAAAATAGTTCTAATTTTAAACAAAAATTAAAAAATTTTGTATCTTTTTATTTTGCCAAAGCATTTTTTTAATAAAATATGGTTTTAAATTTTCATAATATCCATTTTTAAATATGTATATATTTTAAATAATATAATTACGATAGACTAAATGAATTACTGAAAATATCATGACTCTCTAAGTGCATAAATTTCTTGTGGCTATATAGTTGTAAAATGATATTGGTAAACCCAATTTTGATTGTAAGTAAATGGTTTAAATCCCTTTTGAAATATATGAAATATTAAAAGTTTTGAAGCAACATTAATGTTACACATTTTACGAATATGATTTCATATCATTTATTCCGCGGCATAAATAGTTTTAAACCACAAAACGAATGATCGAAACAAATATCACATGACCCATGGGTGCTGAAAACAAGGGTGTGATAATTTTAAATAAACAAACAAACAAACAAACCCAGTATATCCCACTCAAGAGCAGGGTCTGGGAGGGTAGGTGTAGGCGAGTCTTTCCTCTATCTTGTTAGGTAGAGAGACCGCTTCCAATGAGACCCCCGACTCGATAGCAAAAGTCATACTGTTTAGCAAGATAACATACAATAAAACATACAGCACATAGCATACAGTATACAAAAAGCCATATCGGCAGCAGGACATCATACCATAAATCATACAACACATATCCTACAGTACACAATAAATCATACAACACATGGCATACATAAATCCTAGGTGCATGTAGAATCATCGTTAAAGGGAAGATATGGGCTACTTAGGCCCCGAAACCAGACGTCAAATACCCTTCCTGCCTATAGGTCACACTAGAAGTCCTTAATTTTAATTCTACGCCTCCACTCAGTCCTATCCTTGATCATGTGCTCAGAGAGGTGCAGGTGTATCATATCTCGCCTAATTACCTCATCCCAAGTCAATCTAGGTCTTCCTCTACTCCTCCTACCCTCTAAGATGATGTTCTCTACTGCTCTAACTGGTGCCGCCATTGGTCTCCTCTTGACATGCCCAAACCATCTTAATCTTCCCTCTCGTATTTTATCTGTGATACAGGCCACTTCTAGCTTCTGTCGATACACTTCGTTTCTTATCCGGTCAAGTCTTGTGTGACCGCACATCCACCTCAGCATTCGCATTTCCGCTACCTCTATTTGTTTCTCGTGCGATTTCTTTATGGCCCAACAGTCTTTTCCATACAACATAGCTGGACGTACTGCCACTCGATATAGCTTTCCCTTTAGTTTTGCTGGAAACCTCTTATCACATAGGATCCCTGCTGCTGCTCTCCACTTGCACCATCCTATTGGGTCTGAAGGATAGTCTAATATTATCAACACAGTCAAAGTCAACAAAGTCAACGTCAAAGGTCAAAGTCAACGTAACAGTCAACACGACGCGTTCGGGACGAAGATTAGAGACAAGACGTTGAAGATATATTTGTCTGGGATGTTTATTGTTAATAAATATATTTTGTGTGAACAAAATATATTTTATCTTGTTTTTAGACATTTTGGGTTTTAATTGTAATTTCTAATTATCATAGTTTAGGGTCCTAAGTGTAATTAGTAAATTGTCATTTACTATAAATAGTAAAGTATGGCAATTAGGGTTGAGAGCTTGAATGAGCTATGTGATTAGGGTTTCCAACTTTCAGATTATTTTGTAATCACATTTGGATCAAACAAGGGGTTTTTTTTGAGTTGTTCTTGGTGTTCATATTTGTTCATCATATTTTATGTGTTTAATCCAAATCTTCATGTTATTTGATTGATTCAAGTGCTCCTGGACTAACAATTTGGTATCAGAGCCAACTTGAATCAATTTCTACTACTGATTTGAAGATTTTGTTACTGTTTTTTGAAGATTTATCTGATTCGTAGAGAGAGAAAGTTAGGGTTTCTAGAGAGAGAAAGTAGATCTGAAAATTAAAAGTTTCAAATCCTCATCAAAATCATCGGATCTACAAGGTTTTACAAGTAATTTGAAGAATTACAAGTTAGAAATCATATCTACTTCTAAATCTATACAAGATTTAAGAAAAATTTTTCAAATCCGGAGATATTCTCTCACACACAGTGTGTGTGTGTTCTTGGTGTTCTTCAGATCTTCAAATCTACATTCAGAGAAGTTAGCCAGCGAATTTGCACCATTTTGAACGAAAGTTCACATTTCCGAGCGAACTTACGCATTCCGTCGAAGTTACCGGCGACCTTGCCGGCGAACTTGCCGGCGAAACTACCATATTCCGGCGAAATTAGAAACTCCGGCGAAACTATAAAAACCTGCGAAATTATGAACTTTCAAACTGTGAATTTAACAAAAACAGCAAAACCACCACAATTCAAAACAGAAAAGAATAAGCACAAGCTCACTCACCCTGCAACTCAATGTTAACCTTTTGTTAGCATCATCATCATCTTCCAAACTCGCAGCACCTTTCCCCATCACTCACAACAGACTCACTCACCTTTACCGAACCGAAAAGAACCACCAACATAATCACCCTCGTCGCCACCTATATCACCGTCTGTAACCTAACAAACACCACAACCCCACCGCTACCTTTCTGTTACAGTCTACAATCGTCACCATCATCAGATCTAAAAAAAAAAAGAACAGAAAGGTAGAAAAAGAACCCCGACCGAAATCACAAGCCATCACCTTACCACCGTGACCATTTCGACCATCACCACCGAAACCATCACCATCTTCGTTCATCCCTGCCAGCCGACATCAGTAACCGACTGGAACCACCATCGACAACAACCATTCTCGGTCGACACAACCATCGAACCCACGAACACCTCTTCGACCGAAACCCCAAATTCGAATTTGACCTTCGATCCCATCTCAAAATCAACCTGTAACCATCGATAACAATTCATCTTCGGTGGACCGAGCAACACCATCGACCGTGACCCCAATCAACATCATCATTCAAATTCGAACTCGTGTTTTCCCCAAATCACCATCAACCCTCGACAGCAACCTTTCAACTGACCGCAACCATTGGAACATAGAAATCGACTGGTCATCCGAGAGATCGAGAGAGAGAGAAAGGAGATACCGAGAGAGAGATCGAAAGCTTCTAGAGGACTTGAGTGTCTCTGGAGATAGAAAGAATCGAGAGATAGAGAGTGAGAGTTTGATCGGTTGAAAGCTTGATGCTTGAAGAGTTCTTGCTATGGTTAGGGTTTGTGTTGGAATTAGGGTTTCTGCAGGTGATAACAGAGCAATGGTGGTGGAAGATTGCAGTGTGCTTTGGGTGGGTGTTGAAGGGAAAGAAGTTTGGTGAGAATTCTGCAGAAATCATTGTTTGATTTTGGTTTCAAGATTCAAATTTTAAGTGATTTTCATGATTTCAGAGAGATTGTAGAGAGAGATTGTAGAGAGAGAGTGTAGAGAGAGAGAGTTTGGCTGTTGTTGTTGTATGTGTGTTGGAAAGCTACCGAGAGAGAGTTGGAGAGATTGAGAGTGAGGTCAGAGGAAATTGAAAGTGGATCTGAGATTGTGTTTGAAGTTGTTTGTTTATGTATATGATAAGTTTTGTATTAGGGTTAGTTTTTTTTTTGTTTAATTGTGGGCTTTTATCAATTGGGCTGGATTTTAAACATTAGGTTTATGTGTGTTAATGGGTTGCGTTGTTTTTTTTAAATGGGTTAAACATATTTGGCTGAACGTTGGTTAATAGATTTTGGTTTTATAAATTGAGCTGCATTTAAAAAAAAAGGTTGAGCTTATAAAATAAAAATCACAGGAAATTGACAAATTGGGATTAATTGCTTTCATCCCGATAAAGAAATTTTCAACGTTTTTTAAAAGAAATTTTCAGCTTGACCCCAGTTGCTAAGATTTTCTAGCGTGACATTAAAAAAAATTATTCTTCCCGGGGGAGAACTATTTTACAATTTTTGGGAAAAATATTTTTGGGTCGTTTAATTGTTTAAAAATGTCATCTTCAGAAGACCTTAAATCAGATAATCTCACAATGGCACAAAGTTGGTTTGACTGTTTTGCAGATACTAAGAATGAAACAAGACTACTCATCAACTTTGATCGAAGTGCTGAAATCAAGGAATCAGAAAAAGAAATCAATCACACTTTGGTTGCTGAAGTGGTTGAAAGTGATGATGACTTCATAAAAAACTTTGATCCATTCAAAGAATTCTAGTGTGAAGCTCATGGAGAAGCTACCGCTGATAATGTCTGGTCAAGCCTGTGTGAAGTTCAAAGGTCAAGGATTGTGAGATTGGTGAGAAGCTGGTTGGAAAAGCTGTTGTTCAAACTGGTTTGGTATGTGAAGCTGTGGTTCAGAAGGAAACAGTTGGCCAGGTGCCTAGGGATGTTGCTGAGAAACAGGTTGTCGCTAAGGAAGCTATGTATGCTGCTGAGGGTACAAGAGCTGAGGGTTGTGAAGCTGAGCAGACAAAAATGAAGATGGAAACAATGATTGAAGAAGCCAAGAAAGCAGCTGTGGAGGAGTAAAAAAGGAACACTCCTTATTGCCAATGCGATCGTGCTCTCGCGGTAGAAAAACTGGTAATGGGTCTTCCTTATGATATTGTTGAAGACATGTGTTCCTCCGCATGCAAAATCCGTTTAGTTGGAATATACAAGGCTAACAGATTGTTAATAGAAAATGAAAATGAATTGAAACGAAATAACAAAGAGCTTAAAATGAATGAATCAAAATATTTCATGAAATTGAGAGAAGCTTTGAAAGAAAACGAACATTTGAAGAGAACTCTTTTGGAAAAGAACTGTGAAGTCAATTACTTGACTGAACAAGTTACATTTGCTGAGTTTGAAACAAGAAACTTAAAAATAAGTTGGAAAAATGGACTCTTTCGGGTATGAAACAGGAGGAATTATGCAAAAGACAAAGGGGGGCTAAAATCAAGACCGGGTTGGGTCATGAAGATAAAGCATATATTTATCCTCCACCTAGTACTTTCTGTTATTCTCCTACACCCACTCCTCATCCTACAAATGAGTTGATTCAAGAGACTATTCAGAATGATACTAATAGTTTGCATGCAGGATTAGAAGGGGTTAATCTTAAAGAGGTGCGAGATGATTATGATTCTCCGACTGGTATGGGATACAGTAAACCGGATGTTGACAGTCAAGCTAATGATTGTTCAGTTCCTGTTATTTACAAGCCTGTAACAGTTGTTTCTTCTAACTTCTTTGATAAGTTTAAAGCAGGTGAAATTCCTACTTATGAGCCTGTCAAGAGTGTGAAGGAAGAGATTGTTCAGGAATCACCTAATCATCAAGTTCCAAAAACAACAACATATCCTATTCCTGTCAATCAAGATCCATCGGAAGCAGATTTGTGCATACGAGACCGAATAAGCTCAAATGATGAATCAAATACAGAGGAGCGTGTTGGTTTCTCAAAGATCAAGAAATCTCCTGAAATTGTCAAGTCTCAAAGCTTCCAAAAGCTGAATCAAGACCTATCCGGATCTCATCCCCAACTGCTAAACAAATCAGCAGTTCCTCCAAAACTCAGCAGAAGCACTCACCATATTCATCTTCTATCCATCAAGCTTGTCACAAATCTACCTCAAAGTATGCCAAGTCACCAGTCATACAAAAGGGTTCTTGGGAGAATACTCCGATTTCATCTCCTCAAACATCACACTTCAAATCACAGACCAGTTTAAAATCCAAGTCGACAAAGCCTCAAAAGGTTCACTCTCCTGATATCCAAAAGACGAAGATTCAAGGTTATCAACAAGATGCAACAACCTCAAAGGAGGATCCACCCTCTCCTGATGTCCACGGGACTACAAAAAACCAAAAGCCTTTCAAGGCTTGTTTTAGATGTGGAAAAGAAGGTCACGTGCTAAAGAAGTGTCCTCAGGTTCAAAGGAAAGTTCTAGACGATAAAGACAACACGGGTTGCTTTCCTATTTCAAGAGGTAAAAGCACACATCTTTGAATGGTTGGATGAAAAACCCTCCATCCAAACCTTTTCATGTGAAGCCGGTTTCACATGATAGAAAGATGAAAATGACCAAAGCTTTAAAACCAAATTCTTTTCCTTCTAGTCTTAAACAGAAAATGATTTCCAAATTTAATTCATTCAAATTCAAGTTAATTGAACCGAAACAAATTTGGAAAATTAAAAAGAAGGATACAACAATCCCCGATTGTTTAAACGGTTGTGTGCAGAAGCTTGTTACTTATCTTGATGAAAAAGGAACTTCCAGGACTACGATGGCCTGGGTTTCCCTTTCTAACTAATCTGTTTATGAGTGCAGGAACGATTCAGGAGGACTGTTAGTAATCCGGTTTACTGACAGAGATTGTTCCTAATTCAAATTTGAGGCGGAACAAACAGGTTAAGGTCATGGTATTTTATCCACAATCTGGATTTTTATCTGCATAATCACAGTTCTCACTTCACCATCTTTGCATATTTGTTGATAATTCATTTCTTATCTTGATAATCGGTATAGTTTGGAAGACCTTCTTTGGTAAATTTCTATTTTGGTACAGTTTTTTTAAATATATATATATATATATATATATATATATATATATAAAATATATATATATATACATATATATAAAATAAAAAATAAAAAATAAAAAATATTCACAAAAAAAAATTTTATTAAAAAAAAAAGATTTGCTAAAATAAAAATTTAGAGGGAGAGTATATCAAATGTAAATAAAAATAAAAGAGAACTGAGAACTTGATTCGAGATGATTGAGAAATGATTGTATATCATCTTGAAATGCTTGTTTTTGCATGACTTGTGTTTTTAAAATGAGAAATGATAGTAATTGATGCTGTTATCTGATTTACATCTTATTTTTAACTCAAAAATAATAGAAAAACAAACAGATTCTTTAATGATATGCTTGGTAGGCTCAGCCTGAAGAATAAAGTAGACAGCAACATGATGATTTAAATTAATATATGCTTAAGGATGGCTGGATTTACGCAATCATTTTGGCCTGCACGAAAACTGAGTCCCGACAAAAATTGGATTGAGAATTGATCTTTCATGCACCATGATACAAATCATATGAGTCATATCTTTTAGCCATGTTTAGTGTATTTATGTGTCTTGTGTTTGTGCTAATCTCCTCTGCTGTACGGTAGTACTGACCTGGAGTGATGATCTCCTTTGCTGTACGATAGTACTGACCTGGAGCTCTCATCGACACATGATTAAATGGTCATCTCCTTTGTTATACGTGAGTATAGACCTGGAGCTCTTACCATTTTGATCTAGGTAGTGTCAAATCATCTAAAGATGAATTCATCACAGAATATAATATTCGGTTGATAATCACTTGCACTCTAATGCACAAGCCTTGTTCCATAAAGATCGTAACAAAATTCAAGAAATCCTGAGGTTGGGTGAGGGTTTTTGCCAAATGATTATGGGGTCCTAGCATTCTAAAGTCCTTAATCGAACCTTAACGAATCATCTGCTGCTTGTTGAAAAAGATAGGGCATGAGTTTAAGTGGACAAACATATCAGCAATCGTTATTGACCTGTTTAAGAATTTCAAAATCATTCAAAGACTATAATTAGATTCAGTTATCAGTATGATCTCATTGCTTGTCGATGATTAATTTCATCTTTGTGCTAAAGTATATCTTGAGGATGTGATCTCATGATCGATTCAGTTCTTGGTAATTAAAAAAAAATTAAAAATAATAATAATATATAAATACAAATATATATATATACATAAAATAAAATTTTTAAAAAAAAACTATATTAAATTTTTCATTTCAAAATTCTTTTAGGTCTTCCATATTATGCTATTGAAATCATCTCGTATTTTCATGCATTTCACGGGAAATTGCACACACAAACGAACACGGGTTCGCTTGTTTTTATAAACAGATAAACACGGGTTTATTTGTTTTGTTGAAATGATCTAACGAGAAATGTGTAGAATGTGTTTGTGTTTATGTTTATGTTGCAGATTGTGCTACAAGAGATGGCCGATCATCACATGAGCAATGAACCAGACCAGAGAACCTGTTCCTCAAATTTACAGAAGATACCGAGCTAGGAACCCTCCTTCTACATCTTCTGAACCACTCAGAAATTCAAGAAAGGGTTTCCATTATAATCAAGAGGATGCATACAACAAGGGGGAGCATGCAAAAAGGGGGAACCTTTGAGATAAAGATCTTCAGCAACAAAATTTGGGAAGTATCAGTCTAGGGGGAATATTGTTGGACCTTAACATTGAGACTGAAGCTTACCAAATTGAAGATCAAGTTCAGTTGATTTATCGGTGCTGATCACGATGAAAGACGTTGATAATAGTAGACTAAGGGGAATATTGTTGGGTCTGAAGGATAGTCTAATATTATCAACACAGTCAAAGTCAACAAAGTCAACGTCAAAGGTCAAAGTCAACGTAACAGTCAACACGACGCGTTCGGGACGAAGATTAGAGACAAGACGTTGAAGATATATTTGTCTGGGATGTTTATTGTTAATAAATATATTTTGTGTGAACAAAATATTTTATCTAGTTTTTAGACATTTTGGGTTTTAATTGTAATTTCTAATTGTCATAGTTTAGGGTCCTAAGTGTAATTAGTAAATTGTCATTTACTATAAATAGTAAAGTATGGCAATTAGGGTTGAGAGCTTGAATGAGCTATGTGATTAGGGTTTCCAACTTTCAGATTATTTTGTAATCACATTTTGGATCAAACAAGGGGTTTTTTTTGAGTTGTTCTTGGTGTTCATATTTGTTCATCATATTTTATGTGTTTGATCCAAATCTTTATGTTATTTGATTGATTCAAGTGCTCCTGGACTAACACATCCAGCTTGAACACGGTGCGCTACATCGCTGTGTATCTCTCCGTCCTCCTGCAAGTACGAGCCCAGGTATTTGAACCTAGACATTTGTGGGACCGCCATACCCTGAATAGTGATTTGGATGTCCTCTTCCGCCTCGCCACTAAAGTTACAATGCATGTATTCTGTCTTTGAGCGACTTATCCTTAAACCTTTGCGCTCTAGTGCTGCTCTCCACTGTTCTAGCTTGTCGCTAAGCACCCTTTTAGACTCCGATATTAAGACAATATCATCCGCAAAGAGCATGCACCACGGAGCTGGCTGCTGTATAGACTTGGTCATCTCATCCAACACTACTGTGAAGAGAAATGGGCTCAGTGCCGATCCTTGGTGGAGTCCCACTTCCACTGTGAATGAGTCTGTGTCTCTGATCGGGGCTCGCACACACGTTTTTGCCCCATCATACATATCCTTGATTATTTTGATATACCTCTCTGGTACCCTTCTAAGTCGTAGACTTTCCCAAATTAGTTGACGCAGAATGCTGTCATAGGCCTTTTCTAGGTCGATGAATACCATATGGAGGTCCCTCTTTTTTTCTCTGTATTTCTCCATTATCCTCCTTATGGCGTGTATTGCTTCTGTCGTAGAGCGTCCTGGCATAAATCCAAATTGGTTTGACGCTATCTGCGTTTCTCGTCTAATTCTCGTGTCAATAACTCTTTCCCATAATTTCATCGTGTGACTCAATAGCTTTATTCCCCTGTAATTTTCGCAACTTTGTGCATCTCCTTTTTTCTTATATATGGGGACTATAACACTGGTTCTCCACTGGTCCGGCATCTTCCCTGTCGTAAAGATAGTGTTGAATAAATCTGTTAGCCATTTGAGCCCCTCATCTCCCAGGCATTTCCACACTTCAATCGGTATGTTGTCTGGCCCCACCGCTTTAGCCCTTCCCATTTTCTTCATAGCTCTCATAACTTCGTCTACTGTGATGCTTCTACAATAGCAATTGTTTTGTTGTGTTTTGGGTTGTATTATCTATCTCAGCTTGATGATTTGGGTTCTTTTTGTTGTAAAGGTTATCGAAGTAAGTTTTCCATCTTCCCTTGATGTCCTTGTCGTTCACCAAAACTTTTCCATCCGCAGCCTTTATAAACTTCACAATTCTCAGGTCTTGTCTTCTGCTGTCTCTTGCCTTGGCTAACTTAAACATGTCATGCTCTCCTTCTTTCGTCTCTAGTCGTTTATACATCATCTCATACACCGTGTTCTTTGCCTCTGACACCGATTTCTTCGCCTCTCTCTTAGCCTCCTTGTATTTATCTTTTAGCTCTGGACGTTCTTCCTCATTGTTACAGCGTATAAGCTCTCTGAAACTTTGTTGTTTTATTCGTATCTTCTCCTGTACATTTTCGTTACACCACCAAGATTCCTTATGGTCGACTGTCCTCTTTGTTGTAACTCCAAGCGTTTCTTTAGCTGCTTGGATGAGCGTATTTGCCATGGCCTCCCACTTTTGGTTTGCGTCTTCCTGTGGTCCAGGATGTTTCACTGGTATGACCTTATCTCTAAAAATGGTAATGTTTTCGTCCTTGAGCTGGCTCCATTTTATCGTATGTCTAATTCTCTTGTTTTGTTGGACAATAGGTCTCTTCACGCGTATATCCGCCACTAACATATGATGTTGTGTCACAACTGACTCTCCTGGGATTGTCTTACAGTCCTTCCACGAGCTACGATCTTCTCTCCTCGTCAGCAAAAAGTCTATCTGCGTGTGTCTCCCACCGCTGCTAAACGTGATTAGATGTGATTCTCTTTTCTTAAAAAACGAATTTATGATTCCTAAGTCATGCGCTACCGCAAAGTCAAGAAGCTCCTTGTCGCCTTCATTCCTAAGGCCATACCCGAAGCCTCCATGCACCAACTAGAAGTGGTCATTGTCCTTACCGATGTGCCCATTAAAATCTCCTCCTATGCATATTTTCTCGTCTCTAGGTATGTCGCCCATAACGTGATCTAAACTCTCCCAGAACTTTTTTCTTTCTGTTTCTCCTAGTCCAACATGTGGAGCATACGCACTAACTACTGCCACTACTTCATCCCCTATTACTATTCTTAACAGCATAATTCTATCATCGTATCTTCTTACCTCCACTACATTATCTTGGAGTTCCTTAGCAACTAGAAACCCTACTCCATTTTTCGTTCCGTCCGACCCTGAATACCATAGTTTGTAACTATTGTACTCTGTTGCTCTCCCACCCCTCCATCTAGTCTCTTGGAGACACGCTATCTGGACCCTACGTTTACTTAGCACATCAATTAACTCTAATAACTTACTAGTTAGGGTTCCTACATTCCACGATGCCACTCTTAATCTAAAATCCTTTTTCCTTGTATTCGCACCTCTCGTCACCGAACATGATCTCGGAGCAGCATAATGACACCTGCTGTCTATATTACCGCACTAACACCTTAAACAACCGCTAAAGACAGGGCCACAAAACAGGAGGTGAACAAACACAAGCCAAACAATGCTTTAAACGGAACAAACACAGGTAATAGCGAAATAGAATCAACAGAAGCACCTAAAATTAATCCAGATTGTGAATGCACGCACACAAGAAATATCAGTCAAATGATGCACCACTAATAATCAGAGAACACACCAATTTATGAGACAGAAATATAGAAAAACAAAATTAATCCAGTCAAAACAGACCAATTTATGAGACACACCAATTTATGAGACAGAAATCTAGCACACCAATTTATGAGAACGAAATATAGCACCCAAAATTAATCCAGTAACAAAAGAATGTAATATACTAACGGATAAAAACACACCAATTTATGAGACAGGAATATAGAAAACAGAGAACACAGATACTGGTACTCCTAACCCAGTCAAAACAGACCTATTAGACTATGGAACAAAAACAGCAGGAAATAAGGGAGAAAGAATATCCTCACAGCGGGGTTTTCCCAAGTTAGGGTTCTCCTTCCAGATCTCAAGTAACTCACAACCTTCTAGGGTTACAAGTCACCCGAGATCGATAAGCTAGATCGAAAGCAGTTCTTTAGCAAATCTGAAGATAGCAGATCGGTGATAAAGCAGTTCCCAACAAGCAGTTCTTTAGCTGGTCAAGCAGATCGGTGGGTGGGTGGGCGAGGTCAACTAGATCGACGACCAGACGACCAGAGATGCGTGGTCCTGAATAGGGACCAACAGGAGCCCTCAATCGCAGCCTTCGAAAGAAAAAAAGGATAATATTTTTTGAAAAACTTTGGTTTTTTAACAAAATTGTTTTTAAAATGGATTTGTTTATTTAACATTTCATTTTAAAAATTGTTTCTAAATAACTAACATGTTGTATAAGAAATCGTGTTGTTTAAACACTCTGGTTTCATTCATTTTTGTTTTTATAAAATTTTATTTTTATAAAAATATTGGCTCGTTATAAAACGTTCATTTCGAAAAGATTGTTTAAACCTATTGATTTTAAAAGGGTTTTTTACTAAAAAAGTTAGTCTACTATACCATGTAATACAAAATTTAAATAAATAAAATATAAATAATTTATAACGAAAGTTAAAAAATTTAATAACGATCTTTTAGATAAAATGTTATTGAATAAATATAAGTAAGTGCTTCAAGTAAAACAACAATAATATCATTTTAGAATTTTCACTTTATTAAATTGTTTTTTTATTATTTCATTAATTTTTTTGTTTTTTTAGAAAATTTCATTTTTGTAAAATATCCTTGTAAAACTTAAAAAGACTGTTTTAAAATAGTTCTAATTTTGAAAAAAAATTTAAGAAATTTTGTATCTTTCTTATTTTTCCAAAGCATTTTTTAAAAAATATGGTTTTAAATTTTTATAATATCTATTTAAAATATGTATATATTTTAAATAATATAATTACTATATACTAGTATCATTTATTTATTAGAGAAGAGTGGCGGGAAAATTTAAACAAGAAAGCATAACATCATGACACGTGTCAACCTCGAAACTTTTTTATTATATAAAGATAATAAAACTTTCATATGAGTAAAGAATGTAAATAAATAATTACCATATTTAAAGTCATTAATATTTAATATTAAAGAGAAGTGGAAAATAATAATCTAGACCGTACAAGAACTCAACTTGTATAAATCTATGTTTTTTTTATTAGAACTAGTAAACGCCGGAACACAAGTCGAGCCTAGCCTAGCTCTCGCTCAACTCGTTTGTAAACCAAGTCGAGTTGTTTTGACATGCTTAAACCAAGTCGAGTTGTTTTGACATGCTTAAACCAAGTCGATCATGAACTAAAAAAACATTTATTAAGAAATTTGTTCATTGTTAAACCAATTTAGCCAAAAAGGGCATGCGCTACAAGATATAAGGGCTATGACGATAATATTTGCCGTCGTGATAGAGTCGGTTTGTCATGTCACATACCTAGTCGTCATAGCCTTGTCGTTATAGTTCATTTTTCAGTCATCGCCAAAACTCTAGTCTCCATAGAGATCTAATCCCAACGACAAGTTTTCGACACAGAGTTGACAGCAAAAAAAAATTGATGTTGTATTTTAATTAAAATTATATTATTTTTAGTCTATGACCAGTTCAGGATAACATGTCGTCGCTATAGATCCAACAGATTTTTTTTATTGTAATAAAAAAATTAAATTAAAATAAAATTGAAAAACCCTATGATCACTGCTTGTCGTCGCGCGTAAACCTAACAAGTTGTCGGCTTTTCATCAGCCCTTGTGTGCTAGCCTTTACCCTTACTAATAAAGGGCCGCTAGTTGTAGCGCGTATTATACTAGTGAATAGGAAAAGATAATTGAGATACTAATAACGAATGGAGGTATAGGATACCCCATTAACGAATTTGCCCAAAGCCACCGATACCCCGACCGACGGCGGAATCATCGGAGCGGACGAAGGAATGATTGATTGTTCATAACACATGATTGTCTAATAATGGAAATAATATTAAAATCGGATTACAGGATAGCATGAATTTAACAGATACAAATACAATAGTTAAAGTCACAAATAGTAATTTTCCTTTTGTTTTGACTAAGTCCGAGTCTTAAATGAGCATGTAGAAGTCCACTAACTTGCTTAACCTGAAATCATATGAGAAAATAAAGTCAGCTAACGAATTAGCTGGTGAGTAATCACAGTTTTGAGTATACATATAGATTGATTGATTGATTGAGAATAATCCAATTCACAAGGTAACGTTAAGACTTATATTGCAATAGTAAAGCATATAGATAAACCGACACAATAACAATGACTTGACACTTGCATATAATAGACTCCACACATACACCATAGATTAACTCCTGCCTCTGGCACAATCACCACTCATAAGCCATATGGGGTGGGTTATCCAAACCAGTAGATCTACCATTGATACCAGGATTGATTGATTGAATTAGTGTTTTACTGTCATCCAGTTTATCATAGTATGCTCACATAATTGCAAGTAATAACATAACCTGTCTTGAATTGAATTTAGAATGAAATAACAATAGAATATCATGATTGAATATATTGTATCACATGATCTCCCCCAAATAAGAAATGATATAAAAAGGGGCTATGAATACTCACTTGATTGATGAGATTAGAATCTAGATGTGATAGATTAAACACCAACGATTTCCTTACGATTAACCTAAGGAACGGTGTCTCGAATTAGAATAATAATGATTTGGAAATTTGGGATGTATTAGGATTTCCATTTGGTTTTGAATGGTAGTTTAAATAAATTAATTTTTATTTAGTTTGAATGTTCATAACTAAATAAAATAAACTTATTGAATGTGGTTACGTTTAGAATTTAATAGGAATAAATATGTTAATACGCGTAATCGTTTGATTTAGTGTGAAAAACAAATAATTAATTTTATTAACTAATTATATGATAATTAATTAAAATATTTAATTATTTAGATGACTAAAAGAAATGAAAATGTTTTGGAACGATTTAAATATAAAACTTTTATATTTGTTTGAGATAATCATGATTTAAATAATATTACACAAATATTATTTAATCCAATAATTATTTAGTGATTTCAATAATTATTTAAAGTCTATTTTTTTATAAAAAAGATTTAGCTAGTTATGTTATTTATTTGAAACAATTTATAAAATAAATAAATAAAATGTCAAAATAAATTTCAAGAAAATAATTATGTGGTTTTAAAAATTATTAATGATTGTAAAAACATTTTTATAATTTCTAGAATTTTTTTCGGAATTTTTAAAGCTTAAAAAAAGCTTCAAAAAAATGTTTGAGGTGACCTGGGGTCGAACCCGGGACCTCCTGTTCAGAATTCGCGTGTGTAACCGGTGGAACAAAGGCCTAAGCCGCGTTAGAAATCAGGTTTTAATTCTTTTAAACCGAATTAACCAAAACCCTGATTTCCATTCGAGCCCTAGGTTCGAATCCTCCCAAATTGAAGTTCAATTCGACATCGATTGCATCTACATTCATGGGGCTTTGATTGCCCGTGTATAATCGAGTATGTATGTATGTTCAATTACCTATATAGTGTTCGATTTGGTGATGAACTCGTCAAGAACAGATCCGAGACAGAGGTGCCAATCGAATGATGCTCAAACAGTGATAATAATCGAATTAAACTTGAGGTTAGCTTCGTATGATGATCGTGAATAAAAGCCCCTTATTAGTTCTAGTTAAATTCATTTGGAGATGGGGTTTTGATTGGAGTTGCAGGTCGACGATCGGGTGGGGTTCGAAGGTGATGTTCGAATGTGTTTTTGATGAAATTGAGCTCGATGGTTGTTTATAAATGACCAAACATTCGTTAGTGCTGGATTAGTTTAATTATTAAAGTGTATTGTGCGCGTTAATGGATCAAATTCTGGCCGACCGTGGGGAATGGTTCAGCGGGGAAGAAGGGAGGGTGGGGTTGGGTGACTTTTTGATAATTACACAACATGTCCCTGAGATTTGGTTGTATTGTTATTTCATGTTAAAACAGTCTTCTAAAGTTTCAAAATTGACAAAACACCCCCTGAACTTTATTGGGTTAAGTTTGAATAATAAATTTATTATTTTTTTATTATTATTATTATTGTTATTATTATTATTTAAAATACTTGAAATCCTTTCATATTTTATAAAGCTTATTTTGTTAAATTTCAAATTTTGATGATTAAGCTTTGTAAGTTTCGTTATAATTTTATAATTTCCATAAAATTTTATTTATAAACTACACGATTATAATTCGGATTAAATGACAATATAATTGCGTTCACATTGAAATAGTATAGATTGCATTGGCTAACAAAGCGGGTTCGGTTACAAGTTGGAAATGGTCGGATGTTACAACGGATACCCGACTTGAGGAAGCAAGCACTAACCGGAATGCCCTTGAAGCTTATTAAGTAATATCTTTCTTATGTGATGGATCTTAACATCTGTTTTAGGTACCTAAGGATGGATTCTATTCTATACCCATCTATGGAACCATCTTGGTTAACTTCCTCGTAGCACATCCTTACCCCGATATTTCACCTCTAGCAACAGACTTACCAATGAAGAAGTTATGCAGACCGAGATAAAGAGGGGCTGGAAAATATACTTTGATTGCACTTCAAGGAGTCCCGATGGCCAAAAATAGGCAAAAATAAAAATAAAAAGTAGTGTTTTCTTGCCATAAACTAGAGAGCATTTAAAGTTAAATCAAAGAACTCTCGTTCTGCTCCTGAGTGAGTCTCCCAAAGAGTGTTAATAACTAATATAAGTTGAAAGAATATTTTGACCTAATATTAAAACTTGCTCTTTGTAATGGGAACTAGATGCCAACGAGCGGCGAATGGAAACTAGATGCCAACGAGCTGCGAAAAATTAAAATTTGACAACCTCACCCCCTTTAATTAAAGTAGGGGAATGTAGTCGGATGGAAAGATCGAGTGTCATTGTGTGATCGACTGTTAAGGGAGGAACTTCAACAAAGAGGGTTTTCTATGCAGAATATGGATCTTAATATTCTTTTTAGCGAACTCAACCTGCTGATATTTCTACCTTAGTTCTGCCTAGCTTATCCACAGGGGCTCAATCTATTTTGTAAGATATCTCTCTAGATTATGACATCCAGATAGACTAGTTAGGCATCATTCTGGTTGCTAGGAGATTTGGCTTTCTAGAAATGCATTTGTTCATGATTCAGTTGTTATGTCTTCTTCATCTATTATCAATAAAGTCAAGCACTGGTGTAAGGATTTATTGTAGCTTGATTATACCACTCATTCTTTTGGTTTTGATTATTACATTTGTTTTCAACTAATGCATATCCTTATGGTCTCCCCTAATATTCCTTATGAAAATGGATCAAGTGGGCTCCTCCTTCTTTTGGTATTTTGAAATTGATGTAAGGCCCCGTTCCCGGGCACCTCACAGTTGGTCATTCATTGTACATAAAACATATTAGTATGCATTTCATTAAATAAACAGCGGAATTACATTAGCAAAAGTCATTCTCTATCGTTTAAAGATAGTGTTGTTAAGCAATATAATAATGTTCAAGTTACAAAAGATTGTTTAATTGCATTACAAAACAACAACATCATTACACAGGAATGGATGTCAGTCTTTCCCTGCCGAGTTGCTTCACCCTCGTGCCATCCTCAGCAACGATTACATGCCAACTGAAAATGTATAAAAGTCAGCGTTGCTGAGTGAGTTCTGGTTTTAAAAGTATTAAAATACCTTGTGTAATGTATATATATATGAAAATACTCTTTTCGTAAAAATACATCTCTTACTCTTGTACGTGAGCACGCATTAACTGTACAAAAAGGTAATGCTTTCTTTCTTTACTGTATGCCTTGTTCATTTTGTACACCTTTAACTTTATCTTTCATTGTCTATGTGGACCAATGAGCAATACCCTAAACTATATGTGCGGGGAAACTGGTGCTGGGCCTCTTTGGTCTATACTCTTATCACTGTACACAAGGCTGGCCCAGTCACCTAGGGCATGCTACAAAGGTCCGCCAATCTCAATTGATTGGCCCCGTGAGCACTATCAGGGTAGCTAACCCGCATCACAGTTGAGCTAGCGGGAACATGGTCGTGCACCTCCTATATGCTTACAAGACTTATTAACATTTTAATTAAGTTCCACTTTTCTTTCTCATTACTCTTTCACCTTGTTAAAGATAATACTTGTATTTATGATTATAGGCACACCACGTATGTCACACAATAATAACCAATATGACCACAGGCATAACTCATAATAATGCAAATATAATAGCAATTACAAACCCTAAGTCAAACATAAGTCAAACTCTAATGATTCTTTTTACTCAAAATTTCAGAAATTATTCTAAGTGTCCTAGGCGCATGAGCACTACAGGCGCATGAGGCCTATTTAGGCGCATGGGCACTATTCGGGCGGTTCAACACTTAGACGTTTGGGCCATCCCAGACGCATGGGCACTATTCTGACGGTTGGTCCATACTTAGGCGTCTGAGTCAAAACTTAGACGCATGGGCTACTCTTCAGACGCATGGGCTTACACTTAGATTTTCTAAGGTATTTTCTAGACGGTTGGGGCACTGTTTGGATGGTTGGGCCCTGTTTAGACGTAAGGGCTTACTTGGAACTTTTAAGGCAAATCTTAGGTGGTTGAGAGTACTGTTTGGGCGGTTTACCATACTTAGAAATTTTCTAAAGCAAATTTGGGCGCATGAGTCCTATTTGGACGCATGACCTACTTGTTGAATACATTTCTAAATTATTTCCAGTCCCAAACACCATATCATCCTGTTCTAAGTTAAATTCTACTGTTCTAAGCATAACTAACACATAAAATAAAAAATCTCAACATACATGCATAGTTACATACGGGTGTTTATATAACTTTTATAAAAATGATTTTACATACATTTTCAGCCCTAAAGAGTGTTTAAACATGTAAAATTACGGGGTGTAGAACTCACCTTTGCTACTCTCAAGCCTCAAACTCCCACTCTTGAACTTTCCAAAGAATTCAAACACCTAGAAACCCACTAAACACACATTCGAACACACATAAACACACATAAGCATATAACCGAGGGTAAGTCTAGCCAAGAACAACTTAATTACATGAATTCTTAACTTAACTTCGACTTCTTCTTCTTGTTCTTCAAATGTCTGAGAGTTTCTGCTCTTTCTCTCTTTAAAAATCGACAGAAAGGTGAAAAGTAGCATGGCATGGGCGGCCATACCACTTTTGTACCAAATTATATAAGATTTTGTACTTTGGACATGTTTAACCCCTCACTTTGGGTTAAATTACATTTTCTTCTTTTTTATTATTCTTTTGAAATCTTTTTAAAATATCCGGGTGTACAAGTCCACCTAGACTCTGATCCCTTCCTGTGCTTCCACTTTACACACACCAGGGGAACCACTTTATTCTTCAACCTCTTCTCCTTACGATCAATGATCGCCACTGGTTGCTCTACATAGTTGAGTCATTCATCCACCTTGATATCCTCCAATGGTACACCCATGTCTTCATCAGCTAAGCACTTTCTCAGACGAGCTACATAGAATGTGGGATGAATTCCACTTAACTCATCTCGCAATTCAAGTCAATAGGCTACCTCTCCTACTCGTGCGACGATTCGGAAAGGTCCTATGTATCTCGGGCTTAACTTACCTCGTTTCCTAAATCGGATGATCCCCTTCCAAGGTGAGACCTTCAACATAACTCGGTCACCAACCTTGAATTCTATCGGTCTTCGCCTCTTGTCAGCATACGACTTTTGTCTATCTTTTGCCGCCTTCATAAAGGGTTTGATCCAACTTCTCAGTCATAGCCTCGATCACCTCGACACCTCCCAGCTCTTTCTGCCCAATGTCTCCCCAACATACGGGCATCATACACCTTCTACCGTATAGCATCTCGTATGGTGGCACGCTAATACTAGTATGATAACTATTATTACACGAGAATTCTGCTAACGTAAGTGATCATCCCAACTTCCTCCAAAGTCGATCACACATGCCCGAAGCATGTCCTCGAGTGTCTGGATCGTCCTCTCAGACTGACCGTCCGTCTGGGGATGATAAGCCATGCTAATGTGTAGCCTCGTCCCCATCGCATCATGAAATCTCTTTCAAAACTTCCATGTGAATCGGGTGTCACGATCTGACACGATAGACACCGGCATGCCATGACGAGCTACAATCTCCTTGATGAACAGATCCGCCAGCCTCTCGAAGGAATACATCTCGCGGATTGGTAGGAAGTGAGCACTCTTCATCAAACGATCAAATATCACCCATATAGCATCATACCCTTTCGGGGTACGTGGTAACTTCGTAATAAAGTCCATGGTGATATGCTCCCACTTCCACTCGGTATATCCAACAGTTGGATTTTCCCGTATGGCTTCTGGTGTTCTGCCTTCACTTGCAAGCAAGTAAGGCACTTACTCACATACTCCACCAAGTCACATTTCATACCCGGCCACCGGTAGTCTTTCTTCATGTCTTGATACATCTTGGTGGCACCGGGATGAATAGAGTATCGAGTCTTGTGAGATTCATCCATGATTTGCCCTTGCAGATCTCCATAATAAGGGATCCACATTCGCCAAAGCGGGTTCTAACCCCGTGGGTGTTTCTCCCAGTTCCGCGACTAGACCTCTCATTCGTTCAGAGTTGAGACGATCTTCTTTCAACGCCTCATTCTGAAATTCTTTCACTTGAGTCATCACGTCCGAGGTCATCACTAACTGATACGCATTCACCCGAATCGGCTCGGGTCTCTCTTTACGGCTAAGGGCATCGGCCACCACGTTGGCCTTGCCCTGATGGTAGTGGATCTCACAATCATAATCTTTGATGAGCTCTAACCATCTCCTTTATATCATGTTGAGATCTTTTTGCTCGAAGAATTACTTCAAGCTCTTGTCGTCAGTGAAGATGGTGCATTTCGTCCCATATAGGTAGTGACTCCAAATCTTCAATGCAAAACCACGGCTACTAACTCCAGATTATGTGTAGGGTAGTTGACTTCGTGAGTTTTCAACTGTCGGGATGCTTAGGCTATCACCCTTCCACATTGCATCAACACGCAACCTAACCTAGAACAAGATGCATCCGAATACACCACTAAGTCTTCACTTCCCTCGGGCAATGTCAAGATAGGAACTTGTGTTAATCTCGTCTTCAACTCCTCAAAAGCACACTCCTGTTCTTGACCCCACACGAATTTCACATCCTTGCGAGTCAATTTGGTCAAAGGTAAGGCTATCTTGGAGAAGTCTTGGATGAACCTCCTATAGTAGCCCGCTAAACCCAAGAAACTACGGATCTCGGATGGCGTCTTTGGATACTTCCATTACATCACCGCATTAATCTTTGCCGGGTCCACCATGATTCCCTCAGCATTAACGACATGACCCAAAAATTGAACCTCGCGCAACCAAAAGGCACACTTAGAGAATTTAGCATACAACTTCTCTCTTCTAAATGTCTCCAACACCTCGTGTATGTGGACGGCATGTTCTTCCTCACTCTTAGAATAAATCAGGATATCATCAATAAACACTATCACTAATTTGTCTAGCAAGTCCATAAAGGTAGCTGGCGCGTTAGTTAACCCAAAAGACATGATGAGAAACTCGTAGTGTCCATAACGTGTAGGAAAAGCCGTCTTAGGAATGTCCTGCTCCTTCACCTTCAATTGATGGTAGCCAGATCAAAGATCTATCCTCAAGAACCAACTGGCACCCTGGAGCGGATCGAACAAGTCATCAATCCTCGGTAACGGATATCGATTCTTCACCGTCAACTTGTTCAGCTCTCGGTAGTCGATGCACATCCGCATACAACCATCCTTTTTCTTTACAAACAATACCGGAGCACCCCAAGGAGAGATATTCGGTGTAATGAAACCCTTATCAAGCAACTCCAGTAGTTGCTCCATCAACTCCTTCATCTCAGGCGGAGCCAACCAATACGGTGCCTTAGCTATAGGCTGAGCACCGGGTATCAAGTCAATTTGAAATTCGATTTCACGATCCGGTGGCACACCTGATAAGTCCTCTGGAAACACATCGGGAAAGTCACACACCACCGGTACATCAGACAATAGTGGTGTTGACGTGTCCGCATCTTTTACGTAGGCCAGATAAGCACTACATCCACGTCTCATGCACTTCCCCAACACCGCCATCGAAATCACTTTCGGAATCGTCTTAACTCGATCTCCATAAATCGTCACCAAGCTTCTATCGGGCGCATCTAGTCAAATTGTCTTCTTATGACAGACGATGTTTGCTTCATAGGTTGTTAACCAGTCCATCCCAAGTACTACATCAAATCCACCTAGGGGCATCACATGTAACTTAGCAGCAAACCTATGATCTTCTAGTTCTATGGCACAGTACTCAATTATGTCGGTAATTCTAGTGGACTTACCAATAGCGGTTTCTACATCGAATGGCTCACTAATGCTTCTACTACTAGCAGACAACTTAGCACAGAAAGTAGTATAAATAAAACCCCTACTAACACCAGAATCAAATAATACAGAGGCACAAGTTTGATTTACTAGAAACATACATGACACGATATCGGGATCCACTCTGGCCTCCTCCCGGGTCATGGTGTAAGCTCTAGCACTTGCCCTCTGTCCCCTTCCTCCGGCTTCTTCTTTGGCCCAGAGCTCTCTGCCCTAGGCTTCTTGTAGTCTTTGGTCGCGTGGCCCTCTTCGCCACAGTTATAACACTTCAGCACCCTACAGTCTCTAGCGATGTGGCCAGGCTTGCCACACCTGAAGCATACATTCAATCCCAACCTACATTCACCGGTATGCCCCCTTCCATATTTACCACACTTCTTCAGCCCTGAGCTTGACAACACCCTACGGTCGTCCACCTTCATCCTCTTGTTGTTTGGAGTGAAACCACCACATCCAAACCTCTTCCAATTCCAGCTTTTATCACCACCACCCCGTACTCTTCACCTCTACCACTACCTCCTCTCGTTCGTCGTACAGTCTGCCCGCCAAGTCCACCACCGATCGAAAGGTACCTGGCTGAGCAGCGATCAGATGCCTGCGGATATCAGCCGGTAGTCCCTGGATGTACCTCTTGATCTTCCTTGACACCGGCATCACCTGATCCGGTACCAGCCTTGCCATTTCGTTGAATTTGGTGGTGTACAGCTGGTGGGTCATGTGTAACATCTTGTAATTTTGAGTTAATTTAAAGTTAGTTTTGTTAATAATAATAATAAATAAAATAATAATAATAATAATAATAATAATAATAATAATAATAATAATAGTTTAATTATATAAAATAATAATAATAACTAATAATAATAATAATAATAATAATAGTTTAATTATAAAAATAATAATAATAACTAATAATAATATATAAAAGTTTACTAAACTTTGAAATGTTTAAAAACTTGAAATTAATAATTCAAGGGGCCTTAATGTCATTTTACGAACTTTAAAATAAAGTTTTTAACATAAAATGACAACAAACTAAACCACAGGGACCAAAGTGTAACATTTTTAAACCCAACCCCATCCCCGTCGACCTTCTCCGGCCACTGCTCCAGCCGTCTCTCGGCGAGCCACCACACCCAAAACCAGTCGATTTTAACTAAATTAAACACTCCCGGCACACTCACATGGTAGATTCGAACCTGTGCCCTACTTTAATTTGAAAATTTGAACCGATTAGCGCGATCTAGAGCCGCCCCACTTTCGGCCGGATTCCACTCCATTATCGCGCACTACACATTATAATAATTCAATTAAACACGCATAAACGATCGTATAACTATCCATAATCCATTCATGATTTCAATTGCACCTGAGAAACACATCTTCCTCACATTCGATCATCACTTTCACCTTCGACCTGCAACCTATTCGAAGGGCCTGTCCCGAACGTTCTAACTTAGAATTTATAGAGGGCTTCTTATTATCGAGGTTATTGGAAGCTTCCTGCAAAGTGAATTCGAGTATCTACATCATTTGCTATCCGAATCATTCACGACTTAGTCGCGGTCTATCCTACGTTCGTTCATCATCAATACCTTCTAATCCGGGTAATTAAATACATACATTTGCTCAAAATCATCTGGGGAAGCAAAGCCTCATGATAATCGACAGTAACAACAACAGATTGGGGTTCAATTTTGGTTTAATCGAATTTAGGGTTTATGTGAAATTGGGGGTTTCTCTCATTGATGCTTAAAAGAATTTGGAACCGGGTTTATTACGCGGCTGTATGCCTAGTTTACCGGTTCCAGCTTCCCTTGCAAACCTTGAGGTCCCGGGTTCGACCCCGGGCAACCTCACATATTTTTTAAGGCTTTTTCGCCTATATAAAAATATATAAAAAATTATAAAATTAAAAAATAAGTTTTACAAACTCTCCTTATTTTAGAAGTTATCTAATTAATTTTCTATAAATTATTTATTTAAAACACCTTAATAATTTTTATAAAATATTATTTACAAATGTTATAATAATATTTTTATAAAAATGGACTCTAAATAATAATTTAAATTATTAATTTATTATTGGACACTATATTATCTTTAATTATGGATTAGTCATAATAATTGTAGAAATTATATAATTTATAATCTCACAAAGTTATTTACAAATATTATTTCTTATAACAATATACCACAACAAATGGTTTAGATTAATAATATTAATATTAATCTATATATTATTATTTGTAAATAATTATAAAGATTTATTTATACATTAAATCATAACAATATTTATACTTAAAGGTATTTCTAAAATATTTACATATATAATCCTTCTAATGGATTAAGAACGTAAATAATTACTTTGTAAAGTATTATTTATCCAAAAAAACCCATAATCCCATTGAAACCCCAATTCGTATTTGAACGTAAGTTTTATCTTTAATTTAAACTGGTAACACATTTTTAGGTGCCTTGAAATGAATACTTTGGATTATCTTTTGGATCTTACTTTAATCTTTATAATCATCTTGTAATGCCTATAACAATGTGAGTATTTCTATACCCATTTTATTATTTTCACACTTTTGGGTGAAACATGTTACATTATAAACATTGCACTTGTAAACATATTTGATTCTTGTAAACTTATGGCAATTTACTTGTGTGTTGTGGTTAGTTGAACTTTGTGGTTACCATGTTATGGTATTATATGTACAATCATTAACTATTGCTAGCCTGGCGACGTCATAGATCTATGGGCCTGACAAGCTTGCTTGGTTGATCCAAGTACACTTAGCTAATCGTATATACTTTTAACTTTTGACACTTGTAAAACTTTGTCAAGGTTTATTGTTGCATTGTTCATAACATCCCTAATTACTTTATTCACTAATTTACAACATGAATTGCCATCTTTTATATACTTATGTATTGAAAACCATGGAATGCTCACCAACATTTTTATGTTGACGTTTTATTTTTAACATGTTTCAGGAATAACACAAGTATACGTTTTACTCTTTGAAGCTTATCACACTTAGGATTGGACTTAGAGAAATAAACGAATGATCTTGTTACTTTTATTCTAGATGTATCTTTGTTTGAACTTTTACTTGTAATGTTACAATTGAAACTTAATTAATATATTTGGAATTAATAATAGCGTTATGTGGCTGTGAACAATCGTAACTCTCACACATCGACGATTCCGCCGTCTAGGTTGGGGTGTGACATCATGGTTCCCGCCTCAAGTTACAGGAACTCCCTCTCGATCCTGTCGAGCTCCCGGTGATGACAGAATTTCTCAATCACTAGCTGCTTCAACTCCTTCCATCACATCTTCCCTATGGCTCTGGCACCCTCAGCTTGGACAATGTTGTCCCACCAACACAACGCTGAGTCAACAAAAGAGTGAGTCGCGAACTTCAGCTTCTGGTCTTCGTGAAACTCACTGATTTCCAACACCGCCTCCATCTCCCTTAACCAGCGGTGAGCAGTAGTAGCATTACCATTGCCATCGAAGGTCGGAGGATTGCACCTTTGAAATGCCCCATAACTGCACCCCTTGGTCGTCACCCCCACTCCCCTTTTCTTTCCTTGCCCGTTGATCCTTTCTTATCTTCCTTCTCCTTCCTCTCCTCGTTCCTCATAGCCCTGATGACTTCGGTCACTATAAACGGTAAGACTGTCTGCATGACCTGGTGTACCTCATCAGCAATCGCCTCCCTAGCTGAGGCATTCAGGCTAGCATTCTCATTCTCCTCACTTCGGCCATGAACCTCAGGGTTCTCGTGAGCTGTCTCAGGAGCCTTAGCACTACTCCTAGTCGTACGTGGCTGACCTATGCCTCTAGAAGCCTTGGAAGATTTTTGTCCAGCCATTTCCTAAATGATATAAGATTCAAACACTAACACAGTCATTCAAGACAATTGCTCAGTTTATGTTAAGTATAGTAAGTCCCTAATGATAGTGGTCAGTTGTGATTAGCCACTTACTTTACTCTTCACACCCCAAGTATTTCCTATCCTGACTACATCAGTATCTAAATCTACTAAGAAAACATAAGTCAAATAGCACACGCATATAATACCGGTTAACATTTATAAAAGACATACCTGATGGCACGTAGCTACTCGGGCTGACATCCCTCTTTCTGTCCCATTTTCAGTTTAAGTTTTGGTTTTGAAAATGTTTTACCCAATTCACTTAAACTATGGCTCTGATACCAACTTGTAAGGCCCCGTTCCCGGGCACCTCACAGTTGCTCACTCATTGCACATAAAACATATTAGTATGCGTTTCATTAAATAAAAAGCGGAATTACGTTAGCAAAAGCCTTTCTTTATTGTTAAAAGATACTGTTGTTAAGCAATACAATAATGTTCAAGTTACAAAAGATTGTTTAATTGAATTACAAAACAACAACATCATAACACAGGAATGGATGTCAGTCTTTCCTTGCCGAGTAGCTTCACCCTCGTGCCATCCACAGCAACGATTACCTGCCAACTGAAAATGTATAAAATTCAGCGTTGCTGAGTGAGTTCTAGTTTTAAAAGTATTAAAATACCTTGTATAATGTATATATATATATGAAAATACTATTTTTGTAAAAATACATCTCTTACTCTTGTACGTGAGCACGCATTAACCATACAACAAGGTAATGCTTTCTTTCTTTACTGTATGCCTTGCTCATTTCGTACTCTTTTGACTTTATCTTTCACTGTCTATGTTGACCAATGAGCAATACCATAAACTATATGCGTGGGGAAACTGGTGTTGGGCCTCTCTGGTCTATGCTCTGATCACTGTACACAAGGCTGGCCCAGTCACCTAGGGCATGCTACAAAGGTCCGCCAATCTCAATTGATTGGCCCCGTGAGCACTATCAGGGTTGCTAACCCGCATCACAGTTGAGCTAACGACAACATGGTCGTGCACCTCCTATATGCTTGCAAGACTTGTGAACATTTTAATTAAGTTCCACTTCTTTTATCATTACTCTTTCACTTTGTTACAGATAATACATGCATTTATGATCATAGGCACACCACATATGTCACACAATAATAATAATCACTATGACTATAGGCACAACTCATAATAATGCAAATATAATAACAATTACAAACCCTAAGTCAAACTTGGGTCAAACTCTAATGATTCTTTTTTACTCAAAATTTCATAAATTATTCTAAGTAACCTAGGTGCATGAGCACTATACAGGCGCATGAGGCCTGTTTAGGGGCATGGGCACTATTCGGGCGGTTAAACACTTAGACGTTTGGGCCATCCCAGACGCATGGGCACTATTCGGACGGTTGGTCCATACTTAGGCGTCTGAGTCAAAACTTAGACGCATGGGCTACTGTTCAGACGCATGGGCTTACACTTAGATTTTCTAAGGTATTTTCTAGACGGTTGGGGCACTGTTTTGGCAGTTGGGCCCTGTTTAGACGTATGGTCTTACTTGGAACTTTTTAAGGCAAATTTTAGGCGGTTGAGGGTACTGTTTGGGCAGTTGACCATACTTACAACTTTTCTATGGCAAATTCAGGCGCATGAGTCCTATTTGGACGCATGGCCAACTTGTTGAATATATTTCTAAATTATTTCCAATCCCAAACACCATATCATCCTGTTCTAAGTTAAATCCTACTGTTATAAGCGTAAACTAACATTTAAAAATCATAAAATCTCAACATACATGCATAGTTATATACGGGTGTTCATATAACTTTTATAAAAATGATTTTACATACATTTTCAGCCCCAAAGAGTGTTTAAACATGTAAAATTACGGGGTCTAGAACTCACCTTTGCTACTCTCAAGCCTCAAACTCCCAGTCTTGAACTTTCCAAAGAATTCAAACACCTAGAAACCCACTAAACACATTCGAACACACATAAACACACATAAGCATATAACCGAGGCTAAGTCTAGCCAAGAACAACTTACCTTAACTTCGATTTCTTCTTCTTGTTCTTCAAATGTCCGAGAGTTTCTGCTCTTTCTCTCTCTAAAAATCGACAGAAAGGTGAAAAGTAGCATGGCATGGGCGGCCATGCCACTTTTGTACAAAATTATATAAGATTTTGTACTTTGGACATGTTTAACCCCTCACTTTGGGTTAAATTACATTTCCTTCTTTTGTATTCTTCTTTTGAAATCTTTTTAAAATATCCGGGTGTTACAATTGAACACAAATGGTTTTTCAAGGAATGACATAGCAGTAGGTGGTGGCATTATTAGGGACTATAAAGGCTCTGCTTTGGTTGCTCTTTCTGCCTTTTATAGCCCATGTACCAATACATTTGTAGAAGCCAGAGCTTCACTTTTTAGTCTATGCTTTGTTATAGATTAGGCTACTCCAAAGTAGCAGTAGAGAGTGAAAAAGAATAATTTTTAATAGCATGTGTGGAGGTGCAGTCCCTGATATGATAAGATCTTTTAAAACTTTCTTACTTCCTCTCGTGTACATCTCTCATATCTATAGGGAAGGGAATCAAAGTGTAGACACTTTAGCTACCCATGGCCACTTCTGTCAGGAACATTTGAATTTCTTTCTATGGCTCTTCCCTACTACTTACCTTGCCTAAAGAGGTCAGTCCACCACGTGTTTGTCTTCCAGTTCCTTAAATCCCAAACCTTGGGTCATTGATTATGCCCCCGCTTAGGTTAGTTGTGTTTCCTTAAACATAGGGTTGCTAAGGGTTGTTTCCGAAGGAAATAGGATTCAAACCCATGATTTAACAGTTGGTAAAGCAGTCATGGCAGACAAACACAAACAATAAGTAAAGTCTTGGGTTGCTCTCATTGGGAGGTTGTTCAACCAGACTGACGAAGTTGAGTATTGATACAAACAGTAAGAGGATGAGCTTTCGTTCTACTATCAAAAAGAGGAGTTACCACCGCCTATATATTCCACTCACTATATCCTCTTTGATCCTATTCCAAGGCGAGGGATCATATTTCACTATCCTATTCCAAGGCGATGGACCCTATTGTTTTAATTTATTAATTTCTTTTTATATTTTCTAGTTTTTCCTATATTACAAGTTTCTAGAATATATTTATACATCAAACGAAAGCTAATATTACTAATGGCCAAAATAAAATCATTGTACACATTCAAGTTAGATGTACGTTTAAACAAAACAACCAACGTAAACACCATTTAATCTTTTACAAAACAAACAAATTAACTATCTAATTGTCATCATCTTGATCATCTTCGCCATCATCAAGAATTTGATTCCTTTTTAAAATTCATTCATCCATTCTTGCATTTTACGCATGTATTCCTATGTAATAAAAGATAAAATTTATATGAATTTCAACAGCATAACTCTTGTAAAACTAAAAAAGCCACATGTCTAATAGTAAGTAAAAAAGATAAAAATTTTGAAGTTTGAACAAACCAACAATGCAAGTAGTGATATCCAACTTTAGTCCATAATGTATTCGAGTGATGTAAATTGATAATATCCAACTTTAAACTAAATAATATTCTAAATCAACAAGGTACTAACATCATATTAAATTCACTTAAAGTACTAACAATACATAACACATGATGATAATATATTTAACATAAAAAGAAACGAAGTTTTAAACTTACCTAATCTTTCTTCACTCTTGAGTTGATCCATCCAAACCCTTTCTTATAAGGAACAATTGCATATATACCCTTACAATACACCTTAAATGCATATATACCCAAGAAAAAATATAATAGCATATATACCCAATATAATTTTATGACCATTTTATCCCTAGGTTAAAAAGGAAAGGGAGAAAAAGATATCTCAAGTTCAACTTTTAGTTCTTCTTCATCTGAAACCTAAAGGAGAAAAACCACATGTCACCTTCAACTTCATCATCCACATTCTACATCTGAAATCCAAAATCGACAACGCCAACAGAAACATCTCCACCGCCGTCGCTTGTGTGAAGGTACTTCGGGTCGCTGCACTTGCGATCGCTGCACCTTCGCGGTCGCTGCACCGTCGGGTCGCTGCACTTTGCCGTCGCCTGCATCGTCGGGTCGCTGCACCTTCGCGGTCGCTCCTCCTTCGCCGTCGCCTGCACCGTCAGGTCGCATAAAGCCTTCGCGGTCGGCTCCTCCTCCGCCTCCTCCCGCCGTTGGCTGCTCCTCCGCCTCCTCCAGCCGTCGGCTGCTCCTCCGCCTCCTCCCGCCGCCACTTGATTGTTGGTTAGCCTGATCGGACTATGGAACAACACATTCCTACAAAGTTTGTCAATTTGACTCTTGATTCGATGATTTTTGACGCTGGTGGTGGTCAGAATGTCGATCTGACTATTCTTTGGGTGTAGCTCGTTGCCCAGCATGTTGATTCAACAGAAAAATCGGTTTTTTTTTGCGACGTTGGTGTATGGATCTTACGGATTCATATTTTTTGATTGGGAGGTTCCGATTGATCCTATAAGGAAGATGAACACTGTACGAATGGGGTGAGGATCCCTTTGCTTAGAAGTGTTGGTGCTGATCTCAACCGAGCTCGTTGACTCTTGTGGAAGCTTTAACTCGGGTTTTGAGGTCGTTTACAGTGATCCGTATGTGATCGGTGTTCGGAGTGTAGCAGATCAGATGGAGACTATGGTTTGATATTACTACAAGACATCTATTTGCATATGCAACAGTCAGATATGTAGCTCACCAGGTGTTCGACGTTTTGCCTTCTTATATAATATTGTGCAAAACTAACCTGCAATTCTTGGGATAATTTGTTCATGTATTGTAGTTATGAAGCTAACGATTTCTTGAAATTCTGTTTGTTTGCAGGGAGATCGAAGAAATCGTCTCTAACTTTAAGCATAAGTATGAGTTCATTAATTATTCTGTCACTATATAGATGAAAATTTGTTACTTGATGTTTTGATCATTGTTTCATGAAACTGAATTTTACTCTTGGATCTTAAGTATAGTCCTTCCAACTATTGGAGCCATTCTTGTTGGTGCTGCAATCACATGGGAGTTTTTGTTTGCAAACGAAGGAAAAGGGGAATTCAGATGCAGTTTAATAAAAATAAGGGAAAGTTGAGTTATAAAGTATAATTGAAGAACTATATTGACACTTTAATAAAATAAGGGAATTTTGTAAATCATGAATTTAATTAAGAATAAGGGTAAATTAGTCATTACATAAAGTATTTTTAATGAAAATGGGTATATTTGTCATTATTAATTTTGAAAGGGATATATGCATTTAAATTTTTTGGTTGGTTATATATGCCATTAATCATTTTTAGAGGGGGAAATATGCTTTCTCCCTTCTTATAATGTGTCATCCTCCATATTTGTTGTTCCTTTAAACATTAAAATATATTATAAGATGACTTATTATATACATAACATGACATACATACATATTTGGACTGTATATTAACATCGTATAAATATAAAAATACAAGTCATAAAACACAAATGAAATCCTAAAACTTTTTTCTAGTTAACAACATGTATACATATACACATTACATGTACATAAACATGACATACATACATGGATACGTACATAAACATGGCATAAATATAATTACAAGTTATAAAACACAAATGAAATCCTAAAATATTTTCCAAAGCATAATTAAAATCCTAAAACATGTTTTAAATATAATTCATCGATGTTTATAGTGGTTTGCTCTATAAAAGCATGTATGATTCAAATTTTTCAAAGGCATATATGATTCAAATTTTCGAAGTAAGCGCACTTTGTACTTTCACGCTTGTAATTACTTAAAATCTTAAGCTTTATGCATACTTACTTTCTTATCTTGATTGTATATATTATTATATATTATAAATACAATTATTCTTTTAACGGCTAATAGATCACTGACGGTCATTGGCCCACCGATCATCTCCACTACTTGAAGACGTTTCAAGACACACTCAGGAGAAAACTCATCATTGGTGAGAAAAAATCACTAGCCCAACCTGAAACATTTTTTTGTCATAGGTGGGATTTGAACACAAGACTTTCGCCTATTATAATAGTGTTGAATATATCACCTTAATCACTTGGGCTAAGGATCATTGTATAAATAAATTATTTATATATAAATATATGTAAATATTATAGATATTTATATTTGTATTAAAATACTATTAAGTTGTGATTTTTAGCATTAACCATGAACTTTTAAGTTATTTGAACCTTTTGGAGCCCATGAAATACTGTATATCTCATGCCTCGTCTTAAGGATCTGATATTGGTATGAAAGAACGAAAAATGAAATAGACAAGGAATGCAGTAGACAGAATAGTGAAACAGATTATTACCATTCTATTGTTTTGGTTATGACATTACTATATGTTTTTGGTAAATAAAAATTAAAGGAATGAATACAATGATGGTTGTGGTGGTGATTGGTTGGTGGTGTTGGGTGGTGGTGGTGGTGTTAGTGGTGGTGAAGGGTAGTGATGATTGGTAGTTGGTGTCGGGGAGGAATGATTTTAGGTTTTTTAAAAGGAAGAAACCCTTATGTAATATGTTATTTAATTTGATTGACCAAACAAACATATATTATATTTCATTCCCTCGTAATAATCTATTTTATTCGTGTGTAACTCTTGCACACCAACATTACCTTAATCTTATCCACCTCTTCCTATCCTAACACTAATTTTCATTTTTCAAGCTCTTTCTGCTTACAAAGCTTGAGATTTTATCATTTTGATTGTTAATTTCAACTTCGTATCATTGTACTTGTTTTTTTATCATTGTACTTGTTTTTGATGTACTTAAAAAGAAATTACATTTTGAATTTGGTGAATCATAATATACTAATACATTAATATTTTTAAAATATAAAATATCTTAAATTGATGTTTTTAAAAGTAAACTTCTTATAAACTAAAATAATTAAAATTAGGAGTTATAATAAAAAACTTTTAAAAATGATATTTTTAATATTGTTTGTTTGGGAAAAATGGTTGATTTTCTTTTGAAATAAAATTTAAAATTATTACTTATAATTATTATTCATATGTAATTTTAATCATATTTTATTTTAAAATATCATTTTATACTTCATAAACTTTCATCATTATTATATTTTATTTTTTAACTCGTGTAATACACGGGTTTACTCAACTTAATATTATATAATAACAATCAATAATTAATCAATTTTATTTTTTCAACCCGTGTAATACATTTAGTTTTATTTTTATTTTTGTTATTTTAATAATTAACTTTTCACCTCCCGTATAATACACGGGTAACCAAAACTAGTATAGCATAAAGCCTTACAGTACTATTTCTTCTATAAGCCCCCAAATGAAGTATTGTAATTATGAGGATTGATTTGGGATTGATTTGTTGCCGAATGGTTTGCTTGTCGCAATAATGGTGAGAGTCGAAGAACATAATACCTCAACTAAAATTCTTGATCTCAAAGAAAAAGTGAGGGGTCCATTTTAAAGTGAAAGTAATAATTTGTCATTACAAATAGATCTTTTTTTATTATTGTAAACATAGATAAAAAATAATGACACTTTCAATTTTTTATTTCTTACGTAGATATACTATATATCCTAACAACAATATCTTATTTTATGGTATGTAATCTATTTTTAATCAGATTTGTACCTTCGTTGTCTTTAATAAACCGAAATTTTAGGCGCATTTAGGAATTTGGAGAAAAACCGGAGCTAACCGTGACGGTTCGGGCTCAACGTGACGGTTAGGTTAGGTGTAGAAATTAACCATCACGGTTAGGCCTAACCGTCACGGTAAGAGTCAGATAATGTTCTCACCTCGGGATTAGGTTAATTATTGAGTGTGTTTGACTGTTTGTGTTCCATCTTTTTTTTAGAGTTTGGTATTAGGGTTTGTTGGTGGTGACAAATTTGGTGTAATATTTATTTTTTTTAAATGTACTAGTTTGTGTTTATTTTTATTTCATTACACGGTTGAATCTAATCGTGACATACGCATTTGTGTTTTGTTTTATTTTTATTTTATATTACAAGTATTTTTTATGTTTGATCGTCATCACTTTGCCTCGTCGAAAACCACAAATTGAAAACTTACAAATTGAAAGCTTATAATTTAACTTGTTATATATGACTCATTTGTGACTAAATAAAATAATGTAAGTATGTGATCCACGATGGAAATTTGTAACAATTGATAAAAAAATGGTTGTTATTATGAATGTGACGGTTTGTGTTTAATATTTTTAATCATATTCCGAGTTTATAAAATCGGTTGTTATTATTAATGTACTGGTTTGTGTTTAATTTATTTTTATCAAATTACGAGTTTGTAAAAATCGATTGTTATTATATAATGACATAACATTGTATATAATTACCATCACAAACACAACCAAAACAACAAAACCAAATATAGAAGCATCATAAACACATTGTATATAATTATCATTATTATTATATAATAATAATAATAATAAATAATAATAATAATAATAATAATAATAATAATAATAATAATAATAATAATAATAATAATAATAATAATAATAATAATATATTATTATTATTATTATTATTATATTATTATTATTACTACTATTAGTATTTATTATTATCATTATTATTATTTAAACTATTATCATTTTTATTAATACCTTTGCTCGGTGGGTGTTCTTTTTTCTTTTGTTTGTTTGTGTTTTTGTAGGGTTTGTTTTGGGTGTGAGTTTGAGATTTGGGGATGAGGTTTTTTGTGGGTTTTTGATGTCTGGACACGTGTCTTTGATATGTTTTGATTATGTTCGTTTATTGGGTTCGTTGGCATTGTCTTTCTCCGGGTTCCTGCTTTCTTCTTTCGTTATCGATATCCTGACGTTTCTCGCTATTAAAGTTTGGGTTTTCTTTTTGTTTGCTCTTTTCGGGGCTTTGATTTTTGTTGATTTTCCATTCTGGACCGTGCGTCTTCTTGCCGCTTTGATTTTCGTCTGTTTTGTTTGTGGTGTTGGGTATTGATTTAGTTTTTTGGGTTCTGTATGTTCTGGTGTATTATGGATTTGAGGTTTTGGTGTGTTTTACTTTGTGTATTTTGCTGATTTTGTTGTTTTAAACCTTCATTTTGATTTTGATTTTGATTTTGGTTTTGGTTTAGGTTACATTAAAACTCGCATAGACACGTCAACGCGGGACGCCTAAACCTAGTTATTATTATTATTACAATTATTATTATTATTACTATTATTATTATTATTATTATTATTATTATTATTATTATTATTATTATTATTATTATTATTATTATTATAATCATAATCATAAACTGCCTAAAACCTAAGTTATACCTATGGGAAATCCTATCAAATCTAAGTCCATTCTATGGTTTAAAGCATTAAAATTACATACCCGATTAGTAGGTGGTGGTTCGGTGGTGGTGTGGTGGTGGTGCGGTGGCGGTGTGGTGGCGGTGCGGTGGTAGTGCGTGGGGTGAACTGTCAATGATCGACCTCGCTGTGACAGTTAGTGGCGGTGCGGTAGCGGTGTGGTGGTGGTTTGGCAGTGTGGTGGTGGTTTGGCAGTGGTGGTGGCCTGAACCGTCAAAGATAGGCCTCGCTGTGATGTCGTCGATGATGGCGGTCCAGTGGTGATGTTGTGGTGGTGCGGTGGCATCGTCAGTGGTGGTTTGGCAGTGCGATGGTGTGATGGTAGGTGATGGATGAAATGGGTGCGATGGTGTGATGGCGGTGGGATGAAGTGGTTCGCTGAAATTAAATGAAACAAAAATTTTTATACAAAGAAATACCCCATCCGTCACGGCCGTCACGGTTTGGACAAATCGTAACGTTTAGGCTTTTGTTAGAAACCCTAAATGTGATTATTAGCCAGTTGTCAGAAACCCTAATCGTGACGGTTTGACTAAACCGTCACAGTTTGTCCTTTTTTTGTTTGGTTAAGTATTATTTGCTATAATAGTTAAACGAAATTTCTACATATAGTTATATAAAATAATTTTCATTATGAAATTTCTATCATTATTATTATTAAGGTTTGGTCTCAACTTTACGGTGTTTTTATTTTGGTTAGTAGTATTTGTATAATAATAATAATAATAACAATAAAAATAATAATAATAATAATATAATAATAATAATAATAATAATAATAATAATAATTAGAACTAATTTCCTATAACAATGTAACACCCGGTTATTTTCTTCTAAAGCCAAAGAAAGAAAAGAAGAAGAAAAAAGAAAAAAGAAAGAAAAGAAATAAAGCCCAAAGTCGAGGGACCAAACTTGCCAAACGGGAGAAGGTTTGGAAGAGTGGGGGGATTAAGAGAGGAGAACAGCCCACACCCTCCCCCACACTCACAAAATTCAGCCAAGAGAGAAGAGAGGGAGAAAAAGGGGTTTCAAGCTTCGGTTTTTCTTGGTTTTGAGCGCAAAAGTTGAGGTGTGGTGGGTTAGATTGAAGCTCTACTCGACGGTATTGTTTGGGTGAGTTCTAGGACCCCTCTTTTACATGTTTTAAACTTATTTGAGGCTGAAACACATAGCAAAACCCATCTTTGAAGTGTGTGTGTTGAACCCGTGTCTGGGTGTTTGTGTGTGATTCATATGGGTTTTGATTCCGAGCTTGTGTGTGCTTGAATGTGTTGTGGTATGTGTTTCTAAGGTTTAGGATGGTTGAATCGAGCTTAGAACAGGTTTGGGAGGGCGTGGAGGCTGAAAATGGAAGATTGGGTTCGGGATGAACTGCATTCTGCACACAGCTAGGGCTATGCGACTGGAGGTCATGCGACCGAAAGGAACGCGACTGAGGTCTATACGCATGTGAGTCGTGCGAGTAAGGTCCATACGCATGTGAGTCGTGCGACTGAGAGTCATTCGCATGGGAGTCATGCGACTAAGGTTCATCCGCATTAGTGTCCATTCGCATAGGGTCCACGCTTGATGTTCATTTGCCTAAGTGTTCAGACGCTGGGAGGCCATGCGACTGAAGGGTGTCCATACGCCCAAATAGGGCTCGGGTGTCCGAGAGAACATAGTTTAACCTTCTGACTTTGAGGATATGTGTGGAGGTAAGCTTTGACTTTGGAGGTTCCCGGGGGTTCCTATAAGTTGGCTTCCGAGGTCATAGATGATATGTTGGGTATGTATGATGTATGATTGATGCCTATGCATGATGATGACGTGTGATTGATGATGATTATGTATGAATGTATGATATGCTCCTTATTACGTATGATGACGTGACTTTACGTGGTGTGATTATGATAATGACTGTAAAGTATTATCTTAATGAAGCGAAAGACCTAAGATAATAAAAGTGAAACATAATGAACGAACGAATGAAAGTCTTGTAAAGCAAATGAAAGGAGGTTTACAACTCTTTGTGAGTTCATAGCTCAACTATGTTATAACGTGCGATTTTAACCCATGAGGGTTCATACACAGGGGTCCAGTCTAGGTGACTGAACCCATAGTACGAACGAGATCCTTGTCATTCGAACCCGGGCTTTGTGCCAATTAGAAATGAGGCTCCGTGCCCGGAATGGTGGTTTCGGACCACGGGCTTTATGCCAACAGGCTTTGTGCCTAGAATGGTGGCTTCGGGCCATGGGCTTCGTGCCAATTAGTAAAGGAGCTTTGTGCTCGGAATGGTGGTTTCGGACCGTGATGGGGGAAAAGCCTGACAGGATCTAGAATTAGTATGAAACGAGCGAGATGATAAAGTACGTAACGAACGAAGAAACAAAGCATGAAATGAACGTTAACAAAATATAATAATAAAGTACGAAACGGGATCCTTGTCATTAGACCTCAAAAATCATGGCTGCGTGCCATGAGGAGGGTAAAGCTTGACAGGATCTAGATAGAACTGAAAAACAAAAGATGTACGAAAAGTGCGATAAGTACGAACTGTGCGAAATGTACGAAACGAACGATGATGAAGATAATAACTATTACCTTGATGTACGTATGATGTGTGATCACGTGCGATAGTAAAGAAAATGTTTTAACAAATGAAAGGTAATATAATGTTTTATAAAACTAGAACTCACTCAGCAACGCTGACTTTTTATGTGTTTCCAGTTGGTAGGTAATGTTGCTGAGGATGGCAAGGGGTGGCTACTCGGCTCATTTTTGGATGGCATTCTTTCGTATAAACGTTTTTCCATTGTAATACGATTGAATGATATTTTGTAATGAACGATGTATTATTTTGCAAAAGTGTTTATTTAAAGGAAATGAAATGTTTGTTTAAAGTGTTTCCGTTGCATGATTTTATTAAGGTTATTATAATTATATGTTTTAAGTGTGATGATTGACCAGCTCTAAACGTCCCGGGAATGGGGCCTTACAAGTTGGTATCAGAGCTAAAGTTTAAGTAAAACGGGTAAATTTTCAAAATAAACCTAAACTTAAACTGAAAATGGGACAGAAAGGGAAGGGATGCCAGTCTGAGTAGCTGCGTGCCATCAGGTATTTTCTAAGTGTTAACCAGTATTTCATGCGCATGTTATGTGGGTTATGTGCTATTTGTAGATTTAGATACTGATATACTCAGGACAGGTAATGCTCGGGGTATGAAGAGTAAAGTAAGTGGCTAATCATAACTGGCTACTGTAATTAGGGACTCACTATACTTGACATAAACTGAGCTATTCCCTTGAATGACCGCGTTGGTGTTTGAATCTTTCAGTGTGTGTTAGAGGATGGTCGGTGGTAGATCATCTAAAGCTTCACGGGGTGGACTTGGTGCTGCACCGCAGCCCAAAAGAGGCAGGCCTAGAGTTGAAAAGGTGGTTCATGAAGGACCTGAGACCCCTCATCCGGAGGGTGGAGATGAGAGCGCCAATTTGAGAGCCTCAGTAAAGGAGGCTGTTGTGGAAGAAGTTCATCAGGTCATGCAGATGATCTTACCATCTGTGGTGAGTGAAGTAATTAAGGCTGTAAGGGAAGAAGAAAGAAGGGAGGGGAACTGATGACTAGTGTAGGTTGGACTCACCGGCCTGTCGGTGTTTTTGTCTTTAATTTGTATTTGTTTAGTTTATGTTCTAGCGAACCTACGGGCGAACCTACAGGTTCGCCCGAAACTAATAGTATGTAGATTTGTGTAGGTTGTCGCCGGGCGAACCTAGTTGGGTGCCCGGCGAAGCTAGTCTTTTGATCTGATAGATTCGCTATCCAGCGAATCTATCAGCGAATCTATAGTCTGATTATATATTGTAATGTTTTCTCATTCTAATGAAAGTTTTTGCCATTTTTTCAAACCCTAAAGTGTGTGTGTGACGGCTAGAGGTGCTAGGAGCTTATTTGTTCATTATTGTAGCTTTATATCCTCTATTCATCCTTGTTTGATCTTTACTATTGATTGTTTAGCAAGAATTTCTCATAGTTCAATGAATTTCAGTGGGATATGTGTGTGTTTGTGATCATTTGCACTGTTGAATCGATCATTCTGGACCAACAATATGGTATCAGAGCCATAGTGCTCTTGATAGTTTGATTTTTGTGTTGTTTTTGGGGTTTTATGAGGCAAAGACTCTTTTGATTCATTTCGAGCTTGTTCATTGTGTTTTTGATATACAAATCGCTTGGGGATTGTAGTTTTTGGCATTAGAAAGCTATAGAAACAAACCGTTCATCAATTGGTTGTGTTTTGAGCTAGTTTGGTTGATTTCTTGCTGGATAAGTTTGTCTCGTAATCCAGCGAACCTAGCTGATTCATTCAGCGAACCTAGCTGTTTCATCCAGCGAATCTAAGGAAAGTTGCTTTTCAATCTTTGCTGACCTTTTGGACAGCGAATCTAGCCTTTTGAACGAAAGTTCACTGCTCTTGGTTGACAACCAAGCGAAGTTGCTGCTGAACCTATTTTTGAATGAAAGTTCTTATCCTGCCGAGCGAACTTGCTCAGCGAATCTGTTCTCTCGTGCACACTGCCGAGCGAATCTGCTGCTGGTCTGCCAAGCGAACCTGTAGGTTCACCTAGCGAATCTATTAGCGAATCTACATCAGTTTCAGTGAATCCAATTTCTGATCTTATCATGTCTACTTCAATAGTGAATGTGTCTGATATGGAGTGTGTTCAACCAAACAGGCCACCAAGACTTGTCAATGGTGAGAATTTTGAGGACTGGAAACGTTGCTTGAAGGCATTCTTCTTCTACACAGATCATGGTCAGTGGGAATCTATTATAAATGGACCTCACATACCAACAACAACTGTTGGATCTGTTACGTCACCGAACCAGGATACTAGCACTTATACTGAGATTGACATTAAGCTGCTTGATCGAGACAAGAAAGCTCTTGGAGCTTTGATTCTGTGTCTGCATCAAGATATTTATAACAGATTTGCTGAACATACTATCGCTAAGGCATTGTATGATGCGTTATGTGAGTTTTATGATGGGAATGAAGATCTAAAGAAAGACAAGAAAGCTCAAGCTCAGAAGGAGTTCAACTCATTCGTGGGTTACAAGCATGAGACACTCACTGATATAACAAACCGCTTTCTATCAGTTTCGAGCAACCTAAAGAAGTATGATGAACAGCTTGGCAATCATGAGCAAGTGAGTAAACTGTTAGACTCTCTTCCTGCTCAGTGGAGTCTGCAAATCAAATTGCTCAAGCAAGAAAGGAACTTTGCTGATTACAAGTTGATGGATGTTATCAACAAATTAAAATCATTTGATCTTGATGTGAAGAGAAGAGAGTATAATCAGACCATGATGTCTCCCAACGTCACTCCTCAAAATGCTGCACTGATCTCATCTGCTGCAAACTCTCATTATTATGGTGCAGCTTGTGGGGGTTCATCTGGTAATGGTGGCTTTATTAACTCTGTGTATGGTAAAAATGTAAACTCTGGAAGTGGCTCCAAGGATGCTGGGCCAAGTTCAAACGCTTTAGTCTCCACTCAAATTCCACATGATACTATGGCGCTGTTTGGTTTATTTATGAACAGTTATGAGGCCTTGATTGCTGGAGAATTGAAGGGACGAGGTATGACAGTAGAAGACATGTATCAGGTTGATCCTGATGATCTTGAAGAAACCGACATTCAGTGGCAAATGGCCATGCTTACTCTTCGTGCTAGGAGGTTTATGGAGAGAACCGGCAGGAAAAACTTTGGAAACCAGAATCAGAACAACACTCTAGGATATGATAAATCTAAGCTCAGGTGTTTCAACTGTAAGCAGCTCGGTCATTTCAAAAGAGAGTGTCCTTCTCACATTGTCACCGAACCTGTTAATTCTGGAAACTCCAGAACCATTCCAGTCATGGATAAAGTTGAAGAAGTTAAGCCAAGAAAGAAACTGCCCTATTGACCAACTTTGATTGGAGTGCAGAAATTGAAGAATCAAAGGAGGAAATCAACCATGCATTGATCGCTGAGATAGTGGAGGAACAAACTCCTGATGATGAGTACATTGACTGTTTTGATCCTTTCAAAGAGTTGTATGGTGAAGCTGATATTGAAATTAATGACAAAGGTGAATCTATTGGGTCTGAGGTTATTCAAGATCCACAGGTTAAGGAAAGTACTGGTGTGGTTCAGAAGGCTGTGGGTAATGAAGCTATTATTCAAACTGGTTTGGTGTGTGAAGCTGTTAAAGATGAGGTTAAACTGGTTTGTGAATCCACTACAAAAAAAGCTAGTGAAAAAGAGGAGCTGAACATGGATTCAATAATTGAAGATGCCAAGAAAGCTGCTGTGGAGGAATACAAGAGGAACACTCCCTACTGCCAATGTGATCGCGCTCTTGCAGCCGAAAAAATGGTAATGGATCTCCCTTATGAAATTTTAGAAGACATGTGTTCCTCTGCATGCAAAATTCGTTTGGTTGGTATATATAAAGCTAACAGGTTGCTCATTATGAATGAAAATGAATTAAAGAAAACCAATAAAGAGCTTAAACAAAATGAGTCAAAATATTTTGTCAAATTAAGAGAAGCTTTGAAAGAAAATGAACACTTAAAAAGGACTCTTTTGGAAAAGAACTGTGAAGTTAACTATTTAACTGAACAAGTGACACTTGCCGAATTTGAAGTTAGAAAACTTAAAAATAAATTAGAACAGTGGTCACTTTCGAGCATGAAAAGGGAGGAATTATGCAAAAAACAAAGGGGGGCAAGGATCAAGACCGGTTTGGGTAATGAAAATGATGCATTGGTATATCCTCCACCTAGTACTTTCTGTTATTCTCCTATGCCCACTCCTCATCCTTCAAATGAGTTGATACAAGAGATTATACAGAATGATACTAATAGCTCTATTGCAGGTTTAGAAGGAGATAATTCTAAGGAGTTGCGAGAAGGATATGATTATGGTGGCAGTAGTGGTCTGGGCAGCTCTAGTAGTCATGATTTAAATTCCAAGAAGTCGTTTGTAGACATTAGTTTAATTAATCATTTTGTGTCTGGTGGAACTATTTGGATTCAAACTCTGGGGCATGTAATAGTAACTTAGGATGTTCTGTTTCAAACACTTGTGATGACTTGAATGTTTTAAATTCCGCATTTGATGTTAATGTATGCATGAATGATAAAGCTCAACTTTCAGGTCATGTCCTGAAAGTAAAACAAAAACCAACTGCTTTAACAAATTCTTTTCTCATCCAATCCCATCTTTCACACCGATAAGGATTTCAAATCCTAAAGAGAAAGAAATGTCTTCTTCCACTGAAAATAACAAAGACAAAATTGAACAAAAATCAGTTAAAGTGGAAGTTATCACAGGGAAGTCAAACGAGTCATATGACTCGTACAGTGATTCAGATTTGAGATTGTCTGAATGTGATGAAGAAATATCTATTGATAGAATTCCTTCATCAAATTGTTCAAAAACAAAGTTGAGATCTCATTGTTTTAGATGTGGAAAGGATGATCACTTAATCAAGCAATGTCCAAAATCATATGGTAGTAGTACACAGAATAAACCTTTTGGAACTAGATTGACAGCTTTTGTGAATGGTTTCTTTTGCAGAAAATCTGTTACTCCACGACCTAAGTACACTAAGACTTGGGTTCCAATTTCCAAAGCCTAACCAATTTTTAAATGTCAGGAACATTCAGAGGCCGCTGTAAATAGTTATTGGCATGTAGATAGCGGATGTTCCAGACATATGACTGGGTTGAAGGACCTGCTGACAAACTTTAGAATAATTGATGGTGGATATGTTGCTTTTGCTGGAGACAAGAAGGGTGGAAAGATGATTGGCCAAGGAGATGTCTCGAATGGTTCCCTCACTTTGGAGAAAGTCAACTATGTTCCAGAATTGGCGTTCAATCTTCTCAGTGTATCACAAATCTGTGATAAAAATATTCCTGTGATGTTCCTTGCCAATGAATGTCTATTCTTGAAATCAGAGTTTTCTATCCCTGAAGAGATGGTGATCATGCGAGCTCCAAGGAGAAATGATACCTATTTGTTAAATATGGGATCAAAAGAATCATCGTCCACCGTGACCTGTCTTTTATCAAAAGCTTCTTCTCATGAATCCTTTCAGTGGCATAAAAGATTAGGGCATATCAATTTTAAATTGATAAATAAGTTAGTTAAGAACAATTTAGTCAGGGGACTACCACTGAAAGATTATTCTGTGGTAGAAAAATGTATGGCTTGTGCAAAAGAAAACAGCACAAAAAGCCACATAAACTTAAACTTCAAACCTCGATTTCACATCCCCTTGAATTGTTACATACTGACTTATTTGGCCCTATCAGTGTTAAATCAATTGCTAAGAAATCTTACTGTCTTGTTGTCACAGATGATTACTCTAGGTACTCTTGGGTGAGATTTCTGTCTAACAAAAGTGAGACTGCTGAGGAGTTGATGAAGCTGATTCCGCTGATTGAGGTTCTTGGGAAAAGAAAGATTCAAGCTATCAGGAGCGACAATGGAACAGAATTCAGAAACCACATTTTCAATTCATTCTGTGAGCAAAGGGGTATTCTCAGACAGTTCAGTGCTGCCAGAACACCTCAACAAAATGGTGTTGCTGAACGTAAGAACAGAACACTAATTGAAGCAGCTAGAACGATGTTGATCGAGTCAAAGCTTCCAATCATCTTTTGGGCCGAAGCAGTTAATTGTGCAGCTTATGTTCTCAACCGGGTATTGATCGTCAAGAGCAAGATGAAGACATCATATCAGTTATTCCGAGGAATTAAGCCTCTCATTGATTTTCTGCGCCCCTTTGGTTGCTCTTGTACTCTATTAAATACTCAAGATCAGAATACGAAGTTTGGTGTAGTCTCTGATGAATGTTTCTTTGTTGGGTACTCAGAAACACAAAAGGCGTATCGTGTGTACAATAAACGGTCGCGGATTGTGCAAGAGTCCTACTATGTCGACTGGCAAGAATCTAACTCTACAAGCATTGGAAGTGAGCCTGCATGGTTTTATGATTCTACCACTGTCTTCAACTCATTCAATTTGCCAATTCTCGATGACGATGATGTTACTCCTCACCCGCCTGTAAATCTTAGTCCACCACAACCGCAACCGTCTTCCACATCATTACCACCCACTTCATTTGATATCCCATCTCCACCACCTCCACCATCTCAATCATCTTCATCTAATCCTACAATCTCATCAACCATTCCACCCACATCTTCATCCATTTCAAATCCTCCTATCGATCCAATCCCCACAAATTCATCCTCTACTGCACAACCATCCACTTCCGCATCCACATCTCAACATAACCCTTCATTGCTTAACACTAATTTAAAACCTTAAAAGATCACCCTCACGATTACATCATTGGATCTATCACAGACGGAGTAAGGACTCGGAGTCAGAGTGATTGATAAATGAGTGTCTTTATGCAGCTTTTCTATCTCAGATTGTTCCAAAGATTACAAACAGGCACTTGAAGACCCAAGCTGGGTGGACTCTATGCAGTCTGAGTTGCAGCAATTCAGAAAGTTAAAAGTTTGGGAGTTAGTTGATCTTCCTCCAAACAAATGCCCCATTGGTACCAAGTGGGTATTCCGGAATAAGCAGATGATCATGGTGTTGTTATCAGAAACAAAGCCAGATTGGTTGTTCAAGGATTTGCTCAGGAGGAGGGAATAGACTACACTGAAGTGTTTGCTCCAGTTGCTCGGATCGAAGCCATCAGAATTTTTCTTGCACATGCAGCCAACAAGAACTTTAAAGTTTTTCAGATGGATGTGAAGTGTGCATTTCTATATGGAAACATTGATGAGGAGATCTATGTTTGTCAGCCACCAGGTTTCGAGGATCCAGACTCTCCATACAAAGTATACAAGCTAGACAAATCACTGTATGGGTTGCATCAAGCTCCCCGAATCTGGTATGAGACCTTGACACAGTATCTCCTCAGCAAGGGTTTCTCTCGTGGGACTATAGATATGACACTATTCAAGAAGGAGGTAGATGGTGAGATGCTGATTGTTCAAGTGTATGTCGATGATATCATCTTTGGCTCAATAAATGAAAAGCTGTGTAAAGAATTTGAAGAAGTGATGAAGGATCACTTTGAAATGAGCATGATGGGGGAGATGTGCTTCTTCTTAGGTCTGCAAGTGGAACAGAAACCTGAAGGTATTCTTATTCACCAAGAGAAGTACATCAAGGAGATCATCACAAAGTTTGGCATGGACGATTCAAAGCCCGAACTTACTCCCTTCACTGCTCAGACATGCTTGTCTCCTGATGATAATGGGAAGTCCGTGGACGCTCATCGATATCGCTGATGATCGGATCTCTCATGTATCTGACTGCAAGCCGTCCAGACATCACATTTGCCGTGTGCTACTGTGCTCGTTATCAAGCCAATCCCAAAGAATCACATGAGCTAGCTGTTAAACGCATTTTTCGTTACCTTAAGGGTTCCTCTCGTTTGGGACTCTGGTACCCAAAAGGTGGGAACTTTGATCTACATGCTTTTCTGATAGTGATCATGGTGGTTGCAGGATTAACAGAAAGTCAGTCACCGGTGGATGTCAATATCTGGGTGACTGTCTTGTTTCGTGGCAAAGCAAAAAGCAAACAACAGTTTCCTTATCCACGGGAGAAGCTGAATATATCGCTGCATCAAGCTGCTGTTGTCAAGTGCTCTGGATTCAACACCAGATGATGGATTATGGCATAAATTTCCTCCACACTCCAATCTTCTGTGACAATGAAGCCGCTGTAGGAATTGCCAAGAATCCAATTCATCATACTCGTACCAAGCACATCGAAACAAGAATTCATGCAATCCGTGACGCTCAGGAAAAGGGGTTCATTGATATTATTCCTATTGAAACAAGGAAGCAGAAAGCAGATCTTTTCACAAAAACATTTGATAAACCTCGTTTTTATGAATTGATTACTATGCTAGGATTAATATCCTTCTGAAAAACCTTTTTTTTTAGAAAAACAGCTGTTTAATATGTAAATATTCTCTTTTATTTTCTGCCCTTGAGAATCCCTCTGTCACACATTTCTTTACTCTTTTTTTATTTATTATTCTTTTGCTTGTTAAAATTTTCTATTAGATAAGCTAGCAAATAGAAATTTTGGGGGAGTATAAGATTAGATTTCATCTTTTGCTAAGTATCAAAATTTTGCTACTTTTCAGGCTATCCGTGCAGAAAATGAGACTTAGAAGGAGGTCAGAAGTATTATGCTTGGGATGTGCAAGATAGGCTCAGCCTCAAATCGAAGTAAACAGTAATTATGTGGCCAAACATAAAGCTCAAAGGATCACGGTGATAAGGATTATTTCCATGACATGTTAGCCTGCACAAAGATACAAGTCTCTGTCTAAACGGGTTGAGAGTTTACTATCTCTGTTGTAATCCTTTGTAAAACCCCAAATCACCCTTCACCTAGCCCTGAATGACGCTTCTAGTTAATCTAGTTAGCTCTTCAGAATCCCTTTCGTGCTTATCTCCTCTGCTGTGCGGAAGCACTGACCTGGAGTGATGATCTCCTCTGTTATACGTGAGTATAGACCTGGAGCTCTCATCAGCACGCTCAGATGATCATCTCCTCTGTTATACGTGAGTATAGACCTGGAGCGCTCATCATCTGCAACCCTAAATGCTCAAAGAAAAAGAAGATCAAAGATCTACATCATACATCCATTAAATATATGGATTGTCAAAGCCTATCAAGCATCTAAAGCAATTATTCCCTCACAATGCTTCTCAAAATTGGGATCATTGTCTAAAGCCACTCCCTAATATGCCTTGATTGTTCACATTCACAATGGTTCTCAATTGATCATTGTCTATGTTCATTTCAATTATAAGCCCTTGCATTCAATGTGTCAGAAATGATCATTGTGTATGCCCACCCTAGGATCTAGCACAGAGATAAATGATCACTCATGCTCAATAAGCCCTGATGACAGAATATGTTCTTTGCCAAATGTCTGTGGGAACTGAATTGCCCGAGATTCCTCAAATCTACAAAAACATGATAAAAGGAAGCTGCAGATTGCTTGTTGAAAAGAATTTGGCATGGGTTTAAGTGGACAATCATATCTGCAATCTCGCTAATAAATGACTCTCCGGATATCCTTTAATTTTTGTTTTACTTTATTCAATTTTATTTTACTTTAAGTTTTAAGTTTTTATCTTATTTTTGAGTTTAGGTATTGTGGGATGTTTTGGTATTCAAAAAGGGCTATTTCTTTTTGTGTCCAAAAAAAAAAAATTTAGGGTTCCAGCGAATCTGCTAGCGAACCTATAGGTTCGCCCGACACTGGTGTTGGTGTTGTCAGTCTTTTGACTTTGTGTTGCCGGGCGAATCTATAGATTCGAGGCCAGCGAATCTAAGGGTTATATAAGCAGTTCACAGGTTCGTGCAGCACTTCATTCGCTGCACTGTGAACTGCGTCTCCCGAAACCCTTAGATTCATTTGCATTTTCGTTGCTTGCTTCATTGATTTCTTGCATGTTCTGTTCTTCTGTAAGTGTGTCGTGCCTACTTAAGCCTTTCATTTCATCAAAAATCGGTTTTCTTTAAGAATCTATTACGTATGTTCATCGCGGTCCTTCGATTCAAATAGACCCTCTTAAAGACCGATAGTGCATAAAATAAATGATAGGTTTTGCTCGCATTGTGTCATGTTAAGTCATGTTATGCATCATTTGGATTAACATCAATGTTTGATTCTGATTTTCAAAACTAGGTTTTCAGCGAACCTAGTGTTCTATCAGCGAATCTGAACGAAAGTTCTACTTATTGAGTGAATCTGTGCCGGCATGCTGCTCATGCGTGGCAAATAGATTCGCGCGAAGTTCCCAGCGAACCTATAAGTTCGTCTGTCTGTCTGCGAACCTATAGGTTCTTGGCATCATCAGATTCGCTGTTAGCGAATCTAAATCTGTTCAGCGAACTTATCCATTTTTTTAATTTTTCAAAATTTCACATCTTTTCAGCTTTGAAATCAATCTAATCAACTTCGTTTGTGTTTCAGATACCATGTCGACTCTTCAGTTCTTCGATAAGCACAATATGTGTGCTCTGCTAGATGAAACCCATGAGAAAGCAGCTGCTCATAAAGATTGCATTAAATGGCTGAAGTCATCTCACATCCACCATGCTATTTCTCACTCCCCTGAAGTCTATGATACGCATGTTCGTGACTTTTGGAGAAACGCAGTAGTAGATGTCGGTGTGACTCCCTCAAGGATTGCTTCTAAAGTCCTGGATCAAGAAATTTCCTTTTCATCTGATGATCTAGCTAGAATACTCCATTTGACTGGGGATGTTGGTGATGAGGTCCCCATGAACGCTAAGCAAGTATACAAGGAACTAAGGAAGGCAGGATATGAAGGTCCAATGCCTGGTGAAAAGAAGATAGAGTTTATCAAGTCTTATTTAATCAGAGAATGGAGATACATTGCGCACATATTCATCATGTGTTTGGATCACAGGAAAGGAGGAACTGATGGGTTGAACTTGGAATGGGCAAGGGCAATGGTTCTATTCTGCCAAGGCAAGAAGGGAAATATAGCTAAGCTGATTTATGACTACATGGTGCAGAATATTCATGCTCAAAGAAAGGACAAATGGCTGCTGTATCCCAGATTTGTCCAGATGATACTAAATGATTTGAAGCCAGACTTGCCCATAGTTGGTGATACTTTGAAGATATGGAGAATGAATATCAGGATTTTTGGTGATTGTAAGTCAGTAAGATATAACTGTGTAGGAAAGATTGCTTACTTATGGGAGAACATGTATCCACCCGAAAGATGGAGCCATATTAGTAAATTGATCGAGATTGAGAAGAAAAATGAGGCACAAAATGTTGATCAAAGTGAGGTGAGGCTGAAAAAGAGAAAGCCATATGCTCGTGACAAAGATTACAGTATAGATAAAGAGATTGATGAAGTACAGGAGGAGTTAGATGTTCAAAGGGAGAGAAGGACAAAGAAAAGAGCTGAGACTGGGTCTAGCTCTCAGCAAGTAGAAGAAAGAAGAACAAAAAGGAGGCGCGAGGATCCTGTCAAACCTGCTGATACTCCTGAATCGAATGCGAATGTTGAGTTGGCCAATCTGAAAGCTAAATATGCTGAGCTAGAAAGGAGGGATAAACAGAAGGGTGATATTATTAAGGGTATAGCCCTGATGCTCAAGGATCATCAGAGTTTGCTAATTCGAGCCTTCACCGAACTGAATGAAATGAAGGCTAAAGCTGGGATGGAGTCTGCAATGTCTGAAAACGAGCTAAGAGTGTTGAAAGAAGCTGCAAGAAACTCTTTTGATGTGTATGAAGGATTGACTAGTACTGCTGAAGGTGAATCTGGAGGAGATAAGGATGGTGGTTCAGAGGATCCTTTAAGGTCAAAGAGTAAAGAAAAGATGGTTGCTGAGGATGCAGGGTTTGATGAACAGATGGGGTTCGATATGGATACATTTTCTGGTCCGGAAATGGCTGGTGGAACACAAGTAAATTTCAATTTGATAGATGAAGAAGGGGAAGTTGATGAACAGCTGGTGGATTACAGCTCAGAACCTGAGTTTTATGAGGTAGATGAACGTCCAGTGACTTATGTGGCAGAAACTGGGTCATCTAAAGCTGGAACTGTGGAGTTAAATCAATCTGACTGGTTTGTTAAAGAAAAGAAGGCTGAAGAGATAACTCCACTGTTCCAGAACATAAAAAATCCAACAAGAAAGGAGAGTGATAAGAAGATTTTTAGCTGGAAATTCAACTCTGAGCTCAAGTTATTTATGATTAAGAGAAGAGGAGGAGGGATCTCATATTTCCACAAACGAAAAGCTTTCAAAACTCTCCTAAGGTGGGATTTAAGGAGATTGGCAGAGATCCCGTTGCTTGGAGCTAAACAGAGTGAACGGGCAAAGTTGCTGGAGTTAGAAATTAAAAAGGGTTTGACTGATAACTTCACGGCTTTTGGCTTCATGAAAATGGATAGAAAGAGGTCGAAGAAAGACATTGATTGGGTGACTGGCAAAGGAAAGATTGTGCTTAAACTGAAACCAGCAAAGACTGTTGATCGCATTAGGATACCTGATCCTCTTCCCCCGAGATTGCAAGCATTCGAAAAATGGTTCTATGATAACAACACAGGGGAAGTAGTGATTAGAGTGAAAGGTGTTCCCGAAATCAGATTGTTTGATCCAATGGAAGTATTTTCTTTCTGTGTTGAAGACCTGAAGGTGTTGTGTGAGAATGTGATCCACCATGGGGCAGGAGAGGAAACAAAGGCTGAAGCAAATCTGTTTGTTATGGTTGCCAACAAAGCCCGGGGAATTAGAGCTGAGATAGAGGAGGTTGCTGAGAAAGTAAGGAAAGCTGATGATTTCAGGATGGATATGGATGATCTGGCTAGGCAGATGGATAGAACGATTGAGAAGAGGTTTGATCGAGAAACCAGTGATTCTAGAGTTAGATCTGAGGAGCGTTCTGTTACAAATCAGGAGGAAGTTATTGTTATTGACATGCCTGATACAGAAATTTCAGAAGCCAAGTTTGTTCAAGAGGTTAATGAGGAAGAAATGTTTGCTGAAGTCATTGCTAAGGACATTTTTTAGATTGTTCAGCAAGCTGTCGGAGCTGATCAAGTATGAAAGTAAAAGGCTGGAGCTGATTTAGAAACCCCCTGGGTGAGGTCCAACCTAGGGGGAGTATTGATGACTAGTGTAGGTTGGACTCACCGGCCTGTCGGTGTTTTTGTCTTTAATTTGTATTTGTTTAGTTTATGTTCTAGCGAACCTACGGGCGAACCTACAGGTTCGCCCGGAACTAATAGTATGTAGATTTGTGTAGGTTGTCGTCGGGCGAACCTAGTTGGGTGCCCGGCGAAGCTAGTCTTTTGATCTGATAGATTCGCTATCCAGCGAATCTATCAGCGAATCTATAGTCTGTTTATATATTGTAATGTTTTCTCATTCTAATGAAAGTTTTTGCCATTTTGTTCAAACCCTAAAGTGTGTGTGTGACGGCTAGAGGTGCTAGGAGCTTATTAGTTCATTATTGTAGCTTTATATCCTCTATTCATCCTTGTTTGATCTTTACTATTGATTGTTTAGCAAGAATTTCTCATAGTTCAATGAATTTCAGTGGGATATGTGTGTGTTTGTGATCATTTGCACTGTTGAATCGATCATTCTGGACCAACAGGAACCGGTCCTCGGGAGAACGGGAGCAACCGGAGACTGGGACGATTCCCTCCGATGATGAAGAGGAGGAGGAAGAGCCTGTGTAGGAGCCGGCACGAGGCTGTAACTACGGGGCTTTTCAAAGGTGTAAGCCCCCTACCTTTGATGGTAATGGCACTACTGCTGCTGCTCACCGATGGGTGAGGGAAATGAAAGTTGTCCTAAATATCAGCGAGTGCCGAGAGGACCAGAAGGTGAAATTTGCTACCCACTCGTTTATGGACTCGGCTCTATGTTGGTGGGACAATATTGTCCAAGCAGAGGGTAGTCGGGCAATTAGAAGGATGAAGTGAGAAGAGCTGAAAAGGTTGGTAATTGAGGAGTTCTGTCCTCACCGGGAGATGGACAAGGTGGAAAGGGAATTCCTGCAGCTGGAGGCGGGAACAATGACGCATCAGCAATACACCACCAAGTTCAATGAAATGGCGCGGATAGTGCCGGATCAAGTGACGCCTCTGTCATGAAAGATTAAGAGGTACATCTAGGGCTTGCCGTCGGATATCCGTAGGCACATGATCGCTGCCCGACCGAGCACGTTTAGGTCAGCGGTTGACCTGGCGGGGAGACTGTATGATGAGCGGGAAGTGGTGGTGGCTGAGGCGAGTAAGAAAGGTGGAGGTGACCGGATCTGGAATGGGAAAAGGTTTGGTCGGGGTGGTGCCTCGACGAGTAATAAGAGTGCACGGGTGGATGACCGCCGTGTAGCCATATCTGGTGCAGGGTCAAAAAGGTGTGGTAAATACGGGAAGGAGCATTTAGGAGAATGCAAATGGGGATCAAATAGCTGCTTTAAGTGTGGGAAGCCTGGTCATATGGCGAGAGATTGTGGAGTTATGAGGTGTTATAACTGTGGGGAAAATGGTCATCTGAGCAGGGATTGCAAGAAGCCAAGGGCTGAAAGTTCGGGAGCGAAGAAGGCTGGAGGAGAAAGGCAGAGGGCAAGTGCCGAGCTTTCATGATGACTCGGGAGGAGGCTAGAACGGACCCTGATGTGGTGTCAGGTACGTTTCTAGTAAATCAAACTCTTGCATCTGTGTTATTTGATTCTGGAGCTAGTAGGACTTTCATTTCTGTTGCCTTTTATGTTAAGTTGCCCGTTAGAAGCAGAAGTATTGATGAGCCCTTCGATGTAGAAACTGCTATAGGTAAGTCTACTAGGATTTCTAAGGTGGTAGAAGGCTGTGACATCGAATTAGAAGGTCATAAGTTTCCGGTTAGACCATTCATGATGACCTTAGGCGGTTTCGATGTAGTCCTTGGAATGGATTGGTTGGCGGACAATGAGGCGAACATTGTGTGTCACAAGAAGATGATTAGACTAACAGCGCCTGACGGGAATTTGGTGACGGTTTACGGTGATCGGGTTACGACTATTCCGAAGGTGATTTCGATTGCGGTGCCCGGAAAGTGCCTGAGGCGTGGATGTAGTGCTTACTTGGCCTATGTAAAGGATGTGGATATGCCAACAACATAACTATCTGATGTACCGGTTGTGTGTGACTTTCCCGATGTGTTTCCCGAAAACTTGCCAGGAGTGCCACCTAACCGAGAGATCGAGTTTCAGATTGATTTGACACCAGGTGCCCAACCTGTTGCCAAGGCACCGTATCGGTTGGCTCTGACTGAGATGAAAGAGTTAATGGAGCTATTGCAAGAGCTGCTTGATAAGGGGTTTATTAGACCGAGTATCTCTCCTTGGGGAGCCCGGTCTTATTCGTAAAGAATAAAGACGGTAGCATGAGCATGTGTATAGACTACCGTGAACTGAACAAGTTGACGGTGAAGAATCGGTACCCGTTATTGATGATTGATGATTTGTTTGATCAGCTTCAAGGTGCCAGTTGGTTTTCAAGGATAGACTTCGATCTGGATACCATCAGCTAAAGGTGAAGAAACATGATATCCCTAAAACAGCTTTTCACACGCGCTATGGACAATACAAATTTCTCGTTATGTCTTTTGGTTTGACCAACGCGCCGGCTGCTTTTATGGACTTGACGAACCGAGTGTGTCGGCCGATGTTGGATAAATCAGTGATTGTGTTTATTGATGATATCCTAGTTTATTCTAAGAGCGAGATAGAGCATGCCGGTCACATTCGAGAGGTGTTGGAGACGTTGAGATGGGAGAAGTTGTATGCCAAGTTCTCCAAATACGCGTTTTGGTTGCACGAGGTTCAAGTCTTGGGTCATGTGGTGAATCTGGAGGGGATTATGGTGGATCCGGCAAAGGTGGAAGCGGTGATGCAATGGAAGTCTCCAAAGACGCCATCTGAGATCCGTAGTTTCTTGGGTTTGGCGGGCTACTACCGAAGGTTTATTCAAGACTTCTCTAAGATTGCTTCTCCACTAACCAAGTTGACCCGGAAGGATGTAAAGTTTGTGTGGGATCAAGCTCAGGAGAAGGTATTTGAGGAATTAAAGGCAAGGTTGAGTCAAGCTCCTGTATTGTCATTACCCGATGGAAGTGAAGATCTGGTGGTTTATTCTGATCCTTCCTACTCAGGGTTAGGGTGTGTGTTAATGCAAAGAGGAAAGGTTATAGCTTACGCGTCCCGACATTTGAAAGTTCATGAAGTTAACTATCCCACTCATGATTTGGAGCTAGTAGCAGTGGTCTTTGCGTTAAAGATTTGGAGGCACTACCTGTACGGGACGAAATGCACCATATTCACCGACCACAAGAGTTTGAAGTACTTCTTCGAGCAAAAAGATTTGAATATGAGACAAAGAAGATGGTTGGAGCTAATAAAAGATTATGATTGTGAGATCCACTATCATCCGGGCAAAGCCAACATGGTGGCGGATGCCCTTAGCCGAAAGGAAAGACCCGAGCCGATTCGGGTGAAAGCGTACCAGCTGATTATGATCTCTGATGTGATGAAGCAAGTCAAAGAGTTTCAGGGTGAGGCATTGAAAGAAGATCATCTTAACTCTAAAAGGATGAGAGGTCTGGTTGTAGAATTGGGTGAAACCACACTCGGTGTTAAAACCAGATTCAGGCGGATGTGGATTCCTCGTTTTAGGGATCTACGCGTGAAAATTATGGATGAAGCTCATAAGACTCGATACTCTATTCATCCCGGTGCTACAAAGATGTATCAAGACATGAAGAAAGACAATTGGTGGCTGGGTATGAGGCGTGATGTGGTGGAGTATGTGAGTAAATGCCTTAATTGTTTACAGGTTGTAACACCCGGCCTCTCATACCACCAATATTGTCCGCTTTCCCCACGAGGAACTCACTGATTTGCTTTTGGTTGCCTAGGTGAAAACTTCCCAGGGAGGTCACCCATCCCTGGATTGCTGCCACCTGAGAACGCTTAACTGTGGAGTTCTCCTCTCATCGACTGTCAATACGCCCAAAACGCGTTGGTGATATTAGAGACCAGACATTCCTTATGAACCAGGAATCTCTCCTGTCCACGGCCGATGTCGGATTTATGTAGGGTGTCACAATTACCCCCCTTTTGGACTCATCGTCCTCGATGAGCCCGAGAAGTCACCATCCTCGGTGAGGTATGTCCCACATCCCGAACGGCACAGGAGTGGCTCTGATACCATTTTGTAACACCCGGCCTCTCATACCACCAATATTGTCCGCTTTGCCCATGAGGAACTCATGGAGTTGCTTTTGGTTGCCTAGGTGAAAACTTCCCAGGGAGGTCACCCATCCCTGGATTGTTGCCACCTGAGAACGCTTAACTGTGGAGTTCTCCTCTCATCCACAGCCAATACGCCCAAAACATATTGGTGATATTAGAGACCAGACATTCCTTATGAACCAGGAATCTCTCCTTTCCACGACCGATGTGGGATTTATGTAGGGTGTCACAGATTCAACCTTTGGATATACCGAAATGGAAGTGGGAGCACATCACATTGGATTTTATTTCGAAGCTGCCACGTACTTCGAAAGGGTATGATGCTATATGGGTGATTGTTGACCGCTTGACGAAGAGTGCTCACTTCCTACTGATGTGCGAGACATATTCATCCGAGAGATTGGAGGATCTTTTCATTAAGGAGATTGTGACTCGTCACGGTGTGTCGGTGTCTATTGTGTCTGATCGTGACACCCGGTTTACATCCAAATTCTGGAAGAAATTCCATGATGCGATGGGTACGAGGTTACACATTAGCACAGCTTACCATCCCCAGACTGATGGTTAGTCAGAAAGGACCATTCAGACATTGGAGGACATGCTTTGGGCATGTGTGATTGACTTTGGGGGAAGTTGGGACGACCACTTACCGTTAGCTGAATTCTCATACAACAATAGCTATCATGCCAGCATTGGCATGCCACCTTATGAGATGCTATACGGTAGGAGATGCAGAACACCCGTTTGTTGGGGTGATTTAGGGAGCGTCGAGGTGATCGAGGCTACGACTGAGAAGCTTGAAAGGATCAAGGCCTTCATGAAGGCAGCGAAAGATAGACAGAAGTTGTATGCTGATAAACGACGCAGACCGATTGAGTTCCATGTGGGTGACCGGGTTATGTTGAAGGTCTCACCTTGGAAGGGTATCATTCGGTTCAGAAAGCGGGGTAAGTTGAGCCTGAGGTAGATAAGCCTTTTTCCGAATCATTGCTCGAGTAGGAGAGGTGGCCTATAGATTGGAGTTACCAGATAAGTTGCGAGGAATTCACCCAACGTTCCACGTATCTCATCTAAGGAAATGTTTGGCAGATGAAGATATGATTGTTCCACTGGAGGATATCGAAGTAGACGAATGACTCAATTATGTGGAGCAACCAGTGGCGATCATCGATCGAAAAGAGAAGAGGCTGAGAAATAAAGTGGTTCCTCTTGTGCGTGTACAGTGGAGGCACAGGAAGGGATCCGAGTCAACGTGGGAGACCGAAGAGGAAATGAGACAGCATTACCCATGCTTGTTCGAGGAATAACAGGTTTCGGGGACGAGACCTATATAAGGGGGGTGGACTTGTAACACCCGGATATTTTCATTGAAGTCGACGAAAGAAGAAAAAGAAATAAAGTCTAAAGTCGGGGGGACCAAACTTGCCAAAACGGGAGAAAAGTTGTAAATATGGGAGATTAAGAGGGGGAGGACAGCCACATCCTCCCCACTCTTGGGTGAAATCAGCAAGAAAGAAAGAAGGGAGAAAGAAGAGAGAAAAGAGAGAAAAATGTTGATTCGGGTGGATATGAGCACGAAAATCATCGGGTAGCGAGTCCACACGAAGCTCTTCTTCTTCTTGTAGTTTGTGTGAGTTCTAGGACCCCTCTTTTAATGGTTTTCAACTGATTTGGGGCTGGAACACATAGTAAACCCGTTTTTGTATGTGTGTGTGTTTGACCCATTTGGGTGTGATTGTGTGTGGTGCGTTTGGAGTTGGATTTCGGGCTTGTGTGTGCTTGAATGGTGTTATAGTATGCATTTCTAAGGTTTAGGATGGTTGATTTGGGCTTAGAATGGGTTTGAATGAGCTTGAAGGTCGAAAATGACAGATTGGGTTCGGGAGGACTGCATTCTGCACCAGTTAGGGATGGGCGACCGACTGGAGGCCATACGGCCGACTGGAGGGCGATTGGGGTTCAGTCGCACGATTGAGGTTCAGTCGCACGACTGGGGGTCCAGTTGCAAGGGGAGTAATGCGACTGAGGGTCCAGTCGCATAGGCGCTCATTCGCATGAGGTCCATTCGAATAGTATGCATTCGCACGATTGAGAGTCCATTCACACGATTGGGTGTTCATTCGCATAGGTGTTCATCCGCATAGGTCCAATCGCATGGTGTTCAGTCGCATGGAGGCCATGCGACTGAAGGGTGCCCATTCGCCCAAATAGGGTTGTTGTACCAGAGGACGAACATAGTTAAGATACTGACTTTCGGGGGAAAGTGTAGACGTAAGTTTTGACGAGAAAGTTCCCGTAAGTACACGTAACATGACAGTTGGGATCTTAGAGGGCATGTTGGGCATGATAATGTTGCATGTTTATGAATGATGCATGTTATGTATGTATGATGATGCCCTGCATAGTAATGCTATAGTGTATGTTGATGTTCCTTACTATGACATATGTTTATCTTTCCCGTGGCTTTACGTGTTATGTTAATGAATGAAACGAAAGTATTATGTAACGTAAAGTGATAGGTAATGAAAGAGGAACATGATAGATGAATGCATGGACTAATAAAGAATGAGAGTAAGGAAGACTTGCAAGCAAACAAAGGAGGTGAGCGACCTTGTTGTTGCAACAGACTCGAAATGGAACCCTTGCCTTGTGACCTCAGTAATCGTGGTTGTGTGCTACGAAGAGGGTAAAATCCTGACACTGGGATTAACCATTGTATAGAACCACTGCTGCATATCCTAGGTACTGTGGCCAGGAGGGTGGGGTGCGCCGATATAGAAGGTCTATAGTAGGCCTAGGCCCAGTACCATGATACAGAAGGATAATGCATGTGGCAATGGTACCCCTAAACTCTACCTTAGGTGCTGTGGCCAGGAGGTGCGATGCACCGTTATAGAAGGTCTATGATAGGCCTAGGTCCAGTACCACGATACAGAAAGGTAAAGTTTATGAGTGAAGTAAAGAAAAGAAGTAAAGGGGAAAGAGTAAGAAAGTTAAAGATGTACAACGAATGAATGAAAGTTAAAGAATGAACGAATGAAAGTAATGAACGGAAGAGTACAATGATAAAGTATGAAATGGGATCCTTGCCACTCGACCTCCGTAATCATGGCTGCGTGCCGCGAAGAGGGTAAAGTTGGACAGGATCTATATAAAAGCAAAAGGTAACGAATGATGAATATAATAATGATATGATCTATGTGTACGTATGACGTGTGATAGCATTAAAGTAAAGAAACACTTTTAAATAAAAGTAAAGTATGTTTTATTATAAAACTAGAACTCACTCAGCAACGCTGACTTTTTATATGTTTCCAGTTGGCAGGTAAGGTTGCTGAGGATGGCACGGGGCGGCTATTCAGCTCTTTGGATGGCATTCTTTTGTATAATGCTTTTATGATGTAATACAACAATATATATTTTGTAATTGATTGACGTTGTATTAACTGGCAAAAGCATTTATAGTAAAATGAAAAGTTATTTCACCGTTTCCGCTGCATGATTTTTGTAAAGATTATATAATGATGTGTTTTAAGTACGATGATGACCAGCCGTGAGGTGCCCGGGAACAGGGCCTTACAGATACCCTTCCAAGGTGAGACTTTCAACATAACTCTATCACCCACCTGGAACTCAATCGGTCTACATCGTTTATCAGCATACGACTTCTGTCTGTTTTTGGCTTCCCTCATGAAGGCCTTGATCCTTTCGAGCTTCCCAGTCATAGACTCGACCACTTCGACGCTCCCTAACTCTTTATGGCCGATATCACCCCAACAAACAGGTGTTCTACATCTCCTGCCGTATAGCATCTCATAAGGAGGCATACCAATACTGGCATGATAACTGTTGTTATATGAGAACTCAGCTAACGGTAAGTGGTCATCCCAACTTCCCCCAAAATCAATGACACATGCCTGGAGCATATCCTCCAGCGTTTAAATCGTCCTTTCTGACTGACCATCCGTCTGAGGATGATAAGCCGTGCTGATATGTAACCTCGTCCCCATTGCGTCATGGAATTTCTTCCAAAATTTAGATGTAAATCGGGTGTCACTGTAACATCTCGTATTTCACGGCATGTTAAATACCTTTTAAATGTTAAATAATAATAATAATAATAATAATAATAATAATAATGATGATGATGATGATGATGATGATGATGATGATGATGATGATGATGATGATGATGATGATGATGATGATGATAATAATAATAATAATAATGTTAATAATAATAATAATAATAGTAATAATAATAATGATAATAATAATAATAATAATATTAATAATAATAATAATAATAATAATAATAATAATAATAATAATAATAATAATAAAGTCCAGGGGTTATTTTGCCATTTATGAAACTTAGATTGAAAGTTCTAAGCATAAAATAAAGAAAACAAAACCGCAGGGACCAAAGTGGATTTTTTTTAAAAACCCAACCCCCCTTCCCCGTAAACCCGACACCACTGTTCCGGCCATCTACGGCCACTCTCCGGCGAGGCCAAATCGATTAAAATACACGATTTTAAACACCGAAACCGTTTCCAATGCATTCGTCGGTGAGATTCGAATCCAATGCACCACTAAACACGCGTTAATCATCGAATTACAGCACAACTTCGGATCCAACTTTATTCCCGACCGTTCAACGACAAATTAACCCACTCAAACACCACTTTAATCTAATTGATTCAATCAGACCGAACTTTATCACACTATAAATGGAATGCAACCTGCAATTCCAATCGAACACATACAAACAAACAGAAATCATTCATCGTCTTCATCGGACCTGCAACATAGTCGACATTGGTCTTAGAGGCATCATAATATCAAATTAACAGAGGGCTTTTGATCATTATCATCACTAGAAGCTATCTGCAAAGTTAATTTGATTTTCATCAAAGTTTGATCCTCATTTGGATTCAGGATAAACCGCGGCTATTCTTAATCTTGTTCTCTATCGATTTAACTTCAAACCAGGTAATTATGTACACCTATACATTCGGTTAACATGGTGAAACAAAGCCCCAACATTAATTGGGTTATTAACATCGATTTGATGTTCAATTGAACCGAAATCAATCTAGGGTTTATACAAATTTGGGGGAAACTGGGCTAGACTGTTTAAAAGGAAATGGAACCAAGGTTATTCGCGGTTGAGGCCTTTGGTTCACTGGTTAGAAACATGCATACAAGTCCAGGAGGTCCCGGGTTCGACCCCGGGCACCCTCATTTAGTTTTTTTAGCCCTTTTAAGCCTCTAAAAATTACATAAAAATCCTTAAAAATAATAAAAATAAATTTTATAAACCTTCCTTATTTTAAATGTTACAAAATGATTTTCTGTAAATTTATTTTGTTTAAAAACCTTAAAAATCTTTATAAAATATTATTTATAAATATTATAAATAATTATTTTTATAAAAATGGACACTATATCATGTTAATTATGGAATAATCATGGAAATTATATAAATTATACATCTTATAATTTCACAATCATTTACAAACGTAATTATAGGTCATTTCTTATAAAATATACTTTAACAATTAATTCGGATTAATAAATTATTATCGGGTAATACGTTATCATAATGATATTTATTACCAAGAATATATACAAGATATATTTAAACATTATCAGATATTAAACCTAATTTTATTTCTAAGATTTAAAACAATTAAAATACGTATTTCCTTTGAATAAATCGAAATACAAATAATATTCATTACTTGTCAAAACCCCAAATTCCATCTAAAACTCTAATTCACATTAAACCGTTAATCTTATTATAAATCTTAATATGTACTTCTAGGTACCTTGTAAAGGAAATTCGTTGAAACATCGTTTCTAATTCTTATTATCATCGTATACACCCGTACGCCAAGTGAGTATTTCTATACCCATTTTATTATTTCACACACTTTTGGGTAAAACATGTTACATTATAAACGTTACACTTGTAAATACGTTGAATCTTGTAAACTTATGGCCATTTACTTGTGTGTTGTAATTAGTTGAATCTTGTAGCTACCATGTAATGTCGAATACATGTACAATCATTAACTATTGCTAGCCTGGCGACGTCATAGATCTATGGGCCTGACAAGCTTGCTTGGTTTATCCAAGTACACTTAGCTAATCGTATATACTTATAACTTGGTTGATCCAAGTACACGTTTGAAACTTGTAAAACTTTGTCAAGGTTTGATTGTGCATTCTGTCTTACATCCCTAGTTACTTTGTTTCTCTAATTCACAACATGAATTGCCATCTTTTATATACTTACGTATTCAAAACTATAGAACGCTCACCAACATTTTTATGTTGACCTTTTATTTTTAACATGTTTCAGGAAATAGCGTTATGTGGCTGTGAACAATCGTAACTCTCACGACTCGACGATTCCGCCGTCAAGGTTGGGGTGTGACAGATTGGTATCAGAGCCCATAACTATAGGGATTTAGGTTATTAGAAATGGTGACCTAGACTATAGCTTATGCATGCACCTTATATTATTATACTTTTATCTTGTAAATTACATGGTTTTGCATGCTACATAATGCTATGCCTTCTTATGTGCAATTTGATGCCTTAGCATAGGATTGCCTAAACATAGTTACCTGTCTCCCTGACTTATCTTTGACTTTTTGACTCTCCCCGAACATAAAACCTCTCAATCTTATTCCTGACGACACTTATGCTTATGATCTGGATCTTTAGACATATGTCTAATCTATACAAATCTCATCAAGGTTTTGATTTTATAATCAAGGAAATTTGTGTGACACATAGACACCTGTATTCTGGATTTCCTGGCAAAAAGGCCTGAGGGCTAAGGCAAGCGTATTCGTATAAATCTCATTGTGAGACCAGTTACGCTACCTGGGGATTTCTGGGATGAGTGATAAACTATGGTCAATACACAAGTTTCTAAGGCAAATAAGTCAATTTACCTTGACGTGTCAACATTTCCAAATGGTAATGCGTTACCAAATGGAAGCATTCCGTATACCTTACAATCCTTAGCTTGCTTTTGTCTAAACTACTATCCTTGATACCCTCATTCCCGTAACTAACACATTTTAGTATGTCCAGCATGTCTCGCCAACTTGTAAAGCATAGAAGTTCCGGTCGTAAGCTAGCTGCCAGTATTGCTCAAGAAATGGCTGCTGTCATCCCGAATATGGTGGCCGAACTCAACAGCTCCATGATCGCCAACGTCGCAAACAACAGCAACGGCCAAGGGGTAAATAGTGCAAACCAAGGCCGTAGCAACCAAACCTGCACCTTCAAGCACTTTAGCTCTTGCAAGCCCACTAGTCTTAGTGGCAAGGAAGGAGCCACCGGTCTTCTTGAGTGGTTCGAGAGCATGGAGAACACCTTCGCCAACTGTGAGTGTCCCGAAGCACTCAAGGTTTGTTATGCCACTAGTATGCTCCAACAAAGGGAACTTACTTGGTGGAATAGCGAGAAGAGGAATCGAGGAGCCGATGCTATTCTAGCACTTACTTGGGAAGAGTTCAAGAACATCGCCATCGCGAAATTCTGCCCAAGAAGCGAACTGCAAAAGTTGGAGGAAGAATTTTGGAACTTGAAGCAAGATGGTGGTGACCATTTGGCCTACTCAACTAGGCATCATGAGTTGAGTTTACTATTGCCCTATATGGTCGACACTGTCCCCCGCAATATTGAGAAGTTCATAAAGGGTGTACCACCCCAAATTCAAGATGCTGTGGTGGGCAGCCGACCCAAAACCTTGGAGGAAGCCATCACTATCAACGCTCAACTTACCGAGAATCATATACGAGTGGGCACCATGTCAGTGAAGGGTGCAAAGAAGGTGGAAAAGGCGACTACTGAGACTGTTAAGGAGACTAAAGCTAAACCGTCTCACAACAACAATAACAACAAGAAGCGTAAGTTTACACCAGCACGCAGCTATGCCGTGGCTACACCCAAACCACCCCAAAGACAACATGTACCTGTCACCGCACCAGTGGCACAAGCTCCCATGGCTAAAGCCTATGTTGGTCCATACCCAGGTGTAACACATGCAAATACCATCATGCGAGCAACACTCCATGCCGAGTCTGCTCGTTGTATGGGAAATATGGACACTTGGTGGCTACTTGTCTTAGGGCGCCAAACAACACTGCCAACCGGACCTGCTATAACTGTGGCGAGCCTAGCCACATTCGTCCGCAATGCCCTCGCAATGCGGGAAACGTGCCACCAGCTCGTGGAAGGGCTTTCAACATCAATGTCAACCAAGCACAAGTCAAAAATGACGTTGTGAATGGTACGACGTTGAACTCCTTGTAAACCATTTCTTGTCTTTATTCCTATCTTTGTATTCATCATATCAATAAAAGTTTATTTTCCAAACAGGTATGTAGCTTGTAAATAATCAATATGCATTTGTATTGTTTGATTCGGGTGCGGAAAAGAGTTTCGTGTCGTTAGAATTCGAGCCCATACTTTCTAAATCGCGTATTAATCTGGAAAGACCCTTAGCGGTTGAAGTCGCCGATGGAAAATCTATTGTCATTGACGTCATAATACGTAATTGCACTTTAAGCCTTAACAAACACGAATTCTCCATTGATCTTATTCCTATGAAACTTGGAAGTTTCGACGTCATCATTGGTATGGATTCGTTAACCAAACACCATGCCGAGATCGTTTGTTTTGAGAAGTGCATCCGTATACCATTACCATCTGGGGATACTTTGAAAGTGTTCGGCGAGAAACCATCCCAAGGACTCAAACTTATGTCTTGCATCAAGGCCCGCAAATGCTTAAGTAAAAATTACATGGCCTTCATGGCATATGTAGTTAATACGAAAGCCAAGGGTAAGGAATTGAAAGACATTCCTGTCATGCGGGATTTTCCCGAGGTTTTTCCCGAGGATCTTAAGTGGCTACCTCCCGTGCGAGAAGTTGAATTCAAGATAGACTTAATACCTGGTGCAAACCTGTGGCTAAATCACCTTATCATCTTGCACCGTCCGAAATGCAAGAATTAGCTAGCCAACTGCAAGAGTTAACCGATAAGGGTTTCATTCTCCCTAGTTCATCACCGTGGGGTGCACCTGTTTTGTTTGTGAAGAAGAAGGATGGTTCGTTCCGAATGTGCATCGACTATCATGAGCTTAACAAGCTTACTATCAAGAACCGCTACCCTCTCCCTCGAATCGATGATCTTTTTGACCAACTTCAAGGAGCAACTCAATTCTCAAAGATCGATCTACATTCTGGGTATCATCAACTACGTGTTCACGATGCTGATATTCCAAAGACCGCTTTTCGTACTCGATATGGACCCTACGAGTTCATGGTTATGCCTTTTGGTTTGACCAACGCACCTGCCGTGTTTATGGATCTCATGAATCGCGTATGTAAACCGTATTTGGATAAGTTTGTGATCGTGTTCATTGATGACATTCTTATTTATTCCAAGACAAAAATCGATCACGAGACACACTTTTGACAAGTTCTCGAACTTTTGAAGAAAGAACAACTATACGCCAAGTTTTCCAAGTGTGAATTCTGCCTAGAAGAGGTCCAATTCTTAGGGCATGTGGTGAATAGCCAAGGAATTCACGTCGATCCTGCAAAAATCAAAGCCATGAAAAATTGGTGTGTTCCCACGACCCCAACTGAAGTTCGTTCTTTTCTGGGCTTAGCGGGTTATTATTGTAGGTTCATAGCAAATTTCTCGAAAATTGCTAAACCACTAACGACACTAACCCAAAAGAATCGACTCTTTGAATGGGGACCCGAACAAGAAGAGGCCTTCGAGACCTTAAAGCGCAAGTTGTGTAACGCTCGTATTCTCACACTTCCCGATGGAAACGATGACTTCACCGTTTATTGCGATGCTTCAAACCAAGGTCTTGGTTGTGTTCTCATGCAACGAGGCAAAGTCATAGCATACGCGTCAAGGAAATTGAAGGTTCATGAGGTGAATTACACAACTCATGATCTTGAACTTGGTGCTGTGGTTTTCTCCTTGAAGATTTCGCGACATTATCTATATGGGACACAATGCATAGTCTACACCAACCATAAAAGTCTCCAACACATGTTCAACCAAAAAGATCTCAACATGAGACAAAGACGTTGGATCGAATTGATCAGCGACTATGACTGTGACATTCGCTATCATCCTGGGAAGGCGAATGTTGTAGCCGACGCGCTGAGTCGCAAAGTCCATAACAAAACCGTCTCACTACAAGAAATCCGAGATCGAAGACAGTGGTTTGACACGTTAAGGGAATTTGATACTGAGGTTCATGTGGATGTCAACGAGGCTACTATCATGCTCCAAAACATAAGGATTGATAGTGATCTCGAGTTATGCATTCGCAAGGCTCAACAAGCGGCATTAACCGACGAAGGAAAAGATGAGGATTTGGTGTTTAACGTTCGATCACAACTGGAGACAAATCCAAAAGGCTTGTGGTACTTTCTGAATCGACTATGGATCCCAAATCGTGATAACCTTCGTCACTTCATTTTGAATGAAGCTCATCACACCTGATATTCTATTCACCCTGGCTCCGATAAGATGTATACAGACTTGCGTGGTCAATATTGGTGTCCTGGGATGAAGAAAGATATCGCGGTTTATGTTTCCGAGTGTCTCACGTGTGCAAGAGTCAAAGCCGAGCATCAACAACCAAGTGGTTTACTTGAACAACCTGAAATCCCTATGTGGAAATGGGAACATGTATCCATGGATTTCATAACCAAGTTACCACGTACTCCTCGTGGTCATGATAGTATATGGGTGATTGTGGACCGGTTGACTAAGACGGCATATTTCATACCTATACGAGACTCATACAAAGTTTCAAGATTAGCCCGCATATACATTGACGAAATTGTGAGTCGTCATGGCGTACCGTTGCCCATCATTTCCGATCGAGATGCTCGTTTCACTTCGCACTTTTGGTCATCTATGCAAGAACTCTTGGGTACTCAGTTGGATTTAAGTATGGCTTACCATCCTCAAACTGATGGCCAAACCGAACGAACAATCCAAACCCTTAAGGATTTGCTACGACTATGTGTCCTTGATTTTGGTGGTAATTGGGATACGCATTTACCGCTCGCGGAATTTTCGTATAACAATAGTTATCACTCGAGTATTAAGATGGCACCATTCGAAGCACTTTATGGTCGTAAATGCCGATCACCGATCTATTGGACCGACATTGGTGAAAATTTTATCACTGGTCCTGAACTTATACAAGAAACGACAGATAAAGTCACTACAATCCGCAAGAACCTTGAAGTGGCAAGAAGTCGACAAAAGAGTTATGCCGACAAGCATTGTAAGCCGTTGGAGTTTCAAGTTGGTGATATGGTTCTTCTTAAGGTTTCACCATGGAAAGGTGTTATTCGCTTTGGAAAGAAGGGAAAATTAGCACCAAGATTTGTAGGACCTTTCAAAATCCTGAAAAGGATTGGGAAAGTGGCTTATAAACTGGAACTACCTTCCGACCTTAGTGGAGTTTATCCTGTGTTTCATGTCTCAAATCTGAGAAAGTGTTTGGCCGAAGAGAGTCTGTATGTTCCACTGGAAGACATTCAGATCGACGAGTCATTGCACTTCATTGAGAAACCTGTTGAAATTATGGATCGTATCATGAAGAAGACGAGGACCACAACTACTCCAATTGTCATGGTTCGCTGGGAGAACAAGTGTGGAGCTGAGTTCACGTGGGAGCGGGAGGATCATATGGAGAGATACCCGTATTTGTTGGTTTAGTTCATTTTTAATTTCTAAATGAAATTCTTTAAAGTAGGGGAGATGGTAAAACCTTGTATTTATATGATAATTAACATTCATTCTTAATCAACGTAAAAGCTTATAAGGCTAATTTGAAGCCACACACTTTAGACTCTCTTTTTACCTCTAATGGCTCTGCCATTGCACATAAAGTAAACATTAAAGCGGTCAGCTTAACCGATGATGAATTTTCTTCTTTTAATACCTTATCAAAACCTGAAAGTTCTTCAGAGTGTATCTCAGAAAATGAAAACACAAACTGCATCAAGAAAAAAAAAAGAATCACTATGATCTATATGTGGCTTCATGCTCACCTTCTGATTCACTTGAGAAAGTGAGGGTCAAATGAAATCCAAGCGTCCTTATCTTGTCGTCTCAGCCTCCTCGTAAACAAATTTCGGGACGAAATTTCCTAAAGTAGGGGAGACTGTAACATCTCGTATTTCACGGCATGTTAAATACCTTTTAAATGTTAAATAATAATAATAATAATAATAATAATAATAATAATAATAATAATAATAAAATAATAATAATAATAATAATAATAATAATAATAATAATAATAATAATAATAATAATAATGTTAAATAATAATAATAATAGTAATAATAATAACGATAATAATAATAATAATAATAATATTAATAATAATAATAATAATAATAATAATAATAATAATAATAATAATAATAAAGTCCAGGGGTTATTTTTGCCATTTATGAAACTTAGATTGAAAGTTCTAAGCATAAAATAAAGAAAACAAAACCGCAGGGACCAAAAGTGAATTTTTTTAAAAACCCAACCCCCTTCCCCATAAACCCGACACCACTGTTCCGGCCATCTCCGGCCACTCTCCGGAGAGGCCAAATCAATTAAAATACACGATTTTAAACCCCGAAACCGTTTCCAATGCATTCGTCGGTGAGATTCGAATCCAATGCACCACTAAACACGCGTTAATCATCGAATTACAGCACAACTTCGGATCCAACTTTATTCCCGACCGTTCAACGACAAATTAACCCACTCAAACACCACTTTAATCAAATTGATTCAATCAGACCGATCTTTATCACACTACAAATGGAATGCAACCTGCAATTCCAATCGAACACACACAAACAAACAGAAATCATTCATCGTCTTCATCGGACCTGCAACACAGTCGACATTGGTCTTAGAGGCATCATAATATCAAATTAATAGAGGGCTTTTGATCATTATCATCACTAGAAGCTATCTGCAAAGTTAATTTGATTTTCATCAAAGTTTGATCCTCATTTGGATTCAGGATAAACCGTGGCTGTTCTAAATCTTGTTCTCTATCGATTTAACTTCAAACCAGGTAATTATGTACACCTATACATTCGGTTTAACATGGGGAAACAAAGCCCCAACATTAATTGGGTTCTTAACATCGATTTGATGTTCAATTGAACCGAAATCAATCTAGGGTTTATACAAATTTGGGGGAAACTAGGCTAGACTGTTTAAAAGGAAATAGAACCAAGGTTATTCGCGGTTGAGACCTTTGGTTCACTGGTTAAAAACATGCATACAAGTCCAGGAGGTCCCGGGTTCGACCCCGGACACCCCCATTTAGTTTTTTAGCCCTTTTAAGCCTCTAAAAATTACATAAAAATCCTTAAAAATTATAAAAATAAATTTTATAAACTTTCCTTATTTTAAATGTCACAAAGTGATTTTCTGTAAATTTATTTTGTTTAAAAACCTTAAAAATCTTTATAAAATATTATTTATAAATATTATAAATAATTATTTTTATAAAAATGGACACTATATCATGTTAATTATGGAATAATCATGGAAATTGTAGAAATTATACATCTTATAATTCCACAATCATTTACAAACATAATTATAGGTCATTTCTTATAAAATATACTTTAACAATTAATTCGGATTAATAAATTATTATCGGGTAATACGTTATCATAATGATATTTATTACCAAGAATATATACAAGATATATTTTAACATTATCAGATATTAAACCTAATTTCATTTCTAAGATTTAAAACACTTAAAATACGTATTTCCTTTGAATAAATCGAAATACAAGTAATATTCATTACTTGTCAAAACACCAAATTCCATCTAAAACTCTAATTCACATTAAACCGTTAATCTTATTATAAATCTTAATATGTACTTTTAGGTACCTTGTAAAGGAAATTCGTTGAAACATCGTTTCTAATTCTTATTATCATCGTATACACCCGTACGCCAAGTGAGTATTTCTATACCCATTTTATTATTTCACACACTTTTAGGTAAAACATGTAACATTATAAACGTTACACTTGTAAACACGTTGAATCTTGTAAACTTATGGCAATTTACTTGTGTGTTGTGATTAGTTGAATCTTGTAGCTACCATGTAATGTCGAATACATATACAATCATTGACTATTGCTAGCCTGGCGATGCCTGACAAGCCTGCTTGGTTGATCCAAGTACACTTAGCTAATCGTATATACTTATAACTTGGTTGATCCAAGTACACGTTTGAAACTTGTAAAACTTTGTCAAGGTTTGATTGTGCATTCTGTCTTACATCCCTAGTTACTTTGTTTCTCTAATTCACAACATGAATTGCCATCTTTTATATACTTGCATATTCAAAACTATAGAATGCTCACCAACATTTTTATGTTGACCTTTTATTTTTAACATGTTTCAGGAAATAGCGTTATGTGGCTGTGAACAATCGTAACTCTCACGCCTCGACGATTCCGCCGTCAAGGTTGGGGTGTGACAGATTGGACACATGCCTGAAAATATGGCTATGACTCATCCCACATCGGTTGGGCAGGTGAACGAAAGTCTCTTTATAAGGGGTTGGTTACCTTCCCCAATGTGACGCGTTTTAAATCAGTGAGGCTGCGGCCAAAGCGGACAATATCACTTTGCGGCTCTCGTACACCGTCCTGCGGGGGGTGTCACAGTTGGTATCAGAGCCAGGGCTGGGCCGTTGTGCCAGCGAGGACGCTGGTCTCACTTCGGTGGGTGGATGGACACATGCCTGAAAATATGGCTATGACTCATCCCACATCGGTTGGGCAGGTGAACGAAAGTCTCTTTATAAGGGGCTGGATACCTTCCCCAATGTGACGCGTTTTAAATCCGTGAGGTTGCGGCCAAAGCGGAAATATCACTTTGCGGCTCTCGTACACCTTCCTGCGGGGGGTGTCACAGTCACGATCGGACACAATTGACTCCGGCACACCATGACGAGTTACGATCTCTTTAATGAACAGATCCGCCAACCTCTCAGATGAATATGTCTCGCGAATCGGTAGGAAGTGAGCACTCTTCGTCAAACAATCAACAATCACCCATATAACATCATACCCTTTCATGGTACTCTGTAGCTTTGTAATAAAATCCATAGTGATGTGCTCCCACTTCCACTCCGGTATGTCCAACGGTTGAATCTTCCCATACGGCTTTTGGTGCTCGGCCTTCACCTGTGTGATATCACATATTTTTCGTTAAATTAAAAGTTAACCTTGTTAAGTTTTACAAGGACCTCTTATGTTTGAAGTGTAACTTTGAGGACTTGTTATACGTGATAATTAATTTGGTGATTAACAAATTAATTTAATGAATAATAAAAGTAATATTATTTTGATGTTTATAACGTTTGCGTAATATTAAAACTTAATTTAAAGTGATAATAGTCTTAAAAATAATTATTATTATTACAATACTAATAATACTAATAATAATAATAATAATAATAATAATAATAATAATAATAATAATAATAATAATAATAATAATAATAATAATAAGAGTCGTATAATAAGTAATCTTGTAAATAAATAAAAGAAATATAAGGTTTATATCTTATAAACTTATAATTAATAAGTTCTACAAAAAATATTAATAATTTAAAACTTTAGGGGCTAAATGGTAATTTAATTAAATCTAAAACTAAACTTTAAATCGCTATTGTTAACTTTTAAAACCACAGGAACCATTGTGTAAAATTTCAAAAACCAACCCCCCACCCATTTCTTTTCCCGATTTTCCGGCGAGAGTCCGGCCAACCTCCGGCCACGACTCCGGCCACCCCAAAAACCGGATTTTAAGCCTCGGTTTTGACCCCAAATCATACCAAAACATTCGTGAACTCGATTCGAACTCCTTAAAGAACCTTAAATGGGTTTAAACATCGGTTACGGGTGCAATTAACTCGAGTAACCGGTGGGTTTTAATCATAGAGTCGTTCGGGCATTTAAACATAATAATAACCTATCAATCAAACCTAAAAAACCACCTAACCGGTCTTAATCGTTTGCAACTCTAAATTTCTCCTAAAACAAACACAAACATCTTCTTCGATTCTCTCTATAACCGCGAACCTGCAACACATCCGATCTCTATCCTCACGGAGGTATTACCCTCAATTGATAAAGGGCTTTAGTTCGTTGAGATCACTAGAAGGGATCTGTGCAGCGAATTGGGTTACCATCATCTTTTGCCTCTCAAACAGAATCGACCTTGATCGCGGCTTGTTCTTCGTATTGATTCATTTCGAATCATCATCATTCGGGTAACTGAACGCATCTTCATAATCGTTTCATCATGGGGAATAAAAGCCCCATGAACATAGCCTGTAATCGAAGCTAATCGGGGCTCAATTGGATCCAAGAAGGATCTAGGGCTTTATGTGATTTGGGGAAGATGTTTAAACCGAGTTTAAAAGGAATTTGAACCGAAGTAAACCGCGGCCGCGGCCCTGGTCTACTGGTTCCCCGTCCCCTTACAAACCTTGAGGTCCCGGGTTTGAACCCGGGCTACCTCACCTATTTTTAAGGCTTTTTTTAGCCTTTAAATAAATTGTAAAAAAATCAGATTAAATATAAAATTTCTTTTATAAAATTCCAATATTTTTAAAATCATCTAATTATTTTTCTGGAATTGATCTTAACATTATTTATTTATTTATTTATTTATTTTATTATTATCTTTTAAAACAAATAATATAATTAGTTTAATTTCTTACAACATAGATTTCAAATATGATTTATCTTATTAAATCATATATGTTCAATAATGTATTTAAGTTATTCTCTTTTTTTTAGCTTAATAATTATTATTTGTTTCAAATATTATAAAATGGTCATTTAATATTTTTGCATCTTATCAAATCATTATTTGTTTAAATAACAAGTATATTATTGACTAAATATGGATTTTTATTAAGACTTTATTACAAATGGTATCATAGAAAATGGACTTTATGTAATAATTTGAGAAATTATTATTATATTAATGGACTCTAGATTTAAAGATTAATATTGATGATTATAGAAATTTTATATTTTATAATGTTACAAATTATTTACAAATATTACTTCTTATAAAATATACTTTAACAAATGGTTTAGATTAATATTGTTGCTATTAATCTATATATTATTCTAATTAATTGTAAATAATTATAAAGATTTATTTACACATTAGATTATATCAATATTTATACTTGAAGGCACTTCTAAATATTTAAATCTAATGGATCAAAATCTAAATAATTATTTGTAAACTTATTACTTATCAAAACCCCATAATTCTATCTAAAATCTAATCCTTGTTTGAACGTTAATCTTATTATTAACCTTAAATTTATAATATATATTCAGATGCCTTGTAATGGAATACTTTGAATAATCTTTTATATCATCTTGTAATGCTTATATCCATGTGAGTATTTCCATACCCCTTTTTCTTATTTTCACACTTTGGGGTGAAACATGTTAACTTATATCATTGCACTTGTAAACTTATTTGAGACTTGTAAACTTTATGGCAATTCATCATGTAAAGTTGTGGTTAGTTGAACTTTTGTGGTTACCATGTTATGGCGTTATATGTACAATCATTAACTATTGCTAGCCCAGCGAAGTCATAGATCTATGGGCCAGACAAGCCTGCTTGGTTGATCCAAGTACACTTAGCTGATCGTATAATCTTGTAAACGTTTGAGACTTGTAAAACTTTGTCGAGGTTTGATTGTTGCATTGTTCATAACATCCCTAATCACTTTATTCACTAACTTATGACTTGAATTGCCATCTTTTATATATTCTATGTATTGAAAACTATGGAATGCACACCAACATTTTTATGTTGACATTTTATTTTTAACATGTCTCAGGAATAACCCAAGTATGCGTTCTACTCTTTGAAGCTTATCTCACTTAGGACTGGATTTAGAGAAATAAACAATGATCTTGTTACTTTCAACCTTGTATTCATGAGGTATCTTTGTTTGAGCCTTTTACTTGTATTGTTACAATTGAATCTTGATTAATATATTTGGAATTAATAATAGCGTTACGTGGCTGTGAACTATCGTAACCCTTGCATCTCGACGTTTCCGCCGTCACGGTTGGGGTGTGACAGAATCTTTCCATACGGTTTTTGATGCTCGGCCTTCACTTGCAAGCAAGTAAGGCACTTACTCACATACTCCACCACGTCAAGCTTCATGCCCGGCCACCAATAATCTTTCTTCATGTCTTGGTACATCTTTGTAGCACCGGGATGAATAGAGTATCGAGTCTTGTTAGCTTCATCCATGATCTTCACTCGTAGATCCCCAAAACAAGGAATCCATATCCACCCGAATCGGGTTTTAACACCGAGAGTGTTCTCACCCAACTCCGCAACCAGACCTCTCATTCTTTCAGAGTTAAGATGATCTTCCTTCAATGCCTCATCTTGAAACTCTTTGACTTGCTTTATCACATCAGAGGTCATAATCAGCTGATACGCTTTCACCTGAATCGGCTCGGGTCTTTCCTTTCGGCTAAGGGGCATCCGCTACCACGTTGGCTTTACCCGGATGATAATGGATCTCACAATCATAATCTTTTATGAGCTCCAACCATCTCCTCTACCTCATGTTGAAGTCTTTCTGCTCGAAAAAGTACTTCAAGCTCTTGTGGTCAGTGAAAATGGTGCACTTCGTCCCGTAAAGATAGTGCCTCCAAATCTTTAGTGCAAAGACCACAACTGCTAGCTCCAAGTCATGAGTAGGATAGTTAATCTCATGAACCTTCAACTGTCAAGATGCATAGGCTATAACCTTCCCCCACTGCATTAACACGCACCCCAATCCCGAGTAGGAAGCATCAGAATAAACCACTAGATCTTCACTTCCATCGGGTAATGACAACACAGGAGCTTGGGTTAACCTCGTCTTCAATTCTTCGAACACCTTCTCTTAAGCTTGACACCATACAAACTTTACATCCTTACGGGTCAACTTGGTTACTAGAGAAGCGATCTTGGAAAACTCTTGAATAAATCTTCGGTAGTAGCCCGCCAAACCCAAGAAACTACGGATCTCGGATGGCGTTTTTGGAGACTTTCATTGCATCACCGCTTCCACCTTTTCCGGATCCACCATAATTCCCTCCGGATTCACCACATGACCCAAGAATTGAACTTCGCGCAACCAGAACGCGCATTTGGAGAACTTGGCATACAGCTTCTCCCTTCTCAACGTCTCCAACACTTCTCGAATATGACCGGCATGCTCTATCTCAATCTTTGAATAAATTAGGATATCATCAATAAACACAATCACTGATTTATCCAACATCGGCCGACACACTCGATTCATCAGATCCATAAAAGCAGTTGGCGCGTTGGACAAACCAAAAGACATACCGAGGAACTCGTAATGACCGTAACACGTGCGAAAATCTGTTTTAGGGATATCCTGCTCTTTCACTTTAGCTGATGGTAGCCAGATCGAAGATCTATCCTTGAAAACCAACTGGCACCTTGCAGCTGATCGAACACATCATCTATCCTCGGTAATGGGTACAGATTCTTCACCGTCAACTTGTTCAGCTGATGGTAGTCTATACACATTCTCATACTACCATCTTTATTCTTTACGAATAAGACCGGAGCACCCCAAGGAGAGATACTCGGTCTAATGAACCCCTTATCAAGCAGCTCTTACAACTGGTCCATCAACTCTTTCATCTCCGTCCGAGCCAACCGATACGGTGCCTTGGCAACTGCTTGGGCACCCGGTATCAGATCAATCTGAAACTCGATCTCTCAATCAGGTGGCACTCCTGACAAGTCTTCAGGAAACACATCTGGAAAGTCACACACAACCGGAACATCGGATAGTTGTGGTGTTAGCGTTTCCACATCCTTTACACAACACCAGTCGGCGCTACATCCACGCCTCATACACCTTCCCGCCACCGCCATTGAGATTACCTTCGAGATCATCGTGACCCGATCCCCATAAATAGTAACCAAACTCCCATCAGGTGCTATCAAACGAATCATCTTCTTTCGACACACTATATTTGCCTCGAAGTCCGCCAACCAATCCATTCCAAGAACCAAGTCGAAACCACCTAAGGTCAATACAAATGGTCTAACCGGAAATTTATGACCCTCTAATTCCACATCACAACCCTCTATCATCTCTGAAATCCTAGTAGACTTACCTATGGCAGTTTCTACATCAAATGACGCATCAACACTTTTACTACTAACAGGCAGTTTAGCACATAAAGCAGCAGAAATAAAACTTCTACTGGCACCCGAATCAAACAACACAGAAGCTAAAGTTTGGTTCACCAGAAACATACCGGACACAACATCAGGGTCCGTCCTAGCCTCCTCTTATGTCATAGTGAATGCCCTGGCGCTCGCCCTTGGTCTTTCACCTCCCGTCTTCTTCACTCCGGAACCCTCAGCCCTAGGCTTCTTACAATCCTTAGTTACGTGGCCCTCCACGCCACAGTTATAGCATCGGATCGCACAACAGTCCTTGGCTATATGCCCCGGCTTCCCGCATCTGAAGCACACGTTCAACCCCAATCTGCATTCCCCACTATGCTCTCTCCCACACTTACCGCACTTCTTCACACCCGCACTCGACGTGACCACACGGCGGTCATCCACCCGTGCCTTCTTATTACTCGTCGAAGCATTACCCCAACCAAACCTCTTCCTATTCCAGTTCCTATCACCACCACCTTTCCTACTACCTTCAGCCACCACCACTACAGCCCTTTCATCGTACAGTCTTCCCGCCAAGTCCACCGCCGACCTAAACGTGCTCGGTCGGGCAGCGATCATATGCCTACGAATATCCGTCGGCAGACCTTGAATATACCTCTTGATCTTTCACGATGGAGGTGTCACCTGATCCGGCACCAGACGCGCCATCTCGTTGAACTTTGTGGTGTACTTCTGGTGTGTCATCGTTCCCGCCTCCAGCTGCAGGAATTCCCTCTCAACTTTATCCATCTCTCGGTGAGGACAAAACTCCTCAATGACCAACTTCTTCAGCTCTGACCATCTCATCCTACCAATAGCCCTGCTAACCTCGGCTTGGACTATATTGTCCCACCAGCATAAAGCCAAGTCCACAAAAGAATGGGCAGCAAACTTTACTTTCTGATCCTCCCGGCACTCACTGATGTTCAAAACAGCATCCATTTCTCTCACCCATCGGTGAGCCGCAGCAGTAGTGCCGTTTCCATCAAAAGTAGGGGGCTTACACCTTTGAAATGCCCCGTAGTTACAGCCTCGTGCTGACTCCTGCACAGGCTCCTCCTCCTCCTCATTATTAGAGGGAATCGTTTCAGTTTCTGGTTACTCCTGACCTCCCGAGGACCGGTTCCTCTCTTGTCTTTCTCCTTCTCGTACAGCCTTTACCACTTCGGTTACCACAGATGGTAAGATCGTCTGCATGACCTGATGCACTTCTTCAACCACCGCCTCTTTCACTGAGGCCCTCAAATTTGCACTCTCATCACTACCTACGGATGAGGGGTCTCGGGTCCCTCAGGAGCCACCATCTCAACTCTAGGTCTACCTCTTTTGGGCCGCGATGCAGCACCAAGTCCACCACGTGAGGATTTGGATGATCTACCACCGGCCATCCTCTATAACACACTGAAAGATTCAAACACCAACACGGTCATTCAAAGGAATAGCTCAGTTTATGTCAAGTATAGTAAGTCCCTAATTACAGTGGCTAGTTATGATTAGCCACTTACTTTACTCTTCGTACCCCGAGCATTACCTGTCCTGACTATACCAGTATCTAAATCTACCAGCAACACATAAACCACATAACATGCGCATATAATACCGGTTAACATTAAGAAAATACCTGATGGCACGCAGCTACTCAGATTGACATCCCTTCCCTTTCCGTCCCATTTTCAGTTTAAGTTAGGGTTTATTCTGAAAATTTACCCGTTTCACTTAAACTTTGACTCTGATACCAACTTGTAAGGCCCCGTTCCCGAGCACCTCACGGCTGGTCATCATCGCACTTAAAACACATCATTATATAATCTTTACAAAAATCATGCAGCGGAAACAGTGAAATAACTTTTCATTTTACTATAAATGCTTTTGCCAGTTAATACAACGTTAGTCAATTAAAAATATATATTATTGTGTTACATCACAAAAGCATTATACAAAAGAATACCATCCAAAAGAGCTGAGTAGCCGCCCCGTGCCATCCTCAGCAACCTTACCTGCCAACTGGAAACACATAAAAAGTCAGCGTTGCTGAGTGAGTTCTAGTTTTATAATAAAACATACTTTACTTTTATTTAAAAGTGTTTCTTTACTTTAATGTTATCACACGTCATACGTACACATAGATCATATCATTATTATTTTCATCATTCGTTACCTTTTTGCTTTTATATAGATCCTGTCCAACTTTACCCTCTTCGCGGCACGCAGCCATGATTACGGAGGTCGAGTGGCAAGGATCTCATTTCATACTTTATAATTATACTCTTCCATTCATTACTTTTATTCGTTCATTCTTTAACTTTCATTCATTCTTTGTACATCTTTAACTTTCTTACTCTTTCCCCTTTACTTCTTTTCTTTACTTCACCCATAAACTTTACCTTTCTGTATCGTGGTACTGGACCTAGGCCTATCATAGAACTTCTATAATGGTGCATCGCACCCCCTGGCCACAGCACCTAAGGTAGAGTTTAGGGGTACCATTGCCACATGCATTATCCTTCTGTATCGTGGTACTGGGCCTAGGCCTACTATAGACCTTCTATATCGGCGCACCGCACCCTCCTGGCCATAGTACCTAGGATATGCAGCAGTGGTTCTATACAATGGTTAATCCTAGTGTCAGGATTTTACCCTCTTCGTAGCACACAGCCACGATTACTGAGGTCACAAGACAAGGGTTCCATTTTGAGTCTGTTGCAACAACAAGGTCACTCACCTCCTTTGTTTGCTTGCAAGTCTTCCTTACTCTCATTCTTTATTAATGCATGCATTCATCCATCATGTTCCTTTTTCATTATCTTTCACTTTACGTTACATAATACTTTCGTTTCATTCATTAACATAACACGTAAAGCCACGGGAAAGATAAACATACGTCATAGTAAGGAACATCAACATACACTATAGCATTACTATGCAGGGCATCATCATACATACATAACATACATCATGCATAAAAATGCAACATCATCATGCCCAACATGCCCTCTAAGATCCCAACTGTCATGTTACGTGTACTTACGGGAAGTTTCTTGTCAAAATTTACGTCTGCACTTTCCCCCGAAAGTCAGTATCTTAACTATGTTCGTCCTCGGGTACGACAACCCTATTTGGGCGAATGAGCACCCTTCAGTCGCATGGCCTCCATACGACTGAACACCATGCGATTGGACCTATGCGGATGAACACCTATGCGAATGAACACCCAATCGTACGAATGGACTCTCAATCATGCGAATGCACACTATGCGAATGGACCTCATGCGAATGAGCACCTATGCGACTGGACCCTCAGTCGCATGACTCCCCATGCGACTGGACCCCCAGTCGTGCGATTGAACCTCAATCATGCGACTGAACCCCAATCGCCCTCCAGTCGGTCGTATGGCCTCCAGTCAGTCGCCCAGTCCTAACTGGTGCAGAATGCAGTCCTACCGAACCCAATCTGTCATTTTCGACCTTCAAGCTCATCCAAACCCATTCTAAGCCTAAATCAACCGTCCTAAACCTTAGAAATGCATACTATAACACCATTCAAGCACACATAAGCTTGAAATCCAACTCCAAACGCACCACACACAATCACACCCAAATGGGTCAAACACACACACATACAAAAACGGGTTTACTATGTGTTCCAGCCCCAAATCAGTTGAAAACCATTAAAAGAGGGGTCCTAGAACTCACACAAACTACAAGAAGAAGAAGAGCTTCGTGTTGACTCGCTACCCGACGATTTTCGTGCTCGTATCCACCCGAATCAACTTTTTTCTCTCTTTTCTCTCTTCTTTCTCCCTTCTTTCTTTCTTGCTGATTTCACCCAAGAGTGGGGAGGATGTGGCTGTCCTCCCCCTATTAATCTCCCATATTTACAATTTTTCTCCCGTTTTGGCAAGTTTGGTCCCCCGACTTTAGACTTTATTTCTTTTTCTTCTTTCGTCGGCTTCAAAGAAAATATCCGGGTGTTACAGTATCATTCGGTTCAGGAAGCGGGGCAAGCTGAGCCCCAGATACATAGGGCCTTTTCGAATCATTGCTCGAATAGGAGAGGTGGCCTATAGACTGGATTTACGAGAAGAGTTAAGTGGAATTCATCCGACATTCCATGTATCTCATCTGAGGAAATGTTTGGCGAACAAAGACATGGTTGTACCACTGGAAGATATCGAGGTAGATGAACGACTCAATTATGTGGAGCAACCAGTGGCAATCACTGACCACAAAGAGAATAGGTTGAGAAATAAAGTGGTTCCACTTGTGCGCGTACAGTGGAAACACAGAAAGGGATCTAAGTCTACGTGGGAGACCGAAGAAGAGATGAGACAGCATTACCAACGTTTGTTCGAGGAATAACAGGTTTCGGGGACGAAACCTATATAAGGGGGGTGGACTTGTAACACCCGGTTATTTTCTTTTAAAGCCAAAGAAAGAAGAAGAAGAAAGAAAAAAGAAAGAAAAGAAATAAAGCCCAAAGTCGAGGGACCAAACTTGCTAAAATGGGAGAAGGTTTAGAAGAGTGTGGGTATTAAGAGGGGAGAACAACCCACACCCTCCCTCACACCCTCCCCCACACCCTCCCCCACACTCACAAAATTCAGCCAAGAGAGAAGAGAGGGAGAAAACGGGGTTTCAAGCTTCGGTTTTCTTGGTTTCGAGCACAAAAGTTAAGGTGTGGCGGGTTAGATTGAAGCTCTACTCGACGGTATTGTTTGGGTGAGTTCTAGGACCCCTCTTTTACATGTTTTTAACTGATTTGGGGCTAGAACACATAGCAAAACCCATCTTTGAAGTATGTGTGTGTGTTGCACCCGTGTGTGGGTGTTTGTATGTGATTCGAATGGGTTTTGATTCCGAGCTTGTGTGTGCTTGAATGGTGTTGTGGTATGTGTTTCTAAGGTTTAGGATGGTTGAATCGAGCTTAGAACAGGTTTGGGAGGGTGTGGAGGCCGAAAATGGCAGATTGGGTTCGGGATGAACTGCATTCTACACACAGCTAGGGCTATGCGACTGGAGGCCATGCGACCGAAAGGAACGCGACTGAGGTCCATGATGTGAGTCATGCGATTGAGGTCCATACGCATGTGAGTCACGACTGAGAGTCATTCGCATGGGAGTCATGCGACTGAGGTTCATCCGCATTAGTGTCCATTCGCATAGGGTCTAATTGCCTGATGTTCATTCGCCTAAGTGTTTCATCGCCTAGGAGGCCATGCAACTGGAGGGTGTCCATACGCCCAAATAGGGCTCGGGTGCCTGAGCGAACATAGTTTAACCTTTTGACTTTCGGGGAGATGTGTAGAGGTAAGCTTTGACTTTGGAGGTTCTCGGGGATTCCTATAAGTTGGCTTTCGAGGTCATAGATGATATGTTGTGTATGTATGATGTATGATTGATGCCTATGCATGATGATGACGTGTGATTGATGATGATTATGTATGATTGTATGATATGCTCCTTATTACGTATGATGACGTGACTTTACGTGGTGTGATTATGATAATGACAGTAAAGTATTATCTTCATGAAGCGAAAGACCTAAGATAATAAAAGTGGAACATAATGAACGAACGAATGAAAGTCTTGTAAAGCAAATGAAAGGAGGTTTACAACTCTTTTTGAGTTGATAGCTCAACTGTGTGTTATAACGTGCGATTTTAACCCATGAGGGTTTACACACAGGGGTACCAGTCTAGGTGACTGAACCCATAGTACGAACGAGATCCTTGTCATTCGACCCCGGGCTTTGTGCCAATTAGAAATGAGGCTTCATGCCCGAAATGGTGGTTTCGGACCACGGGCTTTATGCCTACAGGCTTTGTGCCTAGAAAGGTGGCTTTGGGCCACGGGCTTCGTGCCAATTAGTAAAGGAGCTTTGTGCTCGGAATGGTGGTTTCGGACCGTGATGGGGGAAAAGCCTGACAGGATCTAGAATTAGTACGAAACGAGCGAGATGATAAAGTACGTAGTGAACGAAGAGACAAAGCATGAAATGAACGTTAACAAAATATAATAATAAAGTACGAAACGAGATCCTTGTCATTCGACCTCAGAAATCATGGCTGCATGCCATGAGGTGGGTAAAGCTTGACAGGATCTAGATAGAAGTGAAAAACAATAAATGATGTACGAAAAGTGCGATAAGTACGAAATGTGCGAAATGTACAAACCGAACGATGATGAAGATAATAACTATTACCTTGATGTACGTATGATGTGTGATCATGTGCGATAGTAAAGAAAATGTTTTAACGAATGAAAGGAAATATAATGTTTTATAAAACTAGAACTCACTCAGCAACGCTGACTTTTTATGTATTTCCAGTTGACAAGTAATGTTGTTGAGGATGGCACGGGGCAGCTACTCGGCTCATTTTTGGATGGCATTCTTTCGTATAACGTTTTTGTATTGTAATACGATCGAATGATATTTTGTAATGAACGATGTATTATTTTACAGAAGTGTTTATTTAAAGGAAATGAAATGTTTGTTTAAAGTGTTTCCGCTGCATGATTTTTGTAAGGTTATTATAATTATATGTTTTAAGTGCGATGATTGACCAGCTGTAAGCGTCCTGGGAACGGGGTCTTACAAACAAATATAGATAAACTGCGATAAATACAATGATATAAAAATATACATTAATACATATGCTATCCTGACATATTAACTGTAGGGAGTGGTTTAGGATTGTAGCTTCTTAGACGATTCATCATTCTGACGTAATTGTTTATAGATCCTGGTAAATATTATGCCATTCTAGGGCTTTTCTATATGCAAATCTTGGCCAATGATAGCCCACATTGGGCATTGGGTAATTCCCTTCCAATTGTATACAAATAAAGTGATCTTTGTTAATATGAGCAAGTGATACAACTGGATAGGTAAATAATGGTTCTGGGCCTGTTTTCAGCGGGAACCATGTGTGGCTGCCAAATGAAGAAATAAGATGGACAACACAAGTGAATGTTTCCGCAATTACGAGTCCACGGGCCGAAAAATTCACCTAATGGGTAGTGGGTGTGGCTTGAGCCGTGTCAAACCAATCTAAGCTATTACGAATAGTATCATAGTAACTAGGCAACTCGCGGTTCAAATTGCTCCGCCAATACTGCATGTTTTTGTCCATCTCCGACAATATTCGTGGCCTAACCCACTGCCATTCTTTTTGCTCCTTCCCTAAAGCCACCGCGATCACCCGAAAACCACAGTTACCATCAGCTGCACATCTTTTAAACTCAAAACGTACTGGTGAAATCCATAAGGGCAGTAGATACCTTAAGCTTCATAACTTTCGTCACGTCCTTTGATTGTTGGGCATCTTAAACTGAGTGGTATAGGAGCTATGCCTCGCCGGGTTAGACATAGTTTGTTGTGAGGAAGTATACGAGTTATGTCTAGCAGCCTCATATTGTGATGTATTGGAGTCTGCGCTTCTTTGTTGCTCCTTAAGATTTGGACAACCACGTTAGTCATGACTCACCTCAGACTCTTTAAGTCTTGACTTGCTTGAAAACAAAGAATCATATAATTTCTTAAACTGTTTTTTTTACTTGAGGATTGGGCGACGACATGACCTTTTGTTTCAAGTCATCAAATTTCTTATCGTAGTCGGGTTCAGGCGGCACAACGTACGTCACCTCAAAATCAAGCTTTTTGCATTGTGGATCTACCGCATCGAGTGGGATACATATGCCTAGATTTAAATTATTAGTGAAAAATATGCATCATATGATAATGGTAAAAAAATGTATTTCAAGTATATATTATCTACCCGGAAGTATACCTCCAAACGACAAGCACATGGCAAGTCCATGGATGCGGACAACTGGTGTCCACATGAACCCCCTAACTACTGAATCATTTCCATTTTTGTCAACTCTGATTGTAGAAGGCTAATGCAAAAATAGATACCTTATAATGCAATTTTAAAAACAATTGCAGTCGATGGTCTTTATTAATCTTCATACGGAACACCTCGAATAGCTTACAAATTTCAATCTCCTAGCCACGCACGAGGTCATAAACATATCCGACAAATGTGTGCAACGTATTATCGGTCCCTGTGAGGTAACTCTTGAAGTTGGCGTGTTACCCCTCAACCCTATTAGTTGTATATTCACCAAAGTTGAGGCGATCGTACATCCAACAAGTAATAAATTTCTCTTTGTACAACACCAACCAATTATTACAAATATATTCCCACACCTCTGAAAGAAATAATAAATTTTATAAAATGAACAAATAAATTATTATAGTAAAAATAACTATAAAATTCTTACCATGTTTATCATCTTCATTTAACGTTTCTTCCATCTTCATGCAATTGTAATCGTACAATGCATCAGTGGGAGACGAACACAGGACCTTCCACCAGTATAGAAAATCATTCCACATGTTGGCTTTGAAAAGGATGTTTGACCTTCTCTTGATATTCTCTCTAGCGTGCCACCTGCATAGGTTTTTAGTAGCACTCGGGAACACTGTGTCACACACGCTCATTAGGGCCAGATCCCTATCTATCACAATAACGTGAGGCTCCACACACCCATCAAGCATATCTTTGGTCCGCTCAAAGACCCATGTGAAGTTTTCCTATCGTTCCCTCGATATAAATGCGTGCGCAATACAAAACGACTTCGACGTCGACGTAACGCCAATAACATGAACAAACGGAATATTGTACATGTTTGTCTTGTACGTCGTGTCTATCAACATAACGTGTGCGAATGTGCGCCACATTTGTATGAGGTAGGATGACAAAAGAAAACATCATTCATGGCCTTAGTTGCTAGATTCTTCCGTGTTTCATACACGAACTCATTAGATTCTAGTAGGTTTTCAAGTTCTTGCATTGGTGTCATGCCTTTTTTTCCCTCAGCCCTAAACTTTGATGTCAAATTGTAAATGTCCTAAACAACACAAGCGCTATTAGGAAAATGCTCCCTTACAGCTGAATGAATGTGTTGTGGCCGCACGTGTTGCCTGTGTAACTTCTTAACAAGATTAATTTCTTCGGCTGTCATGTTCCTAAGATGCGTGTGGCCCTCCTCGTACACAACAGGATCATGGTTGTGCGTCTCGTTTCTCACCTCCAGCATCCAATTGTCACTCTTTCCTATGTACTTCCCTAGGAGTTTAAAGGGGCATCCTTTCTTTATGCTCCCATTACACCTGTTTGTACCAGTGAATTTAGGTTCACCACTACGATTGCGTAAGAGTTCCGCATCCTTTTTTTGTGACCGACCCACTACAATGACGCACCCATGCTCGCATCCTCTCATTTTAGTCCACTTCTCCAAGTCCTCACGAGAATCAAAATACTAAAAAAGTTATAAAGCCAGACATAAAAAAACAATATATAAAACAAAAAATAAATAATATAAACAAAAGAATGCAAACTCTTTGTACTTTGTCGGTTTTATAAGAAACTTTAGCCTTTCTTATCCGATCCTTATCCCCATCGTGCTCCGTGGTGTCCTCGTGGTTTTCTTTGAGGTGAACCAAACCATCACTCTCATCTGTGTCATTCTCATTAAAATTATCCAACACATGTATAACTTCTAGTTCTGATTGGTACGAAGGATATTCGTAACATCCGTGATCCGGCACTGTTTGTGAGTGGTACAAGGCATGTCCGTAATCCGTCTCTGTTTATAAGTGGTACGGGTTCGGGGCATGTCCGTAATCCAGCTCTGCTTTGTGAGTGGTATGTGTTCGGGCATGTCCATAAGAATGGTAAGGGGGATGTCTGTACCCTTCATCGTAACCCATCGGTCCAAATAAAGAGTTTTAAGCCTCTTCAGCAAACGTGTTCGAGGGCTTTGTTTCCTCCTCCCCCAAGGAGGGTGACTCTCATATACATAATATTCCTAAAAAAGGTAATGGTTACATATTTCAAATAAGCATTTATAATAAAATAGATACTAGTTCAACCTGGTTCGAATCTTTGATATGTGGCTCCTCATTCAAATCTGGAAGCTTCGGCTTTTGATAATGATCTCCCGAACCCGATATTGTTTTCGAATTGTCGTGTTTTTTGAATGATGAAAATAAAGTGATGGTTCAGGATGGTTGTTGCATTAAATCATGAAGTCTATTTATATTAAAAATATGAACGAGAAACCGTCACGATTTGGCCTAATCGTGACGGTTCAAAGACTTAGGCGTCGGTTTCACGGAACTTTTGTCAACATCAAGTCAAACTTTTGTCAACATCAAGTCAAACTTTTGTCAACATCAAGTCAAACTTTTGTCAACATCAAGTCAAACTTTTGTCAACATCAAGTCAAACTTTTGTCAACATTTGTGTACCTCATACCCTAAACGTCACGGTTAGACCAAACCGTGATGGTTACTTTCACACTGTATCTCTTTGTCAGTGTGCTTTTGTGTTTGTTATCGGGATGACAGTGAATGTGACTCAAAAAGTGTGACGGTAAGGTCTAGCGGTCATGGTTAGGGGACAAACCTTTACGCTTTGGCCTAACCGTGACAGTTAGGTCTGGTGCCCCCAAAAAACACATGCGGTGTCCCCAGCACCGCCCTTAATAAATATCTGGCTATTACGACTAGATTATCAACCCAAAGGACATATATAAATCAACTACATCCCTTTAGTGAACAACATAAATACAGTTGTCGGTTTACTTTTAAAAAACTTTAAATTGCTTTGATATATATCCCTCATGTGTGTTTGTTTAAATCCGATTTCCTCACATGTGATGAATTCCTTTCACACAGTTATATTCATATTCTTTTACACCAACAAGTTTAACTATAACATTACGTGCATGTGTCTAGATTCCGTCACTTATATCTCATGTTAAATTGACATGATTACATCATAGGATTTGTTTCGATCTGGATGAGGGAATATTCTAATGAAAGAATCATAGTGAGTGCTTTCCTTAGGTGCAAGCATATATGGTCTGTAAAATGTTATGTTCCTATCAATCTCCACTCAAGATTACCACGTACCTTAATTAGTGTTTGCTTTCACATGTGTATATAAACCCAACCTCATACTCCAAACATGCACAACAAGTAGAAACTAACTAAGAGATATATAGATAGAGAGCGCGTCGTTAACTCTATACGTATAACAAAATGAGTTTGCTGAAAGACGCGATAAACTCATCAAAACCATATGTAATGATGGTCGCACTCCAGTTTGGTTATGCAGGAATGTACATCGTAACCATGATCGGGATGAAGCGTGGGCTCAGCCACTGGATTCTCGTGGTCTATCGTCATGCTAGTGCCACTCTTGTCATTGCGCCCTTTGCACTTGCTTTTGAGAGGTTTGTTTCATAGCGAATCTCTTGAGAATATGTCTGGATAACATATACATAATATGTACATACACATCATTAATTAGCTAGTACGAGTTAACATTGATGAGTTGCTCTTATTTTGCAGGAAAATAAGGCCAAAGATGACACGTTCGGTCTTCCTCAAAGTGCTGCTTCTTGGTTTGCTTGAGTAATTCTTCTTACTATGAAATAATATATTACTTAATTTGTAGAGATATTATTACCTTAGTTTTTCTTTCACTACGAGCTGCATGGCATAAAATCTGGTGCATAAATAACTTACAAAAACAACTAGAAAACACATATATGAAACTGTGACAAACTGGTCACCGGTTTGTTTCATGATCGTTTTTTAAATATTTGATTGGTTAGTTTGGTATTTTCAAATCATAGCAAACCGTTTAGTTTACAGTTTATACTCAAATTAACCGGAACGTAAGATTTTGGACTATGAAATATTTTATATTTTACTTCATCGTTTAATTATTTTAAGCTGGACTAAGCTTTGTTTTAAGTTTTAATTGTTGGAAAAGTTTTTTTTAAGTGAGAAACCAAACCGAAGTTAAACATTTGTAATAATTTGATTTGGATAAGCTTAATTTTCAGTGGAGTCTTAAAACAATTACTAGCAGCTTAGTATTGAACTAAAAACCATCAAACTAGACCCTCTAACACTCTCCAAGATCATATAACTGATGTTGCATTAATAATATTGACAGACCTGTGATAGATCAAAACTTGTACTTCTTGGGTATGTCCATAACATCTGCAACATATGCTTCGGCGATTGTCAATGTTCTTCCTGCCCTCACCTTTATAATGGCATTAATTTTCAGGTATATCAATCAAACTTAACCTCATGTTCAATCCCATGCACCATAAGCTTTTCTTAATTATCACCAGTTTTTTTACAAAATTTAATACTTAAAATTTTAATATAGGTTGGAGAAGGTGAATCTAAAAAGGATACATAGCCAAGCCAAAGTAGTTGGGACCTTGATTACAGTGGCAGGAGCAATGGTTATGACTTTGTATAAAGGACCAATTGTTGACATACTATGGTACTCTCATCACGGAGCCACGACCACGCACCATGCTGCGGCTAGTGCTTCGGCTTCGGGTCAACACTGGCTCGCCGGTACTTTGATGATCCTACTTTGTACGTGCAGTTGGGCTGGCTACTTCATTGCACAGGTGTGTAACGTCATCTCTTTCATATGTAAATACTAACAGGATATCTATGACAGGAGTCAAAGTTTGTTATTAGTTAGGATATCATAAAATTATATTCTCTACCGATCGAGTATAATTAAGAAGCTTAAGTCATGTCTTTTTTTAAAAAAGTAGTTTGCTTTAAGGTATAAAAACCGACAAATTCTGATAAACTCGAAGTTAGCGTACACTTTCAACCCTCACCAAGTCCTAAACGGCGAAAAATGCATAAGCAATACTTTAATTTAAATATATAAACTAACTAGTTTAGAGACTCGATCGTGTACATATTATATGGATTGAATTGAATGATGAAATATTAAATAATTTAGTAATGAAGATTTATAGGACTATAACGATCATTCAAGATATAAGATATAATTAAATTTGTGTAAGTAGCTAATTTAACTAATAAAACAATAATGTTTTTTTATTTACCTTTTTCAAAAAATATTTTTATCAAAGTTTTTTGAACATTCGTTTTATAATTTTTTCATAGAAATAAAACTTTTATAAATAATTTGTTGGGTTAGAAAATTTTCTTATTTTATAACAATTTTGTTTTCTAAAAAGTGTGTTTTTAATAAGAAAAGAATAGGTTTTTAATATATCAAAAAAGCTATTTTTTTAATTTACAAATGGTATGAATAATATCATTAGCATTAAATATTATTATTAAATATTTGACTTCTTATACAATGACATTTAAAAAAAGTCGTATGATAACGTAATATGTGGCAAAAAATATTTTGTTTTATTAGAAAAGATAGATAACCCAACCATTTAGTAAATTTATTAATTATTAAACCATACATATATAAGCAATAAATTTATTAGCTAACACACGTACGTTTATACTTACCAAAATAATAAAACGATTCTTTTTAGTTCACTTTTGATAAAGCTACCTAACTTCAAGAGTTTGATATTCATCAAATTGTACTTCTTTCGGTCACCATCAATGTTTTGAAAACCGGACCGGACCGGCTGGTCCGACCGGTTCGACCGGGAACCGGACTCCAATCCGGTCCAGTTCGGTGCTTAAACCGGTTTAACAGTGAACCGGTTAAACCGATTGAACCGGCGGTCGGACCGGTAACCGGACCGGTTGAACCGGTCGAACCGGCGGTCGGACCGGTAATCGGACCGGTTGAACCGGTTTTTTTATAAATTTTTTTATTTTTTTGTAATTTTTACATAAATACGGTCCGGTTCTTATATACGGTCCGACCGGTTGAACCGGTCCGACCAGTGAACCGGTAAGGCGTCCGGTTCACTGTCCGGTCCGGTTTTAAAAACATTGGTAACCATATTGTCTTAAATTAATAAACATTTGTATTATTGGAAACAAACAAATTTTTATCTACCGCATGAATCTTTCTCGTCCAGCTTTAATACAATTCTTTTTAGCATAAATAATGGGATAGAATATTTAACATACTTTTTATAAATGCTTTTTCCCGTTATCCACTTATGTTGCTTTAAGCAATAATGCTATTTGATTAAAACAACAAAATATCTAGTTGGTATAATAAGCAAGCTTAAATAATTAAAGTGTTGATAAAATTTTGTATTCGATCAAATGTATAACAAAAAGAATGCATGATAATTGAAATGAAAAGTGAAACAAATAACCCACAAATTATTCACCACAAATCACAAATAAAATTTTCCTTATCAAGATTATGATTGAGTTTAGCCATTCATTTCTTCTGTTAATTATTGCTTAAGTTCGTGTGTATATGTAGTGAGATCAGTGGCTACACTAACGTACACCTGAGGAAAATATTTGTAGGGTGTTTATTATTAAATTTTTAAACGAGTAATTCATATTTTCAAGTATGTATTTTTTCTTACACAAAAGTGTAAGATCGAAGTAATATTTTTTCCCTGTGTAATTTAATTTGGTATCGCTTAGTGGCATGCGTTGTATAAAGAATACAACTTCACATAGTTTATAGATTTGCAGGTCATATATAATTAATGAACAATGAAACTACTTTGTTTATATTCTTTTTAAAATTTAAGGAGAGATGAGATCATTAAAATGTACAATTTTCTTCTATATATTTTTAAAATTTTTTACAATTAAAAAATGAATGTTTCATTTTGTTCTTCGTGTTCTTGCAAGCACAGTCTATAACGCTGAAAGAGTATCCCGCGGAGCTAAGTCTAACGGCGTTGATATGTTTAGCTGGTACGGTGGAAGGCGGGATTATAGCCATGGTTATAGAGCGCGATCCAAAAGCATGGGCTCTTGGTTTCGATTCTAGGCTTCTAGCTTCTCTTTACTCCGTAAGTTAATTACTTATATTATAAACACTATTTACTCCATTTAATCAATTAATTAATATGACACCTAATTTATTTATATTTGCAAAAATATCATGTAAAAAAACACGTGAAGAGCTAGGAATATATATATTCTTATTCGAACTGTTGAGATCATACCAATAGATCTCACGAATCTACTTTTTAATGATAAAGTCAAAAGAATCATTTTTATCCTAACAGTTGTGGTTAACTATTATAGGGTGTAGTTTGCTCTGGGATTGCATACTATATTCAAGGGTTTGTTAACAGGCTACGGGGTCCGGTTTTTGTGACCGCGTTCAGCCCGCTATGCATGATCATAACCGCGGTTCTCGGGGCTATTGTGCTCTCGGAGCAAGTCCATCTTGGAAGGTAATAGCTTATGCGCTTTTAATTCAACTGTGCGCGGTATAAATATTAGTTTCAAACGTTTAACAATGTCTAATGTGTGACTATAATGTATGCTACATGTTATGACAGTTTGCTAGGAGCCATTATTATAGTGATGGGGCTTTACTCAGTGGTGTGGGGTAAAAGCAAAGATCATTTGCTAGCATTGGAGAAAGGTGTGGGTCAAGAACTACCAACAGTCGACAAGCGCCATTTACAGGCAGTGGACACCGTCGATGAACCATTCAAGGTCGTGAAAAAGGATACGAGTGTTCCACAAGAGCCTTGATTCATGGATCGATGATCATTAATGATCACCTCTCTTGACTTGTATTTTATATGACATTTAGTATGACGTATATTCCCTTTATTGTAATTGTGCAACCCAAAAGGTTATGAATGTGAGTTACATACCATCTTTTTGCAACGTATAATGAAAAATATGTTATGACTAAGGATTTCACCCTCTTGATTTTTGTTGTTGGTGGTCACATTTTAGCTATATATATGTCAACTAAATTGCATTAGGATTCTATTAAACATATCTTTACATGTTATTTGTGCATAGGGGCAGTATTGCATATTTACAATGTTAGGTATACTAGAATACTCTATGTATAGTGCTTTATATATAGAACCCAAGTGTGGTCGGATTGCAAAATCAAAACTCAGCTGACTTGAACGCAAAGCAACAACCTTTGTGCATCACGTAACCAGTGGCGGAGCTTGAGCGAAAGCTTAGGGGGCGGGGGGCGAAAGTAAACTATTTTAGGGGGCGGACTCTATATTTATTAAAAAAAATTTTCTACCGGACCTAAAATTTACACTATCGAGCTGAAAATTTACACTACTGAAGAAAAAAAAGAGCCCCCCCCGGCCCTATGAAGCTTCGCCTTTGAGCATAACGGGTGGAGAAACCAAAACCCAAGTGCGGTTGGAATGCAAAGTAACAACCCTTATGCTCATTGCATCTCATCATACTGACCATTTCTGAGCATTAAAACGAATAGAGGCTCAAAGGTAGGAGAATAAGTGCGAAAAAGAACACGCTCAGGTCACTGTCATTATTTTCGAGTGCAATCATGAGAATTGGTGATTATAGAACATGTAACATCCTAAAAGTTTCAACAAAAGCAAATATAGATTTAAAGTAAACAAACCAATTTTAGAGGGACTAAACATGGCAAGAAGGAAAATGATGACCTAATCCCCTCATAGAATGAAGGTGTCGCCCCCTTGTGTTCTTCCTTGCTCATAAAGTATTTTTCAAGTGATTCCAAAAAATGTGAGTTCTCGGCCCGATGTTACATTATTTTCATGATTTAAGGCTAATATGCATACACTACAATAATGTTTTCATAAAACAATGGTTATGATCATTAAAGTTGGTAGCTTGATAAAGTTGATGTGGAAATAGAATAGTGCATCAAAAGTTTAACATGAGATCTAAAGTAGTATAACATCGAATGTTCCTTGGATCAAAAGTATTATAGCATCGATTGTTTGGTTAATCCTTTATTCACCGGGTCACGAATACGGGTTGTGGGTTCATATTATTTAGTTGCACGTCTTGCATGGAATAAGTCAGACTTCAAGAATTAAGTTACATGGCCAAAACTTGGAGTAAAGAATTTGGGTTTTATAGTTTATTGTTTATTTTATTATAGTTTGATTGTTTAGACTTGGTATTTTATTTTGACCGGTTTACATGGTGGTAGTTGAAGTTGCACATGGGGTAAGACATGAGTCAGATTGTACCTAGTCTGCAGGTGGAAGTGTTTAGTTGGTTTCACACGTTGCTTTCGTAAGGCTATTTATAGCCCCTAGCTTATTGAATAAAATAGCTTTTGATCTTTCTGCAACTTGATATTCTTCTACTACTTTTGCTTTTCTATTCATCTTCATATACAAAATTACTCTATCAAAATCGCTATTGAGGCTTGATATCCAACATCGAATGTTCCTGAGATCGAAAGTAGTAGAGCATTGAAGGTTTCCTACTTTTCTAGATTGAAAGTACTATAGCATTGAATGTACTATAGCATTGAATGTTTCCTTAGTCAAAAGTATTATAGTATCAAATGTGTCCCTAATTAAAAGTGCTATTGTATTGAAAGTTTCCACTTACCTGGCAAACTGAAAAAAATTTAATGAAGAAGGAGTTTAATCGAAAGTGTCCTGGTATCGAAAGTTGCATGCGATGGAAGATAGTTTAGGCCTTTGAAAGCATGCAATGTGAATTACACTTACGTAATACATGAAATGTAAAAAAATAGTGGCACTAGCATTAACAATATGATTAAAAGAAAAAGTATGAAATGGGTAAAGCATGTTAAAGTGACATGGTATGATAAGGTACTAATATATGATTACTGTTACGATAAAAAGAATAAGAATAATAACTAAAGTATATAAAAAAGACCCAAAATGCTAAAGTTCATATGTGAAAACTAAAGTTCAAAGTCTTGCAAACCAGACAAAAGTTTGTATTTTTTGCATTCTATCACTATATGAGATTTGTCTTGTACAATCTCACATGATAGGAGTTGTGCATTGTGTATTCTTATTCAATGAACCTGTCATTTTTTGTAACTTAATATTTTGAAAATCAAAGAAATGTAGAAAAAATCGTAAGCTCAAGAAAAATAACATGAAATTATTTTTGTAACTTAATATTTTTAATGAGACAGTAACGAACCAGTTACAAGCCGGTATTTCAGGTTCAACACTAATTGGTTCTTGCCAAACCGGATTCAATGTCAGTTCTTATTCGGGCCAGTTCTCCGGTTCAAGTTCATAAACCAGTTTTTTTTTCACCTTTAGTTTCTTCTTTCTCTAAAAGAACCCCCCACCAACTCACCCTCTCTTCTATCTACACACTTTCTCCTATCTCATCCATGATAAAGAAGTTGACCTTAGATGAGATTTTAACGCCTAAAAAACAACACCGTCCGATATCATAAAGAGGTTAATGCACAATCTTGCACTCCTGCTGTGACTCAAGTCTCTCCGCATGAGTTTCGATAGCATCATTATAGCTACTAATGTAATTGACAATCTAATAGCCGATGCATGAGTATTAGCACAAGTATCAAAAAAATGAGGTGATTCCTCTTATCTAAAGCTTTGGATAACCAGTTCAGCTCAAACTTATCAATGGTTCATTCCATTTTCATCTTCTTGCTGAAGATCCACTTACAACCTAAGGAATTAGTAACTTTTTGGCAGATTTAACAAGACCCATGTGTTATGTTCCATTACATACTTCATATCATCATTGATTGCTTTTGAGAATCAACATTACAAGATCTCATAATCTTCATCTCATGTTTGTAGATCCTCTTCTATATGAACAGAAGAGGGATAATTTTGTGATCGAATCTCAACCGGATAGAGGTGGAAATCAGAACTATATGATTCAGTTTTCTACTTCATTTCTTCTATAGTTCTACAGCCCTCTGGTAATTTCTTTTAAGCAACAACCAAGTCATTTTCACTTTAGGCTTCACATTTACATGGAACCAACTCCTTTGGTCTAGGTATAGATGAGAACCTTGCCTCATAAAGATTGCATCTTTTCCCTCACAAGGAGTGATAACCAAAGGAGAATCCATTGACATAGAACCTACAAGTTCTAGAATGCTATGCATATCCAACAAACATAGCCTTTGTAGGAAGAATTTTGGGTGAAAAAAGATAACAAAACATTAATCGATGAACCCCACATTTTTTTGTAACTTGATTTTTGAAAATAAAAGAAATAGGAAAAGAAATAGTAAACTCAAGAAATTTAACATGAACTATTTTTTAGTAAACTTGAAAGAATGTAAATATGTTAGAATAGTATATTATAGAAGATTGAGTGACTGGGCTCTCAAGAAAGGCCCAGAAACCTTTTTTAATCAAATTCCTTGCAATCAAGATTTTGGATGAACAAAACAATGAATCTTGTCACAAACAAACAATTTGTGACATGTCAGAAGATAATCACACCACAATAATCATTGTATTTAACAAAAACCAAGGGGCAAACACTTGATGACTATTAGCAAGAAAACTATAATCTTCATACAGGCAAGTATGATAGATCAATACTTATTTTGCAGCAGCACGTCTCATCTCATCTTCATATTTCACCATCTGTTCATGTATGTGGCTGTGAGGGCCGACGAATTCCTGGAATCTGCAACAAAAATTTATAGTGTTCAAAGAAATCAAGAACCCGATAAAGTTGATACAAGAAGGTTGATCTATGGATTAGACATTGCTTATCTAAAACCATCCAGGAAAATTTTAATACCCGAGCTTTTCTTTATAATCATTATAAGCCATCACCAGATAACTCACAAGGTCCCACCAATACCTTGCTAACCGATGGGTTTCGCTAGGCAGGTGGCTTTTAAGGGATTAAAGGCACAAACCAGCAGAAACTAGATTCAAACCTGAGACCTTCTCTAGAGGGAGTCAGGCCCAAGTCTTTCTTTAAGCACTGATCTACAGTTTTTTTTTCTTTTTTTTTTCCTCTTTCTTTTTGAAAATGAAAAATTGTGTGCAATATTGTTGGATTACATCATTAAATCACAAACCTCAACTCCATGAGGACCTATTCGGTTACGTGAGATGAAATTAAGTACGAGTGCTGCAAATTCATCAGGTACGTCTTCCTGTGACATTCAAGAGTAGAAATAAATAATAGGTTATAATATATTGGTTTCAGCATAGAAATAGACAACAAGAAAGAATAGTGACCTGTATTGCATGACCAGTATGCCGTACTACCACCATTTGAAACTTACCCTGCATTTGTCCGATTGTGAGAGCCCTGTCACGGCAAATAATAATTATCTTCAACAAACGATTTTAATATGGTCAAGTCACTCAAAACTAAAAGCGAATGAGACCTGTCAAGTCTGTCTGTTCCGGCCAACAGCAAGAGCTTTGGGACAGGAGATGATAGAAACTTTTCCGAGAGTCCTTCATACCTTAATATGGACAAACATTGGTTACTAACATTTAAAAATATAACATTTCATAGGTGAAAACGGTCAAGAATAAATTCGTTTATGATTCTTCTTCCTCCAGTTTCAGCTTTTCTGAAACCCCACAGGCCACAGTTACAAATCCAAACTCTGTTTTCTGTTTTTCACTTATGTTTCATCTTATATTTCTCTCACAAACACACGTTAAAGTTTTCTCAATAATTAATTAGTTTCAACTTTCAAGACTTTACAAAGAAATTTCTTGTTTGTTGCTATTTGATAAGCTTTGAAATAATTGCTAAAATAAGTTTTGTAAAGCAAAACAGTGAGGAACAAGGAAGTCCCACCTCTCAATGCACAAGCATATTTATACGCTTACGAATTTCTTCGATACAAGGAAGCAGAATAAAGTAGAAATCTAAATCACCCATGATCATGCCCTAAATCAAGGTCCTTGAGTACTTATATAATCAAAACAGAACCCTAGCAGAGGATAACCTGATTAACAGGCACACTAAAATGGTAACCGCAATATAACATACAAAGAAGCCTAATCACTAATGTTCTAGGATACAAGTAGCATCATTGCACACTTTCCATTTCACTCAAATTATGACCAAAAAAAAGGAAACTGCAGACATTATTATGGGGAGGAGAAGAAGTATAAACTTCAATTAAAATAAAAACCCTTTAGTGTTGCATCAATCAGATCATGCAAAGAGAAATAGAAGAATATTCTTAATAAATAGATATTAGAGAAATAGTCTGTACCATCCTCTCCAATATTGTTCTGTTTCCTCTAATTGTGCTCTATGACAATAACTGCACATACAACAGCTACATCATTATATGGGGCAAAATATGAAAGAAACATAATATATGTAACTAGGTTACCTTTATGCAACTTGAACAACTACTAGAGAAACAAATAAAGGAGACAGATATATAAGATTCAGAAGAATCAGCCTGTATGTTTCGCTGAGCTGACAAAAAATTACAAACATTTACACATATCCTTAAATCTTACCATTGCTTTGATTCATCATACTTCACGGTACCAGGAATTGATATTCTAGCAGATTCAATGTTTCTTAAAGAACCTGCTCTCACATTCCACTCAATCTGCATGCATTAACATTTCATTTCACTATCAAACAAGTTGGGCTCAATGGGCTCAATGAAAACACTACCAACAATAAGAAACATTCGCACAAATAAAAGATCAAGTGCTAGTAACTATAAAGATCACTTTAGTCCCACATATCATATATAGGTAATAGGGGTGTGTTAAATAAAAGACCATTTTTACATAAGAGACCGCATAAGCACTTGTACGTGGTGCTGATCAGATTAACAAGTTCAGGTTAGTTTCGAGTCACACCTACGAACACGCTTAGCTAAACACGTCTTCTTTAGGTCAACCTGTTGAGTTTGTGGGTTGACCCATTTAAATTTATAATTTTTTTAACTGTGTTTTATGCCATAAATTAAACCAACTGGATATTTTATACCAAATTTTAAAAGATAAAAAAAAATTAGCATAAGGTTTATTAGGTTAAACGTAATTATTTTATATATACAATGGTACTTTTGGTGTAATTTTATAAATTGTGTCATGTTCATGTTCTGTGCCCAACACGATTTGCAGGTTTGTGATGTGTTTGGGTTAGTGTCAAATTTTATGACGTGTTCGACGTGCCAACCGTGAACATGACGCGTTTAACGCACCTACTTGAAACACATTCCCCGAATTGAAGCCTGTATCTCAATCATGTCAATAACTACGATACATTACAAAAAGTTAAAAGTAAATATGTACATAAACATACTTCAGGTGTGCCCATTTGTCATAGACCTAGACCTATACATGTATTGTCGGAAAAAAATGGGCCATGATGGTAAAAGCAATGATTCCCATGTATTAATGTAAAAGTAAAATAGCCATTATACTTAAAAATAAAATCATCCATTACAAACAAACAAACAAACATACCCGGTGTATCCCGTTGAAGAGCAGGGTCTGGGAGGGGTAAGTGGTGGCAAGTCTTTCCTCTATCCTGAGAGATAGAGAGACCGCTTCCGAAGAGAACCCAGACTCGTTAACAAAGGCAGTAACCATAACAATCATAATACATATCACATATTACATATCACATACAACTCACATATTACATATCATACATATCACAGATCACATTAAAAATCTTACTTTTATTTACTTTTATTTTATATATTTAAGACACTATTAAAAGGCCAATTAAAACACCAAACATCAAAGGGGGTCTTGGAATTAACCGAACCACCAACATCAGTTGCTGATCTTGTATTATATTTTCATTCTGTATAAAGATGTATTTCCACATACATCATGAGCATTTAATATATGTCAAAAATCTTAGTACAAACTGCTGTCCATCTCTAACTTCACATATGCTGCTTTTAGCCAGCAATGACACTTGTACATTACGAAATATATTCCCGCTCTAAATATATTAAATGTGACTGTTAAGCAAAGTCTTATCTATGATTATTAAATTATGACACAAAGAACAAAAGATTACTGGTGCTACACTTTAGGCTTCAATGACAGATGGAGAAAGTCGTCTTGTTAACATACAGACAGGTTAAAGCGCCTATGTAATATCTGGGATGATATTAACAGTTTGTGAAACCATATATTGTGGAAAATGAAGTACAAGATAGATATATGAAATAACTTAAACTAGCTTCTGCCTGGATTAAGGGAAAGTCAAAAGACTCATTTTACCGCTTTCTCAAGAGTCGGGAAATGCTGCACTCTGTTTGATAAGATTTTCTGCATATGCATCAAAGAAGCCATAGCTGTCCCCTGACATCATACTAACTGATATTAAAGAATTTGTATGTTTAAAACTTGAAAATTTTTATAGAAGCAGTTTGAGTCAGAGCACCTCAACAACATCTACAACCACAAGTCCAGCCAAACTAGGTAACATTTTTTTCGCTGCCACATGCACTGCAACCGATCCACCCATGCTGTATGCAATTAGTTTTATTGTGAAGTAAATTAATCTTTGATTTATATTCAAGTGCAGAGTTAACCAGTTCTTGAAATTTCATACAAGGTTTTTTGAAGTGAATCACAAACCTGTGGCCAACAAGCACAATTGCTGGCGGAGCATCTCCATACATTGTCTTCACAACAGCATTAACATCATTACATAGAGTCTGCAATGAACAAGGTACCATTCCCACCAAGATAACATATTACTAAAAGAAATCTTATATGGTAGATTGCAAAAGAAGTACAAAGCTGCAAAAAAAATCAGAAATTGAACAATTTAAAAAATTCACCTCAATAGACATGTCTATTTCATTTTCTGTGGATGATTTCCCATGTCCTCTCAGGTCCATTGCTACTACCCTTGCTTTCTCTTTAATCACACGAGCTGATATTGCAAATGAGAGCCTGACAATAGCATATAAAACAATTATTGAAGAAGATTTAATTTTCAGGTATCAAAATAATCATCAAAAGATGCATTACTTTCTTCTGTTCAACACTTCAACTGTCAAATAACTCTTCTCAACATTTACTTGTGCAAGTCTCAGTACCAACTGAACTGGTACCATACTTGCACTCATTGTCAGTCAAACCAAAGTAGTTAACAAATCTAAAACTATGCCTTGTTAAAAGGCATGAGTACACCTTGATCATGACCAAAGTAAAATTAATTTGAATGTACACATTAAATAAGTGTGACTAAATACAATCAAAAACAAAATTATAACTACTTTCTACAGTAACAAAATGACTATGAACAATTACCAAATTATAAAATCACATCTTTCACCCTCGCAAAATAATTCTTTATATTAAACTAGATAAGATTATGTAAGATACATTTGAGAACCACAAATCAGACATACCCAGAATAACCACCACCATGTAGACAAAAACAACTGGCCCGTCCTTTCCTGCAGTATATACGTGAAAGACCTAAATGGCACCGTAAATCAGCAGAAGACATGTGACATGATTACTAAACAGATGAAACAGTACAATTCGCATAGGGAGAAAAATTGAGTATATGAAACATGTCACCTACATCATTTGAGTCAGGGATGCAAACATCATCCTCTTGATCAAAACATCCTTTCCAATCTAATGGGGAGTATACTTGTGAAGGTGTCCTGCAAGGTCAAAGGCTAAGTGTTTGAGTTTAACCAAAAGACTGGGAGAAAATAAAAGGAAATATAATATATATAACTATATAAGCAACAGACATAGATTCACAAGAACTATAAATTAATAACTCACCTAATAATCAGCAGATCCTGTAGTACCAAGTTATGTCAACCGTAATTAAATCACAATTTACCCAGAAAGCCCGACCACTTTCACGATACTGTATGGTTATATATCAAACCATAGACTTACAACTGTCATCAACCAACAACATGAGTGGGCCCTATAATTAATCATATAATTTTGCTTTTTGATTTGAAGCATTTTATGACAGTTGGAAAAACCAAAAGCAATTTACCATAGTAGAATGTAGTTCCATTAAAAGCTTACCAATCTTTCTTCATGTCCTTTCTAGTGAAAAGTTAGAATGTTTATTCTTTTAGGCCACACACCTTTATGTATATATCTTTAAGGATGAGATTGTACCAAGTTTATCATGAACAAATATATACAACAAGAAACATATTTTAGGGATTTTAATTTGAAATGAAGTAACATCATTGGACCTTCATCTAGTGTTAATGAAATAATCATTTTAGTGATGAGAAAGTCATTCCTTATTACACAATACAAACAAGACGATTGTAATTCACATGACCAACCAACCGAATGATGTATAATCAAGTTCGATTATAAATAAAAAATTATTTCTTTGCATAATAAATCTTCAAATTTTATATCAAGTCCTAGAGATCCTATATTAAACTTAGGACCCAAACTTCCTTTCATCGTTTAAGCCAAATCCTTAAATTCTATTTGGCATCACCACACCTGTCTATACCTATCTGAGAAGCACCAAAACTAAGGATATACCAAACCCACTGACGTATTATATTCACTACATAAAGTCAGGTATCATTTCTGCTACTTAAAGCCTTATCATAACGGTTTTACATTGACAACATACTGTACTCTTGATCTATAAGGTTGTGATCATCTACACAACTTAACTCACAGTCACAGGAAACGCATTACCATATAATCATACCCATCCTAGTTTTGTGCTGGAGACATTGCATCACAGCTACAGATTACAAATACTCCAAAACTAACACTGTAGAACCCAACTTTGCAACCAACAACCCACCATCATTACTCTATCTGAAACACATGTGTGTATGATTATAAAACCCACAACAATTTATAACGTGAACAGTAACCATTTGAAAGGAGTGCTCACCGAAAGAGTATTTGTAATAACAAATGATGGGAAATGGGAACAAAATCACAAAAACTTAAAAGTATGTTAATTTAGTAGTCATGGCAATTGAAAATTTAATATGGTAATCAGATTAAAGAAAGAATAGAGAAACTGACCGAGTGGGAGGACGAATGGGTTTTGAGGAAAAAGCAGAAGGGGCAGAAGCATGCTCTGTTTGATCTTGATCTTGATCTTGATCTTTATTTTGATTTTCTTCTGGAAGTGGTGCGAGGGTGGATGAATTTGGTTCCATTTTTGTTGATGTATGTGCGATCGAAAGGGAATAAGTAACGGGGCTCTAAACCCTTTCAAGCATCTTTAAAGTTCAAACTTTGGTTGTCTTTACAGGCCTTAAAAGGGTGTTTGTATTTTGAAAAAACCTCTTCCCCATCTTTTCATCTGCGCGCTCGCAGACGCGGGAAGAGGTTTTTACTTCGCAGACTGTTTGTTTTCTGGAAGACGTTTTATTAAAAAACGTCTTCCTGAGCTCTTCATGGGACAGACATGGACACTAGTGTTCAGATGGGAAGACATTTTATGAACCTCTTCTCCTCTCTTCACATAAAAGATTTTTGAGCCCTAATCACACACAACACAACCAACGCCTCTCCTCTCTTCACTGCTCCCGTCGTTCTCTCCACCATCCATCGCCGCCGCCCTCCTGCCGCCTCTCCTCCGCCGCAAAACCTCCTGCCCCTCTAGCGTCGCCGCCCTCCAGTGCTCGATTCTCCTCCAGCGCTCGGCCTCTCCTCCAGTTCTTGGCCTTCGAGGCGGCAGTGGCGGTTGAGGGGGAGGACGATGGAAAGGGGAAAGGGGTGGTGGTGGTGCCACCGCCACCGGTGGAAAATGCAGAGGGTGTGAAGGGGATGGAATGGGCTCATGATGATGACATGTTGTTTGATGGATTGGGTTCGATCCGTGATGATGATTTTCGCATCGAGGATCTCCTTGGTGCTGCTGGTTCTTTTGATTGGGATTTGTAGTGCTTTGAAGGTATATATATGATGCTACATGAATCTTGAATTCTACTGTATAAGTTAAAATAAAGTTAGGTGCTTTATGATGCTTTTTGTTGCCTGTGTACTCTGTTAGATTGATGTATGCTAATTTGTTTTGTTATTGAACAGATTGATGTCTTCTATCTGCTGGGGTTTTTGCTAGTTTGATCTTTTTGTTGTTTGGGTTTAAATGAAATACTTATATGATGAGCATCAGGTTGAGTTTTATACCTGTTGTTTGAATCCTTTTCTAGTTGCAGGTGAAAACGTTAGGCGTATGGCGAGATGTTAATCATATTTTGTATATGGTTAGTTTGTTTGTATGATTAGTTTGTTTGTATGATTAGTTTGTGTTTGTATATGGTTTGTATGATTAGTTTGTTTGTATGATTAGTTTGTGTTTGTATATGGTTTGTATGATTAGTTTGTTTATATGATTAGTTTGTATATGATTAGTTTGTATATGGTTAGTTTGTTTGTATGATTAGTTTAATTACAGAATATTTCAGCATTCTGCAGATGTTAAACAAAACAAACAGTCTTTTTCTTGTAGACTGCAGACATTTGGCCCACCTCTTCTGCTGCAGATGTCTGCAGATGTGTACGTTTTCTTGCAGAAAAAACAAACAGCACCTAAGTTGATCAGGTGATACGATTAAGGGCTAATATAGGGCTAGCTCACTTGATAGATATTGTGTAATTTAAGAGTAAGATATATTTATCGTAAAAAAAAGTTTGATACGATTAAGGGATTGTTTTGATAGAATTTTAGTGATTCACTTACAATACAAATTTTTAATGCTTGGGTGAAGGTTTTTAACAGGTAAGTTTTAGATATATGTTAAATAATATGTTCTCTTTTTCCGGTCAAACCTATTAGCAGGGACCGTTGCCGGTCCCCCACGCCGCAAATTTCGCACGCCAACGGTGGGTACACGCCACACCACTTCCCCACGCCACAATTTTGACCGTTACAACCGTCACTTTTTCAAGTGTTACCCCCCCCCCCCCAAACGGTTATAATGCACTATAAATACTAAACTATAACTCACATTTTTACATCATTCTCAAATATATTTTTTTCAAAAATATACACTCTTCTTTAAAATATAGATTCTAACACAAAATTCACAAAATCCCGAGCTCAAACCTCTAGAAAACATAGACCGAAAATGTGCTCGGGTCTAAGTGAATCGGCGCCTTCTACCCAACCATTCAACCCACCACCATCGCATATAGCTGATTGATTTCCAATCATTACGAATCCCCCCAACAATCGGTATACCACCCAACTATGCCTACGTTTCAATCATTACAATTTTCTTACTACCATAACATGTCAAACACTTTTTAAAACTTACCTCAACACGTACAAGAAGAAGATGAAGAAGAAAATAAAGAAGAAAAGGAATCCTTCAATGATCTTCTGGCTTATGAAATGAAGATGAATAAATTCATGTGGAAGAAACACAACCACCGAAGTCCAATTCGAAAGGTAAATCGACAACCCGGGCTACTAACAAGCATTGGGATGAAAATGAAGAGTAAGCATTGGCAAAGGTGTAACGCCCTGAAATTTCTCGAAACAAGCCATTTAATAATAATGGGCTTTTAAGGGTTAATTTAAGAAATAAAGGGGTAAATTAGTGGGCTATGGACCAAATTAGCCTTAATGGGCTAGATTTGATGGGTTTAAGGGCCCTTAATCAACCCTTAAACCATGCATGATCAGATCCATTCTACCATTCCAACCCTAGCCACCAATTCGTAGAGAGAGAAAGTAGAGAGAGAAAGTGGAAGAAAACTCAAGTTTTGGAGATTCAAAGGTGGAAGAGTGAAGATCTGGTTGATTGGAGCACCAAAACTTAAGGAAAGAGCAACAGAACAAGGTAAGAATCGACCTCTAAGGCCTTCTATAGATCAAACCCGGATTCTAGGGTTTTGGGGTTTTGAAAAGTTCAAAGAAACACATAAAGGTCCAATTTTTACATATGAAAACGTGTAAAAAGGTTAGATTTGGTTTCATGGAAGGTAAACCAAGGATTTGGACGTAAAAAGTTAAGATTTTGGGTTAAAAACGGGCTGGTTCTTAGTTTTTGTTCATGCAGCGAAACTGGGCCCCGATCCAGCGAATTTAAGTATTCATCCAGCGAAACTGTGCATTTATCCAGCTAAACTAGGAGAATCCTAGCGAAACTACAGTTTCGCTACAGCGAAACTACAGTTTCGCTGATAGCTTCGCTAAGTACTTAGGCTGACCTTAGACATTGCGAAACTAGGAAATTCCAACAAAAGTTGGGCGCTCAGGCCAGCGAATCTGTCCAGCGAAACTGACAGAAGTGCTGCCCAGCGAAACTGGTAGCGAAACTGCCAGCGAAACTGGCAGCGAAACTACCAGCGAAACTGTGGGCGAAACTATGAAGAAAATGACGTTTTTGCATATTAACTTTCGTGCAGCTAGAGTATCCAGACATAGCTTAAGTGACTTAGAATCTAAGCTATTTGGACAAGTTCATGTGAGTTCTAGATCCCCTATTTTATACTTGCTTTAAATGTTTTAGGGCGGTATGCATACTAAGATACATACTTTTTTATGATCAGTTCTTTTAAAGTAAAGTTTTACATACTATCTTGTATGGGAAATGGGGCACTACAGCAGGGATTGCAAGAAAGCTAAGCCAGGAAACTCGGGAACAAGCAAGGATAATGACAAAGGGGATGATGGAAAGCCCAAGGTCAAGGCAAGGGCTTTCACCATGAACAAGAAGGAGGCAAGGAAAGACCCGGACGTAGTGTCAAGTACGTTCCTTGTCAATAATGTTTGTGCCTCCATATTGTTTGATAGTGGTGCCAGTAAGAGTTTTGTATCTATACCCTTCTGTGCTACACTAGATGTCCAAACTAAGGAAATAGATGATGCCTTCGAAGTAGAAACAGCCGATGGTAAGTCCATTAGAATAGTCAGAATGATAGAGGATTGCCACATTAAACTAGGAGGTCATTACTTCCCCGCACAATTTTTTGCCATGCCCTTAGGAGGTTTCGATGTCGTACTAGGGATAGATTGGTTAGCTGCTCATGATGCTAACATAGTATGCCAGCAAAAGATGATCCAATTAACGGCTCCAGATGGTAGTCCGGTTACGATCTACGGTGATAACGATTGTAAGGTTCCAATGATCATTTCCATGATCAAGGCGGAGAAATGTATGAGGCGAGGGTGCGGAGCTTATCTAGCGTATGTCAAGGATGTTAAAGATAAAGCGAAAGAGTTGTCCGATGTACCAGTGGTGCGGGACTTTCCTGACGTATTCCCGGAGGATCTGCCTGGAGTACCACCAGGTAGAGAGATAGAGTTTCAGATTGACTTACTGTCAGGAGCCCAACCCATTGCCAAAGCACCCTACCGCCTAGCTCCGTCCGAGATGAAGGAACTCATGTCACAACTGCAAGAACTCCTTGACAAGGGATTCATTAGGCCCAGTATTTCTCCATGGGGCGCTCCCGTGTTGTTTGTGAAGAAGAAGGATGGCAGCATGAGGATGTGCATAGATTATAGGGAACTGAATAAGCTGACCGTGAAGAATCGATACCCTCTACCTCGGATAGACGACCTGTTCGATCAGTTGCAAGGGGCAAGCTGGTTCTCCCTAATAGATCTCCGATCCGGATATCACCAACTGAAGGTAAGGGAGCAAGATATCCCAAAGACGGCCTTCCGAACGCGCTATGGCCACTACGAGTTTCTGGTTATGTCTTTCGGGCTAACCAATGCTCCTGCGGCATTCATGGACTTAATGAATCGCGTGTGTCGCCCGATGTTGGACCGATCAGTGATAGTCTTCATTGACGATATTTTGATATACTCAGAGAACTAAGGAGACCACGCTTGTCATATTAAGGAGGTGTTAGAGACTTTACGAAAGGAGAAACTGTATGCGAAGTTCTCTAAATGTGCCTTCTGGCTACGGGAGGTGCAGTTTTTAGGGCACATTATTAATTCCGAGGGAGTTATGGTTGATCCAGTAAAAGTCGAGGCAGTTACGCAATGGAATTCCCCAAAGACGCCATCCGAAATCCGTAGTTTCTTGGGATTGGCTGGCTATTATAGAAGGTTCATCAAAGATTTCTCGAAGATAGCTTCCCCATTAACAAGGTTAACAAGGAAGAACGTGGTGTTCGACTGGGGAAAAGAACAGGAAGATGCGTTTCAGGAACTGAAGGATAGACTAACCAAAGCTCCTGTACTAACCCTACCGGAGGGAGATGAAGACCTAACGGTATACTCCGATGCTTCTTACTGCGGGTTAGGCTGTGTGTTGATGCAAAGAGGAAAGGTTATAGCTTACGCATCCAGACAGCTAAAGGACACGGAGGTTAATTACCCGGTTCACGATTTGGAACTTGCCGCAGTAGTGTTCGCATTGAAGATATGGAGACACTATTTGTGTGAAACTAAGTGCACCATATTTACCGACCACAAAGTCTGAAATATTTCTTCGAGCAGAAAGACCTCAATATGAGACAGAGGAGCTGGTTGGAGCTGATAAAGGATTATGACTGTGAGATCCATTATCACCCGGGTAAGGCAAATGTGGTAGGCGATGCCCTGAGCCAAAAGGAGGGATATGAACCAATCCGGGTGAAGGCGTGCCAACTAGTAGTAAACCCAGATATTATGAGGATGATAAGAAAAGCTCAAATGGACGCTTTAAAAGAGCAACAAATAAAGAAGAAAAGGATGGTGGGAAAGGTGGATGAACTGGTAGAGAACACCTTGAGTGTTAAGACCTTCCACGGCAGGATATGGTTCCGAGGCATGGCGACTTGCGAGAAAAGATTATGGATGAAGCGCACAAGACCCGCAACTCAATACACCCAGGAGCAAATAAGATGTACCACGACTTGAAGAAAGATTATTGGTGTCCTCGGATGAAGAGAGATGTGGTTGCATATGTGAATAAATGCCTAACGTGCCTGCAAGTGAAGGCTAAGCACCAAAGACCTTATGGTTATGTTCAGCCATTAGAAGTACCAGAATGGAAGTGGGAACATGTTACCATGGACTTCATCACTAAATTACCGCGCACGACAAAAGGCCATGACGCGATATGGGTGATAATTGATAGACTGACTAAGAGTGCGCATTTCCTGCCAATCAAGGAAGCAATTAGTTCAGAAAAGCTTGCTGAGCTGTTTATCCGAGAAATTGTGGTGCGGCATGGTATGCCCGTATCGATTGTTTCAGATAGAGATACGCGGTTCACCTCAAAGTTTTGGAAAAAGTTCAATGAAGAAATGGGTACGAGGTTGCACGTTAGTACCGCATACCACCCGCAGACCGATGGGCAATCGGAAAGAACGATCCAGACACTTGAAGATATGCTTCGGGCATGCGTTATCGAATTCGGCGGTAACTGGGATGATCATTTGCCATTAGCAGAGTTCTCCTATAACAACAGCTACCACGCCAGTATTAAAATGCTCTCATACGAGTTATTGTACGGTCGACGGTGCAGAACTCCTATTTGTTGGGGTGATGTCGGTCAGAAGGAACTAGGGAGCTTGGAAGTCGTGGAAGCCACCACGGAAAAGTTGGAGAAAATCAAGGCGTATATGAAGGCTGCAAAGGATAGACAGAAGTCATACACCGACAGAAGAAGGAGACCAATAGAATTTAGCATGGGTGACATGGTAATGTTAAAAGTGTCGCCATGGAAAGGGATTATCCGATTTAGGAAGAGGGGGAAACTGAGTCCCAGGTTTATCGGACCATTTGAGGTACTAGCATGAGTTGGGGATGTAGCCTACAGGCTAGACCTTCCAGAAGAATTGAGTGGGATTCACCTTACCTTTCATGTGTCGCACTTGAGGAAATGTTTAGCACCGGACGAGGTAGTCGTGCCTCTAGATCACATCGAAGTGGACGAGAAGCTGAACTATGTAGAGTAACCGGTGGCTATCGGAAGGAGAAACAATTGAGAAATAAAGTAGTCAAGCAAGTTAAGGTGCAATGGAACATCGAAAGGGTCGGATGCCACCTGGGAATCCGAGGAGGAATGAGACGACAATACCCCGATCTATTTAACGACGAGGCAGGTTTCGAGGACGAAACCTGAATAAGGGGGGAGACTTGTAACGCCCCGAAATTTCCCGAAACAAGCCATTTAATAATAATGGGCTTTTAAGGGTTAATTTAAGAAATAAAGGGGTAAATTAGTGGGCTATGGACCAAATTAGCCTTAATGAGCTAGGTTTGATGGGTTTAAGGGCCCTTAATCAGCCCTTAAACCATGCATGATCAGATCCATTCCACCATTCCAACCCTAGCCACCAAATTTGTAGAGAGAGAAAGTAGAGAGAGAAAGTGGAAGAAAACTCAAGTTTTGGAGATTCAAAGGTCGAAGAGTGAAGATCTGGTTGATTGGAACACCAAAACTTAAGGAAAGAGCAACAAAACAAGGTAAGAATCGACCTCTAAGGCCTTCTGTAGATCAAACCCGGATTCTAGGGTTTTGGGGTTTTGAAAAGTTCAAAGAAACACATAAAGGTCCAATTTTTACCTATGAAAACGTGTAAAAAGGTTAGATTTGGTTTCATGGAAGGTAAACCAAGGATTTGGACGTAAAAAGTTAAGATTTTGGGTTAAAAACGGGCTGGTTCTTAGTTTTTGTTCATGCAGCGAAACTAGGCCCCGATCCAGCGAATTTAAGTATTCATCCAGCGAAACTGTGCATTTGTCCAGCGAAACTAGGAGAATCCTAGCGAAACTACAGTTTCGCTACAGCGAAACTACAGTTTCGCTGATAGCTTCGCTAAGTACTTAGGCTGACCTTAGACATTGCGAAACTAGGAAATTCCAACGAAAGTTGGGCGCTCAGGCCAGCGAATCTGTTCAGCGAAACTGACAGAAGTGCTGCCCAGCAAAACTGGTAGCGAAACTGCCAGCGAAACTGGCAGCGAAACTACCAGCGAAACTGTGGACGAAACTATGAAGAAAATGACGTTTTTGCATATTAACTTTCGTGCAGCTAGAGTATCCAGACTATAGCTTAAGTGACTTAGAATCTAAGCTATTTGGACAAGTTCAGGTGAGTTCTAGATCCCCTATTTTATACATGCTTTAAATGTTTTGGGGCGGTATGCATACTAAGATACATACTTTTTATGATCAGTTCTTTTAAAGTAAAGTTTTACATACTATCTTGTATGGGAAATGGGGTTTATAATGAATTGATAGTGTATTTCCCTCATTGTGATATGGTCTAGTAGAAATGAATTGCCTTGTAATATGATGTGTTATATTATGTATAACTTAAACATGAAAGTGAAACGTAAAGAAAAGTTATTGGGCCCATAACGTGTACCTGGATAAGTAAAGTCTTGCAAGTAAAGTCCTGTAGCAAGGGATAAAGTAAAGACTTGCAAGCAATGGCTAAAGGAGGGTTGCATTCGTTGTGCCCTCACCCGGATAAAGTGGATAAAGTAATGCTCGAACAGGCAGGTCTGTAAGCCCTGAATTGGCATGACAATAATGGCCTGATCGAGTACGACAGTAAGTCCTTAATTGGCGTGTCGGTAAAGTCCTAGGCGAGCCTAGGCACCGATTGTGACAGACAATTGACGGATAAAGAAGAGTAATAAATAACAAGAAATGATAAAGTATTGATAAGGTGATAGCCTGTGTGCGTTGATATTGAGATGAATAATGATTATTTTCAACTGATAAAGCTAATATCATTTACAAAAGTTATTTAGCAAAGTAAACCTAGAATTCACTCAGCGAAGCTGACTTTTGTATGCATATCAGTTGACAGGTGAGGGTTAGAGCTATGGGATAGAAGCATGGGACTGAAGCTTCTTGGCACTAGAAGACTGGCATCCCTGATGAAGAAAAGATCAAGAGGACTTTAAATAGTTTTAAGAATTAAAGACAATGTTTATATTTCATTTGTAATGAATCGAAATTTACAATATTTTCCGCTGCGATATATATTTATACACATATGAGTAAATGACTGCTTTAAAATCGATGTTTTGCTGTGAATGACCAACTGTGAGGCTTCCCTGAGAAAGGTGGGCCTTACAAAAGGGTTGGATATATGTATCCAAAGACTCTACACTTGGAGATCACCAAAAAAGTGGTTCGTTTTGAAATAATGTGTTTTGACATTTTAGCTTCACTGTTGATATGACAACTAAACTCAAAGTGGGGGAGAAAGAACATGATATATATTCAAATGGTATATTTATTACTTTTACATTTATATATTTATATTTATTTTTATCTCATATTTTTTTGTAATACATTTTTATTATGTTGAAACGTTGTTGGACGAGTAAAAGCAATGATGAGGATATAGTTCTAAAAGCCTTAAGCAAATACAAAAAAGTTTACGAGAAATAAGGCTTTACAAGTATTTGGTACCCAAAAGACAAGGAGGACTAAGACTTTATAATCGAGCCAATACGTCAGCTCTAATAACCGGTTACAAGCCCCCTCCTGATCTCAATGAGAATGCCATACCGATCGGGCCCAGATGCAAAGGCAAAACTATGGGGGAGTCTTCTTCAAGTAAAGCAACGTTAAATGAGGTCATTAGCGAGTAGTGATACATGAAAAAGAAAAGGAGGAAAAAAAAGAAAATAGGAAGCGCTTCGCATGAAAGTATACTGAATCTAAATTGGCTTTACTCGACATCATATGATTGGTTGGTATGTGGTGTGATGTGGGTGGCATGGGCACTCCCACCACCCTTAATAGTTCAACACAAGGTTGATAAATATTCTCCAAGACTAGAATATTATCGGTTCAAAATTTAAATTCTACACTATAAAAGTTGTGATGCATTTATTTTAAAATTTTAAAGGATCTCTAGCTCATTTCTATTTTCAGGGGACTATATCAAGAAAGATTGTCGTTTAAATAAATTAAAAGTTCATATTTGTTTCTTAGTTACTTGGTTCTAACTTTTAAGTTGTAAGAAAATTATAAAAAAACTAATTTTTGTTATAAATATTTTATTAATGTGGTTATCAATACCAATTTATAACTTCCAAAGTCATTATGTTTGTATTAATATTATAGCTTATAAATAGTGACATTTTTATTGGATATTTTATATCAATAAGAAAGAGTTCTACTCTTAATATTATTTTCTCCCTATGATCATATTGTTCCTATGTTTATATACTTCATATGTTAGTTGCTAGTAGGTCGTTGTTTCATAACACGTTATCAGCTCGAATTGCGTTTTCAAGTTGGATGATCATATTATGATGGTTTTAAATTACGTGATGCGCTCCGTTGCGTTTAGTCCAAAAATTCAATGCGTGATGCAAGCGCATCACGTATGTGATGTGTCTTTATCAAAAATATAAAAATTAATTATACATAACAACTTATAAAACATACTTAAACTAAAAAAACTCATGCACTAAGAAGTTATAGAATTGTGATTTTTGGTTAATTAAAGCAAAACTAAAATATTTCCAAAGCCACAAAAAGTGTTTAGAAACCATAATGATCCAAATAAAGCATACTAAGATATTAATAATACATATTGGTCCTAACTTCCTTCTTCAAATGTTATAACTACCTCCTCTAATCAATAATCATCATATCATTATTACTGAGAACGGTTTCCCCTCCCTTATCACTAAACACTTCAATATCTTCTTCAATCTCATCATCTTCATCATAAAGAGCATGTCTTTTCCCTTTATCACTTCTTGATGGCCCGGATCCATCATCTCTTTCTCTAACATTTGATTCTCTAGTAAAACGAATTAGCTTGTTTGCCCCCCAAACCCTACTTACAACATTATATGTCAAATCCTCACCAATAATAACGAGATCATCATCATCATCTTGAACATCATCTTCCATTCTACCCATTAACCACTCATTAAATTCATCAATGTCTTCCAACAAGATTGGATCGGCGGTTCCCTCAAGTCTATGTCGATGTTCGCACGATTGTATTTAACATAAACCATGTTATTTAATTTTTCTTAGGCCAATTGATTTTTCTTCTTGGTGTGAAAGTGTTGAAAAACACCCTAATTTATTTCACAACTTATAGCATTACAAGTTAAGCTAAGAACTCATATGGCAAAGCGTCGTAAATTAGAGCCAATGATCCAAATAATGCCCACCATTCCGCTAAAAGATAAGAAAAATTAAATATAAAATGTATGAAATAAATAAAGTAAATGAATATGTTAAGAAAAATATGTGGAATTGTAATTACAGGAAGCTTTGGTTTTTCTTTGATTGATAGCCAAACTTTTGCCGAATATTCCTTCGGCATTTTGATATCGAGTAAGTTTCGCGGTGACCTTTTGTTTTTCTTCTTCACCTCCATGAGACAACTTAACAATGCAGTCAAATAAACCACCCATTCATAGTCGCATAGATGTATCCCATGGCTGGCTTTCTTTCACCGTCAACTAACCTAAGAACACTAACAAGAGGACTTGCTAATTTAAGTGCATTGTCACACCCCTCGCCGGCGGGGTGAATCGCAAGGAGGTGACGTAATCAGATATTTTGAACATGTGGTACTTAAGGAAACTTAAATTCATTCATGCATTTGAAATAAACTTAGGCAACAAAGTATTAGGGTACAAGTTTTTAACGATTCAAGATTATGAGCTTAGCATCCTAAGCTTATACAAAATAATCTTCTGTTGTGCCCTACGGGTGCCATACTTAAGTGAAGTCCAAAACGCTAACCTTGGTTATTTCCTGAAAAACATGTTAAAAATGGATCAACAATAATGTTAGTGAGCTCGTAGATTTTGAGACTCGATAAGTAGTTATAAAGTAAGTTGTCAAGTATGAATTAAAAACTCATCATGTAAAGTAGTCATAACAAAGTAAGGATAAATGCATTTATAAGTACACAACTAATCCTTTGACTGCATGCCTCGTACGATACTTATTTCAAGTATGGAAATAATAGTCAAGTTATAGTCTGCGTGGTAATAATCATTCAATATCGTTGACTATGGATTTTACGTGTTCTAGTCAGTTAAGTGAATGGGGATTGTCAGTCTCGATAGTACTATCTATATTAAACATGCGGCTCCAACCCAGAGTTAACTAGTTGTGTAAGATAGCGAGGTCTTTGTAAGACCAACCCAATAAATAAACATTCAACACCAAAATGTGTATAAGAATAAGACATAATAGTAATGATTCATGTAAAGTTATCAAGTAACATGTTTCTCCCCCGAAATTAGTAAAAGAAAACGGGGCTACGAAAACTCACTGATCGATGGTTCTGATACGGACAGGTGAAACAAGATGGATTGCCAAATGGGGTGGGCAAATAAGGTTTATGTTCCCATTAATAAGTTGTTAAATGATGTGACGAGTCGAGTGTTACATAAATAAGTTTTTGTTTTAAATTATTGATTGAAAGTAAACTTATCCATATTTATAGTTTTATACGTGTGTGTGAGCCCCAGTCGAAGACACAGACTTCTTCCTGGTGGAAGTAGGACTTAACCAAGGATTGGTATTGAGCCCATTTCTCTTCACAGTAGTGTTGGATGAGATGGCCAAGTCTATACAGAAGCCAGTCCCGTGGTGCATGTTGTTTGAGGATGATATTATGTTAATATCAGAATCTAAAAGGGTGCTTAACGAGAGGATAGAATAGTGGAAAGCAACACTAGAGGGCAAAGCTTAAGGATAAGTCATGCTAAGACGGAATACATGCATTGTAACTTTAGTGGAGAGAATGAAGAGAACACCTAATTCGGTGTCTAGTGTCTAGCAGTCCCAGAGGCATCTAGGTTCAAATACCTAGGCTCTTACGTACAAGAGGACAGAGAGATACACAGGATGTAGTCCATCGTGTTCAATCAGGATGGTGCAAGTGGAGAGCAGCATCAGGGATTTTGTGTGATAAGAGGTTCCCAGCAAGACTAAAGGGAAAACTATATAGAGTGGTAGTACCTCCGGCTATGTTATACAGAACAGACCGTTGGGCCATAAATAAATCACATGAGTAACAAAATAGAGGTCGGGTAAATGCAAATGCTAAGGTGGATGTGTGGACACACAAGACTAGATCGGATAAGGAACGACGTGTTTCGGCTGAGGCTAAGGGTGGCTTGTATCACGGATAAAATATGAGAGAGACAATTAAGATGGTTTGGGCACGTGAAGAGGAGACCGATGTCAGCACCGGTTAGAGCAGTAGAGAACATCACCTTAGATGGTAGGAGGAGTAGAGGAAGACCTAAGTTGATTTGGGATGAGATAATTAGGCAAGATATGGTAGAGTCACACCTCTTCGAGCACATGATCAATGATAGGAGTGCGTGGAGACGTAGAATTAAAATTAAGGACTTCTAGTAGGATCTGTTGGTAGGAGGAGTAAAGGAAGACCTGATGTGTGACCTGATAGATCGTCGTTTAGTCTTTCAAAACCCTAATTAACCTAGGTAGCTAGGGTAAGTAAGGTATCGTATCCACAAAGGAATCAGTGGTTAATTTTAGCTTCTAGTTATGTTCTAAATGATTTAAAAAAATAAATTATGAAGATGTGATTTGAATTAAAAACAAAGGGAACTTAAATGGATTGAATTCAATTATAACGAACGTAACCTCTTCCAGACTTCAGGTTCAAGGTTTCACATAAAACTCAATTGTTTATTAAACACCATATAGACATAGTGTTTTGAAATCAGTTAAGATAGTAATTGGAGATAGGTTGTTGTCAACAAACCTATACAACTAATCATGTCAAATACTAGTATAATCCAATTATCCAATAAATCATTATCAAGTCAACCCTCTTCAGTCATCCAATCCGTTTCTAAGCTTTGTCATCAACCAAAACGTGATTGTAAAGAAAGAACTTGAAAAACTGATAAATTGTTTACTAACTAAAGCATCAATTTGCTAAACATTTGTCATTACATAAGCAAATCAAATACATAAACAATTGAAACAAATATGAAACCTATAAGAACCATTCGTCTGGAAGAAGTCACAAGAGAATTAGCCGCTCATGCTTGTGAATCTGATGTTGGAAGGCATGATTGATGGTGTAATGATGAATGGATCCTTTGGAATGGTGAAAGAAGCTCTGTGGAATGCCCAAAATTCGTTCCCAAAGGTTAGAAGACGAATTGGAAAAAGAGATGCCCTGAAAAACCCTAAAAACGTGCTTTTAATGAGATTTCCCGTCGGTTCCACCGTAGCCTACGCTAGTCACCGTAGGCTACGCTGGAAACCTTTATGTTTTCATGTTTTTCTTCAGTTTCTTTCTGTGCGGCTTTCGAGAGCTTTCCGTTGACTGGTAATGGGCCTCGTAACTCCATCCCTAGCTCAAGTTATGTTCATTTTACCGTTGCAAGGTCCCTTAACATCTTCATCCTTTCATTTTTGATCTATTGGCTCCCGTTTACATCCCGAAACTCTCATATCATGAATATTCTTTGGGTTTCACCTTTAATCATCATAAACACCAATCCAACCACCACTCATCACATAAGTTCTCCATATAAGCTTCCACTTTGGTCGTTAACCTACAAAAGCACATTCGCTCGTAGTTAATCAATTCCATGCAATTAAACACACAGATACACATAACATTTACTATTTAAGCACATTAAACACCATCCCAACACACTCACATCACATCCCCACACTTATCTCTTTTCGTCCCTGAAAAAGAATTATGCTATGGAATCACAGTCAAATAAAATCCGGCTCCCAAAGACTTAGATTACTTACTTGTAAGGGTCTAATAACATGTTAGCTGTGATTGCAAGTATAGGAATCCATCTAAACTTAAACCAGTTTTTAAGTTCCTCATCATATTAAATTGGTTCAAATGGGTCAGTTAGCCTAGGGTCTCACACCAAGATACAATAGCTTCACCTATTCCCATCTCAAGCTTTTGGAATAAAAGGGTAATTAAAAGACTATCCTAATTGTTTTATGAGAAAACCAAAAGAATTTCAAGAATCATATTCTTTTTTCTTTCTTTCTTTATTTGAGCTTTCGACATTTATTATACCTAACTAAGAGGTCGTCTCAACCAGAGTCACCATCCCCTAAAGAGATATACATAAGCTTTAGTATTCTTTCTTTTTTAACTTAACCCAGAGGAAGTCTCAATCAGAGTCATCATCCCCAAAAGAGAACATCTTAGGCTTTATTATTCGCATCTAGCTCAAATTGTTTTCTTTTCTTTTTTACATATGAACTGAAAAATTCTTAAGGTTTTAACTTAAAACGACTTCCTTAAGCTATTTGGGCGGGTTTCAGTTTCCCCATTTCTCCCAGATAAGAACCCACGAGGCATCCTAACATAATTAAGATTTATTGGTTCAAAGAAAGCTTGTCTACCGGTTAGGCCTACCCACATATCACAAATCAAAGAACGTGTTCAACCCATTTAGCATTCTCATACATATAATTTTAAAAAGCTAGACTACCTGACTTTACCTATCATTTTCCATATTTTTAATGCAAATTTCTCACTCAGGGACATATTTCTGATTTTTTTTCTAATATTATCATTTTTTCATCTTCTCATCCCCACATTTGGAATACATTACCCCCAATATATGAAATTAAGGTTAAGTGTAAAAATTTACAACTCTTTCATTCAAACCAACATCAACAAGCGACTAACCAACCCAACCCGACCCAAAACACAACACTAAAACCATTCCCAACACATAGATATTAACACCACCAAGATTACCTAACAAATGAAAATAATTAAACACCAAGTAACAAAATAACTAAGATGAGAAAAGCATACGTGAACCTGATCATAGGCAATCAAATTGTGCTTCATTAGTAAGACCTCCATGTGCATCCCCACACTTGAGTGATTGTATCTGGTGCTTATGAGTGATTGTATCTGGTGCTTAAAACTGAAAAAGAAAATAAAGAAAACAAAATACACCAAAAAAAACACTAAAGGAAAAAAATGAAACTCGGGTTGCCTCCCAGTTAGCACTAAGTTTTAGGTTTTCAGCCAGACCGTACCCGATATTCATCAAGGCGGTTAGGTTGGATGCTTGCACTCCTTCCTCGTTAACTCATTCCTCTCATCGTCATACTTCCGCCAAGCCTGCACAAAGAGCGAAAAAAATTCTCTCTCAAGATGAGGAACTTGTTGGTTCTTTCCTTTCCGTTTTCTTTTCCTTGACCTTCGAATCTTTCCCTTCTCTAAGTTCTTATCTTCTTCCTTCTCATATGCCCTATTAGTCACACCAAAATCTTCTTTGTTCGGGTGATTCACCCTTTCAGGTGATTCAGAGTTGCTAATATTCAGGTTAGGTAAGTTTGAGTATATTTTAACATTCAATTTCATTTCACCAATCTCATTCTTATTGTTCCTTCTGCATAATTAACAGTTGTGTTAGCGGTAGCCAAGAATGGTCTACCCAAAATAATAGTTGGTTGTGCGTTCTTGACATAATCCAACACTAAGAAGTCAACTGGGTAATACAACTCTCCTACCTTCATAATCACATCCTTTATAATCCCCCTAGGATATATGGATGTTTGATTAGCCAATAACACATTGGTGTGGACTCTTTGTAACTGACTAAAGTCGTACTGATCATACAAACTCCCTGGTAATATGTTCACCTTTACCCCAAGATCCAGTAGTGCTTTATCCACTTTAAACTCACCCACTTGTACTGAAATAGCAAGTGCTCCTGGATCTTGGAGTTTTGAAGGACGGGTACCCAAAAACACGACACTTGCACTTGCACTCAACTCCACTTGTGTGGGACATTCGTATCATTTTTTTTGGGTACTCAAACCTTTCAGACACTCAACAATATCAGGATTTTCTTTAATTATATTCAAAAAGGGTAAATTAATTTTTCTCTTTTCGAATTGCTCCTATCTTTCATCCTGTGTTGGATCTTGTTCCTGTTTAATTGATACTTGGGCGATCAAAGCCGAAGGAAGTGGAACATTCAGAGATTTGTTTACCTCTTTACCTTCTACTTTAGTTTGTGAAATTAAATCATGATCAGGTTCATACTCGCTGTACTCCACCACACTCTTAACAATTAGTGGTGGAGTCTATTCAACCCCAGAAACCTCAGATGATGTTTGAAAACTTACTGTACTGGTGTTTGCACTGTGTGTGTTTTGGAAATTGTGAGGTGTCGGGTCGACTTGATTAAAATTAGATGACTTACCTAAATCTCTTATTACTGAAACTACCTCAGATAAATATGCAGCTAATTGTGTGGTGTGTTCCACTAACACTTGATGATCTTTCGCATGTCTATCTTGTTGTTGCACGACTTCTTTGATCAAACTTGTCAATTCCTTGATAGCTAAATAGATATCATCCAATTCAGATTGACTGATTTGTCGACTCCTTTGATTCTGCCAGTCGTCCTGATAGCTTCCCTCTCCATTTAAACCTCTTGAGTGACGACCTTGATTGTAATTGTTTGGACAGTCTTGAGCCCAATGACCAAATTCTCCACAGCACATACATGGCTCATAATAGTCTTGACCATCATCATAATACCTGTCCATGAAAAACCTACACACGTACACAACCTCGTGTAATACTGAACAAGGAAACTAAACTAAGCTAAAAGAAATTAAAAACAAAGTTGAAAAGAAAATATTTTTGGATTAATTTTTTTACTAAAATAAAAGAACTAACTAAGCTAAAACTAAAACTAAGCGCACCGATTCCCCGGAAACGACGCCATTTTGATAGACCGTCGTTTAGTCTTTCAAAAACCTAATTAACCTAGGTAGCTAGGGTAAGTAAGGTATCGTATCCACAAAGGAATCAGTGGTTAATTTTAGCTTCTAGTTATGTTCTAAATGATTTAAAAAAATAAATTATGAAGATGTGATTTGAATTAAAAACAAAGGAAACTTAAATGGATTGAATTCAATTATAACGAACGTAACCTCTTCCAGACTTCAGGTTCAAGGTTTCACATAAAACCAATTGCTTATTTGTAAGGCCCCGTTCCCGGGCACCTCACAGTTGGTCATTCACAGCATAAAACATACATATTATAATTTTTTTTAAGCAGCGGAATTATTTTAACAAAACCATTCATTCATTATAAACACTGTTGTTAAGCAATACATTTTAGTTCCTGTGTCACAAAATGATTAGTCTAATGAATTACAAAACAACAGTATCTGTCAAAACATATTTTGGATGTCAGTCTTGTCTTGCCGAGTAGCCATCTCAGTGTGCCATCCTCAGCAACCTGTTACCTGCCAACTGGAAAATACATAAAAGTCAGCGTTGCTGAGTGAGTTCTAGTTTTGTAATTAAAATACTTTACTTTACCTTTTCAAATCATGCTATACTTTTGTACATGCCCACACATTATACGTACACATAGATAATGTATTTATTATCTTTCATTTCATTCGTTAGCTTTCATTCATTCATCATAATTCAATATCATTCCTTTATCATCTAGATCCCGTCAGGCTTTACCCTCTTCATGGCACACAGCCACGATTACTGAGGTCGAATGACAGGATCCCATTCTGTACTTTATTATGATATTTCATTCGTGAGCATACATCCTTCATACTTACAAATAATAATTATTATTATTATCCTCATCATTCGTTCATTTCATACTCTTTTCATTACTCTTTCGGTCTTTTCATCTTTTCTTACGAGTCTGTTGCGACAACAAGGCCGCTCACCTCAATATCGATCTTTTACGATCGTATGTTAGCCAAGTCTGTTGCAACACATAGTTGCTCACCTCAGTGGCAATCTCACGGATTGCCTGCTAACCGAGTCTGTTGCAACACAAAGTTGCTCACCTCATTGTCAATCTCAAAGATTGACCCTGTGTGCATCCTCCGGGGTAGCTAACCCGCATCACAGTTGAGCTAACACCTGTCAGGGGTGTGCACCTCCATTCATTTGCTTGCAAGCCTTTCTTACATTCATTCGTTCATTTATTAATGCATGCATTTGTTCGTCATGTTCCTCTTTCATTATTTCTCACTTTACGTTCCATTTCTCTTTATCATTAATATTTTACTTATTAATGATTATGCCCTTTATTAGATTTTAGTCATTCTTCATCATGCCAGTATATACTTAACAATAATAATAATATTGTTAACAGAATAAAATACTGATAATAAAATCAGTAACAATAATTAAGGGTTAATCATTTATCATCATTACATGCATAAAACATCATCATTAATTAACCCTAGTCATTAATCATGCGAAACCCTATTGCACAAACTCCAAGAAAATTCTGTTAAAAATTCTAAGTGTTTGGACGTAAGAGCCCTGTTCAGGCGTTTCACCACTGTCGGACTTACCAGCTTACAATTAGAAAAATTTTCAACTCTGGGCGTATAAGCACTATTGGACGTATGAGCCCTGTTGGACGTTTGAGCCCTGTTGGACTTCTCACATTACACTTAGAAAATTTTCCTGGTCATACGACCACTATTCAGACTTTTCACCTCCCATACTTAGTAATTTTTCATACTCATGAGCACTGTTGGACTCATGAGTACTGTGGGACTCATGACCCCCATGCTTGGTAAATTTTCTAGACTTATGAGTCTGGGCGTATTAGGACTGTTGGACATATTACATGCTTGGACTTATGACCCTACTTAAATATTTCTAAGGCAAATCCCTGGGCATATAAGCACTATTTAGACTTACTATCTTGTACTTAGTTTTCTATGTCCAAATTTCAGACACATGACCACTATTTGGACTCATTAGACGTATTAACAGCCTGTTTATAGTTCTAAGTCATTTTCCAGTTTCCAAACATCATAATACCTATTTCTAAGCATATACATACGATTCCAGGCATAAACTTAACACAAACATAGCCATACGTTCACCCTAAAACATACTCTATAATCATACACATGTACATAACATATGGGTTTCATACACAAATCCATAAAAATATACATACATGTATTTTCCAGCCCCAAAGTCGTTTAAAACAGGTAAAAAAAAGGGGTCTAGAAACTCACCTTTATTGTTCTTCACTTTCTTACTCTTCACCCGAGCCTCTTCGACTGTTCTAACACCTAAAACACACACACACAATGCAACCCGAACACACAGGTCACATTTATAAGCACATATATGGGTCTAGAATCATCTAAAGCTTCAAAAACTCGAGATTTCTTACCAAAAACTTCGAGTTTTCTGGTTTCTTCTTCAAAATCCCGTATCTTGTTCTTTCTCTCTCTCAAAATATCGAGTTCTGCTTTCTTTCTCTGTAATTTCCGAAGATGGTGATGATGTGAAACAAGAGTGGGCGGCCATACCACCTTTTGTGCAAATAAATATGAACTTTGCACATTTGGCACTTTTGGCCCCTCCTCTTTAGTTGACCTTTATTTTCTTTCTTTTTCTTTTATCCTTTTATTCACCTTAAATAAACTTACGGGTGTTACAAGTCCACCCCCCTTATATAGGTTTCGTCCCCGAAACCTGTTATTCCTCAAATAGATGAGGATAATGCGGCCTTATTTCCTCTTCCGTCTCCCACGTAGATTCTGATCCCTTTCTGTGCTTCCACTGTACACGCACAAGAGGAACCACTTTATTCCTTAACCTCTTCTCCTTACGATCAATGATTGCCACTGGTTGCTCCACATAGTTGAGCCTCTCATCCACCTCAATATCCCCCAGTGGTACAACCATGTCTTCATCAGCTAAGCACTTTCTCAGATGAGATACATGGAATGTGGGATGAGTTCCACTTAACTCATCTGGCAATTCAAGTCGATAGGCCACCTCTCCTACTCGTGCGACAATTCGAAAAGGTCCTATGTATCTCGGGCTTAGCTTACCTCTTTTCCTGAATCTGATAATACCTTTCCAAGGTGAGACCTTCAACATGACTCGGTCGCCAACCTTGAACTCTATCGGTCTTTGTCTTTTGTCAGCATACGACTTTTGCCTATCTTTCGCCACCTTCATGAAGGCTTTGATCTTTTCTAACTTCTCAGTCGTTGCTTCAATCACCTCAACACCTCCCAACTCTTTCTGCCCAATGTCTCCCCAGCACACGGGCATCCTACATCTCCTACCGTATAGCATCTCGTAGGGTGGCATGCCAATACTGGCGTGATAACTGTTGTTGTACGAGAATTCTGCTAACGGCAGGTGGTCGTCCCAACTTCCTCCAAAATCAATCACACACGCCCGAAGCATGTCCTCGAGTGTTTGGATCGTCCTCTCAGACTGACCGTCCGTCTGAGGGTGATATGCTGTACTAATATGTAGCCTCGTCCCCATTGCATCATGAAATCTTTTCCAAAACTTGGAGGTAAACCGGGTGTCACGATCAGACACAATAGACACCGGTACACCATGACGAGCTACAATCTCTTTGATGAACAGATCCGCCAATCTTTCAGATGAGTACGTTTCGCGGATCGGTAGGAAGTGGGCACTTTTTGTCAAGCGGTCAACTATCACCCATATGGCATCATACCCTTTCGGGGTACGTGGTAGCTTCGTAATGAAGTCCATGGTGATGTGCTCCCACTTCCACTCGGGTATATCCAATGGCTGGATCTTCCCGTAAGGTTTCTGGTGTTCTGCCTTTACTTGTAAGCAAGTTAGGCATTTACTCACATACTCCACTACGTCACGTTTCATACCCGGCCACCAGTAATCCCTCTTCATATCGTGGTACATTTTGGTAGCACCGGGGTGAATGGAGTATCGAGTCTTATGGGCCTCATCCATGATCTTTTCACGTAGATCCCCGTATCGAGGAATCCACATTCGCCCAAATCGGGTCTTAACACCAAGAGTGTTCTCACCCAATTCCGTAACTAGAACTCTCATCCTTTCGGAGTTAAGACGATCTTCTTTCAAAGCCTCGTCTTGAAACTCCTTAACCTGTGTCATCACGTCGGAGGTCATGATTAACTGATAAGCCTTCACCCGAATTGGCTCAGGCCTTTCTTTTCGGCTAAGGGCATCGGCCACCACGTTGGCCTTGCCCGGATGGTAATGGATTTCGCAATCATAATCCTTTATTAGTTCCAACCATCGCCTCTGCCTCATGTTCAGATCTTTCTGCTCGAAGAAGTACTTCAAGCTTTTGTGGTCGGTGAAGATTGTGCACTTCGTCCCGTATAGATAGTGCCGCCAAATCTTCAACGCGAAAACCACCGCAGCTAGTTCTAGATCGTGTTTGGGATAGTTGACTTCGTGGGTCTTCAGTTGTCGAGATGCATAGGCTATTACCTTTCCACCTTGGATCAATACGCAACCTAGCCCAGAATAGGATGCATCCGAATAGACCACTAAGTCCTCATTTCCCTCGGGCAATGTCAAGAAAGGAGCTTGTGTCAGTCTCGTCTTCAATTCCTCAAAAGCATCCTCCTGTTCTCGACCCCACACGAACTTTACGTCCTTACGAGTCAATTTTGTCAAAGGTGAGGCTATCTTTGAAAAGTCTTGAATAAATCTCCTATAGTAGCCCGCCAATCCCAAGAAGCTGCGAATCTCGGATGGCGTCTTTGGTGACTTCCATTGCATTATGGCCTCAACCTTTGCTGGGTCCACCATGATTCCCTCTGCATTTACCACGTGACCCAGAAATTGCACCTCGCGTAGCCAGAAAGCACATTTGGAGAACTTAGCATATAGTTTCTCCCTTCTCAAAGTCTCCAACACTTCCCGAATATGACCGGCATGCTCTTCTTCGCTCCTCGAATAAATCAGGATATCATCGATGAACACAATCATTGATTTATCTAACATTGGCCGACACACTCGGTTCATCAAATCCATAAAAGCAGCTGGCGCATTGGTCAACCCAAAAGACATGACGAGAAACTCGTAGTGACCGTAGCGCGTCCGAAAAGCTGTTTTAGGAATGTCCTGCTCCTTTACCTTCAATTGATGGTAACCAGATCGAAGATCTATCCTCGAGAACCAACTGGCACCCTGGAGCTGGTCAAACAAGTCATCGATCCTCGGTAACGGATACCGATTCTTTATGGTCAACTTGTTCAATTCACGGTAGTCGATACACATTCTCATGCTACCGTCCTTCTTTTTCACAAATAAGACCGGAGCACCCCAAGGAGAGATACTCGGTCTAATGAAGCCCTTGTCAAGCAACTCTTGCAGTTGCTCCATCAACTCCTTCATCTCCGTAGGAGCTAATCGATACGGTGCCTTGGCGACAGGTTGGGCACCGGGTATTAAGTCAATTTGAAATTCGATTTCGCGGTCAGGTGGCAATCCCGATAAGTCTTCCGGGAACACATCTGGAAACTCACACACAACCGGAACATCGGATAGTTGTGGTGTTGGCGTTTCCACATCCTTTACGTAACATAAGTAGGCGCTGCACCCACGCCTCATACACTTGCCTGCCACTGCCATCAAAATCACCTTCGGAATCATCGTTACCCGATCACCGTATATCGTTACTAGACTTCCGTCAGATGTCTTCAGTCCAACCATCTTCTTTCGACATACGATATTCGCTTCGTAGGTTGCCAACCAATCCATTCCTAACACCACATCAAACCCACCTAGGGGCATCACATGTAATCTAGCAGCAAACCTATGACCTTCTAACTCTATGGTACAGTCCTCTATCACATCAGTAACTCTAGTGGACTTACCAATAGCGGTTTCTACTTCAAAGGGCTCACTAATGCATTTACTACTAACAGTCAATTTAGCACAGAAAATAGCAGAAATGAAACTCCTACTAGCACCAGAATCAAATAACACAGAAGCAAGAGTTTGATTTACAAGAAACGTACCTGACACAACATCGGGGTCCGTCCTAGCCTCCTCTCTGGTCATGGTGAAAGCTCTGGCACTCGCCCTCTGCCCTTCAGTCCCGGCCGTCTTCTTTGCCCCGGAACTCTCCACCCTCTGTTTCTTGCAATCCCTACTCATATGGCCACTCTCCCCGCAGTTGAAACATCTCGCAGCCTTACAGTCCCTAGCTATGTGACCGGATTTCCCGCACTTGAAGCAGATGTTTAACCCCCATCTACATTCACCGCCGTGATCCCTCCCACATTTGTCACACCTTTTGGGTCCCGAGCTTGATGACCCCACCCTACGGTCATCCCTCCTCATCTTTTTGTTGTTCGGGGTAAAACCACCACCACGCCCGAACCGCTTCCCATTCCAATTCCGGTCAGCACCACCGGATTTCCTTGACTCCACCACTGCCACTTCCCTCTCATCGTAAAGTCTTCCAGCCAAATCCACTGCCGACCTAAAGGTGCTTGGTCGAGCAGTGATCAGGTGCCTGCGAATGTCAGCTGGCAGTCCCTGAATGTACCGGTTAATCTTTCGAGATACCGGTGTCACCTGATCCGGCACCAGCCTCGCCATCTCATTGAATTTAGTGGTGTACTGCTGGTGGGTCAGGGTTCCCGCCTCGAGTTGCAGGAACTCCCTCTCAATCTTATCAAGTTCCCTGTGGGGGTAGAATTCCTCAACTACCAGCTTCTTCAACTTGGGCCACTTCATCTTGCCTATGGCCCTGCTGCCCTCAGCTTGGACAATATTGTCCCACCAACATAGTGCTGAGTCAGTAAAGGAGTGGGTGGCAAACTTCACCTTCTGATCCTCCCGGCACTCGCTGATCTCGAGTACCGCTTCCATCTCCCTCACCCAACGGTGGGCAGCAGCAGCATTGCCATTTCCATCAAAAGTCGGGGGCTTGCACCTCTGGAATGCCTCGTAATTGCATCCCTTGGTCGTCACCCCTACCACATCATCTTCCTCTTCATCAGATACTACTATCTCAGGATCCGGTCGTTCCTCTCCCCCTTGCTTTCCTTCCTAGTTGACCCTCTCCTGTCCTCCTTCTCCTTTCTCTCCTCATTCCTCACAGCTCGAATAACATCGGTCACTACAGATGGCATAACTGCCTGTAGGACCTGGTGTATCTCATCAGCAATCGCCTCCCTAGCTGAGGCATTCAGGCTAGCATTTTCATTTCCTTCAGTCCGGTCAGGAACCTCAGGGTTCACGGGGGTCGTCTCAGGAGCTTTAGCACCGCTCCTAGTCGTACGCGGATGACCTCTACCTCTAGCAGCCTTAAAAGGTTTCTTCCAAGCCATTTTCCTATGCACTATAAGATTCAAACACTAAAACGGTCATTCAAGGAACAGCTCAGTTTATGTCAAGTATAGTAAGTCCCTAATTACAGTGGCCAGTTGTGATTAGCCACTTACTTTACTCTTCACACCCCAAGCACTCCCTATCCTGACTACATCAGCATCTAAATCTACTAAGAACACATAATCCATATAGCACACGCACATAACACTGATTAACTTTTAAGAAAAACAATACCTGATGGCACATGGCTACTCGGGCTGACATCCCTCTCTCCATCCCATTCTCAGTTTAAGTTAAGGTTTATTTTGAAAATTTACCCGTTTCACTTAAACTTCAGCTCTGATACCAACTTGTAAGGCCCGTTCCCGGGCACCTCACAGTTGGTCATTCACAGCATAAAACATACATATTATAATTTTTTTTAAGCAGCAGAATTATTTTAACAAAACCATTCATTCATTATAAACACTGTTGTTAAGCAATACATTTTAGTCCCTGAGTCACAAAATGATTAGTCTAATGAATTATAAAACAACAGTATCTGTCAAAACATATTTTGGATGTCAGTCTTGTCTTGCCGAGTAGCCATCTCAGTGTGCCATCCTCAGCAACCTGTTACCTGCCAACTGGAAAATACATAAAAGTCAGCGTTGCTGAGTGAGTTCTAGTTTTGTAATTAAAATACTTTATAAACACCACATAGACATAGTGTTCTGAAATCAGTTAAGATAGTAATTGGAGACAGGTTGTTGTCAACAAACCTATACAACTAATCATGTCAAATACTAGTATAATCCAATTATCCAATAAATCAGTATCAAGTCAACCCTCTTCAGTCATCCAATCCGTTTCTAAGCTTTGTCATCAACCAAAACGTGATTGTAAAGAATGAACTTGAAAAACTGATAAATTGTTTATTAACTAAAGCATCAATTTGCTAAACATTTGCCATTACATAAGCAAATCAAATACATAAACAATTGAAACAAATATGAAACCTATAAGAACCATCCGTCTGGAAGAAGTCACAAGAGAATTAGCCGCTCATGCTTGTGAATCTGATGTTGGAAGGCATGATTGATGGTGTAATGATGAATGCATCCTTTGGAATGGTGAAAGAAGCTCTTTGGAATGCCCAAAATTCGTTCCCAAAGGTTATAAGACGACTTGGAAAAAGAGATGCCCTGAAAAACCCTAAAAACGTGCTTTTAATGAGATTTCCTGTCGATTCCACCGTAGCCTACGCTAGTCACTGTAGGATACGCTGGACACCTTTCTATTTTGACATTTTTCTTCAGTTTCTTGCTGTGCGGCTTTCCGAGAGCTTTCCATTGACTGGTAATGGGCCTCGTAACTCCATCCCTAGATCAAGTTATGTTCATTTTACCGTTGCAAGGTCCCTTAACATCTTCATCATTTTACCGTTGCAAGGTCCCTTAACATCTTCATCCTTTCATTTTTGATCTATTGGCTCTCGTTTACATCCCGAAACTCTCATATCATGAATATTCTTTGGGTTTCACCTTTAATCATCATAAACACCAATCCAACCACCACTCATCACATAAGTTCTCCATATAAGCTTCCACTTTGGTCGTTTTTGCTCGTAGTTAATCAATTCCATGCAATTAAACACACAGATACACATAACATTAACCATTTAAGCACATTAAACACCATCCCAACACACTCACATCAATGATAAGATGGTTTGGGCACGTGAAGAGGAGACCGATATCAGCGCCGATTAGAGCAGTAGAGAACATCACCTTAGATGGTAGGAGGTGTAGAGGAAGACCTAAGTTGACTTGAGATGAGATAATTAGGCAAGATATGGTAGAGTTGCACCTCTCCGAGCACATGATCAATGATAGGCGTGCGTGGAGGCGTAGAATTAAAATTAAGGACTTCTAGTAGGATCTGTTGGTAGGAGGAGTAAAGGAAGACCTGATGTGTGACCCCTCGCGTGATGTGTAGGTTATCGATATTTTCCCTTTATAGATGAAGCATGTTGCTTATTTGATGTATGCACTATATTCGGGTTGTTATGCTTATGCGTATACTTATATGATGTATGCTTATGGGATGTATGCACTATGGTCTGGTTGTTATGCTTATTAATATACTTATAAATATGCCTATGCTTATTCTAAACTCCTATTGTGATATATATCTATGTGTTGTATGCTCTATAATCTGCTGGCTATCGTTTTCGATTCGGAGGTTTATTTGGAAGCGGTTTCTCTATCTCCCAAGATAGAGGAAAGATTCGTCACAACCTACCCTCCTAGACCCTGCTTTTAATGGGATATACTGGGTATGTTTGTTTGTTTGTTTGTTTTACGTTTTACAAACCGTTAGTAAAATTCGATTATTAACATAATATTTACAATAAGTGTATAAAAATATATGCGTATTATGAAATTAGTATATTTTGTCAAAATTATAAGCTCAAATGCGATTAAACAACATTTTGTGATTTATAGTTTGCTTGATTTCTGCGTTTTTACAAGTCATTTTGCGCTAAAGTTTTAGTTAACCAAATGTGCTAAATTAAATACTGAATTTTTACTATACTTATATATGAGTTTTAACTTAATACTAAAATAAATGTAAAATTTTATTAACTTCATTTAGTAGTCCAGAAATAATTGTATTCTTTTAAAAGTATGTGTAACTATATTCTGGAGTTTTAAAAATATTTCAGTTAGTTGGGGGTCGAAATCTTAACCATTTTACATCAGACCACTTGAGTTTTAAAGCTAACGCATGGAATAACTACCAAAAAAGTAATCAAGTCAATAGGGTAATAATTGAGGGAGTTATGGCCTCCCAAAGTCAACCTAAATAATATGCCAAAATGATCGGGTTTGACATTCGTTTCAAAATCAAATTTTGAGAGCCCAAAACTTACTGAAAAATTGTGCATTATTATGGTTGGAAAGATAGACCTTTGAACTTAACTTTAGGCTCAAGAATCCTACATTTTGAATTTGTTTTGACCAAGTTATGACCTTTCAAAGTTAAGGTAATTTTCTAACAGAATCTGTTTTATATATCGAGCAACTTTTAAACCATATATTTTTATATGAACAAGTAATGCACTTGTTTTCTTGAATATTAGATGACTTAACCACATATATATATACTTATACTTTTATTATATTAAACATATTAAAGTATTTATTGAGTGTAAAAGAATGATTACCTCAACGTTTGTTAGAAACGAAGCTTGAACTTAAGGTTACACGTGTTGTGCTCTTGCTATGATTTCTTGGCAGCTTGGAGGGCTGTCATTTTTTAGATATTGCAGGGAGCAAGGGGCTGAAATAGATGATTATAAAAAGGAGAAAATGAGTAAGATGGTGAATTTTTTTTGTTGCAACTCAAGAGGTATTTATAGGGCCTTTCTTTTGGCATGATGTCAAGTGGTATGGTGATGGATGATAATGTATAGTGCGACAATGTGGGAGGTCACGGTGAGGACAAGGCAAGAGGGGATCCTAGTGATTTTCACCAACCTTGTAAGTAACCACCAAGTAAGTCATCATGAGTATGGATATGGTTACATGGTAATGTTTATAAGATTTCTTGATGGGGGCCAATTCTAGGTTAAAGATGATGATGTTTGCCATATATTTTGATAATTTGTAACCATATGATGTTTCATATAGGTTATTTGATTAGTTAATTTGGTTAGCAATCTCATTTATGTTAGCGTAAAATATAGAATCGCGTTAGTGTAAATAATTCCGCTATAAATATTACAAGTTAGATTAAGATACTTTTGTAACTATTTGAGGGTTTTAGTAATAATATCAAATCTTTAGTTTGTATTTTAATTCGACTTAGAGGTGCACATACAAACCGGGTCCCCGACCTGACCAGGAAACTCGACCTGAAACCAAACTGGGTTCAACCCGGGACTAGACCAAACCGGTTCCAACCCGGAAAAAACCAGCGGTTTGGGACCGGTTTGTAATATTTTGGCACTGGTTTGTAATATTTTGGCACCGGTTTGTAATATTTTGGCACCGGTTTATAATATTTGGGCACAAACTGGTTTGGAATCGGTTTTACCCCAACCCGGTTCAGGAACTGGTCCAAAAAAATGGTTTGGAACCAATTTTGACCGTTAAAAATACTTTTTCAAATGGTAATATAGTCGTTTGAAGCATTTTGTGACCATTTTATTGAACTTTTTTTGACCATTTTGCCCTTATATCATAGTATAAATAGGTAGTGGGTGTAATGGTTTAGTCACAACACTCAAAAGCTAAAAAACGTGCTTAAAAATGAAAAAAATGCTCTCTCACTTGCTCTACTTTCTACTCTCTTTTACTCTCTTGAATTATATAATATGTCTTCTGAAGCATCCGTTCCAACCGATGGATCCTCAAGCGCCGCTACCTTTGTAAAAATTCTACCAACAACGAGAAATCAAGAGAGTTGGCGCAACTACGACTTATACGAAATGTCGAATGGTCAAAATAAAGCTCGCTGCAGGGCTTGTGGTTCGTTTTTCAAGTCGAATTCAAACTCGACTTGAGAAACCGTAAGACCAAATGGTGCAAGGCTTTTAAAAGTACGTCGAGTCAAGGCCAAACATCAATCGGAACAGATGGTGGTATATGGAACTTCGACGTAGATATGGTTCGAGATAGAATGACAAAGTTTGTAATTTAAGAAGGATTATCATTCGACCACTTCGACAACCCTCGGTTAAAAAGACTGATTCAAGAAACTTTTCAACCGCGCTACACTCACGTAAGTTGCACCACTTTTAGACGTGACTGTTTAGAACTTTGAAAACAAGTAAAAAATAATTTAAAGTTTTATTTGAAAATTTATAAACCGGTGTGAACTTAACTACCGATGTTTGGTCTGCCCCACACAATTTACCCAAATCGTAGTTTTTGCGTCAGCGTCTATTGGATAGATCCAAGTTTGTGTCAAATGATGAAATGTATGATTGCGTCTGAATTATTTGGATATCCGCATGCCGGTGATGATCTATTTTAAATTTTAGATTTTGTAATCAAAACATATAAATTAGAAAACAAAATTTTCTCAATGTCATTTGATAATGCCTCGAACAACACATCCGTCGTTGATAAATTAAAATTAAAATATAAACCGGTCTGTGACGGCTTACTTTTTCATTCAAGATGTGTTGCACATATTCTTAATTTAATTGTGTAAGATGGTCTTGCCGTTCGTGAAGTTGAGATTTCAAAACTTCTTTTAAAAATATGTTATGTGACATTTTTAAAACTAGTAGAAAAAGATATATTAATTATAGAAAAATATGTCACGGTACGAATTCTATTTGTTTAGTACCAAATTGGGATTTCCTGACTAGATGGAATTCAACTTGAAAAATATTTAATAGTACTTTGCGACAAAAAGAAACACTTCATATTTTTCATGATGTTCTTGTGATGCGGGGTTAGGTTGTTCTATTTCCGTTAGAGGGTTGGGAGATATTCAAGAAATAACTCAATTTTTTAAAGTTTTTAAAATGCAACTACAAAATTATCGGGGGTTTATTATCCGACAAGTTGTCTAATGTAACATTTCGTGTTTTTGTTAAATAAAGATTAACGCCGTTATATTCTTGAAAGGACCATTTCTTATCATTAATGAAACTATGTGGGTTACTTATGCTTGTTTCTCTGTTTTACATAAATTCTTTAATTTACAAGTTAATACTTTAACCATTAAATTAAGCATAATAATAATAATAATAATTGTAATAATAATGATAATAATAATAATAATAATAAAGATAATATTAATAATAAAATAAGTTAAAAATAATAACAACAATAATAATAATAATAATAGTAATAATAATAAACATAATAAGTGTTAAATCTTGAAATTAAATAGAAACAAAAGAAGATAATATTTTTAAAACTTGTAAATAATAAGTTTTGGGCATAAAATAATAAAGATCAAACCACAGGGGCTAAACTGTAATTTGCTTCAAAGTTAAAAGTTTAACTTTGGATTTAAATTAGAAACCCTAAAACTGTAGGAACCAAAGATGAAGATTTTTAAACCCAAACCCCCCTCCTCCCTGACTTTCCGGCGCCGGCTCCGGCAACCCTCCGGCCGAGCTCCGGTGATCCCCAAAACCCCATTTAAAATCGCGGATTAAACCCCAAACCGGTCCAAATCGATTCGTGAACCCATTTCGAACATGAAGGGATGCATTAATTCGATGTTAATCAAGATAATGGTGGTCCTTAACGTTGAAACTGAACTAAAAATCAAAACTAACACCAATCGACTGAAACTGATACAAGCATGTGCATTCAAACGAATTAATGTCATCATATGGATGCTCTAAATTGTAAACGATCTCAATTTCATCCGAATCACACCCAATCATCGAATAATCACCCGTGAAGTTATCGGACCTGCAACTTAATCGAACACCAACCTCTACACATTGTAAACCCAAATTGACAGAGGGCTTTTGATCCTAAACACGTTTTTAAGCTATTGGTGCAAGGAATTTGGTTATAATCCACTCAAACCTTATGAACCTAAACACCACTGTTGCTCCTATTCGATCTTGAATCCATCGATGTCCATCGAATTAACAAGTAACCGAACTATCTCTTGATTCGTTTTTATGTGGGGAACAAAAGCCCCATGGTTAATTTCTGTATCAACATCGTTTGATGCTTCGATTTTGGTTCAAAAGAATCTAGGGTTCTTGAGAAAATTGGGGGTTTGTTTAAAACTATGTTTTTAAGTTTTAAAAGCCATGACTTACCACGGTTACGGCCCTGGTCTACTGGTCACACGCTCACTTGCACAACTTGAGGTCCAGGGTTCGAACCCGACACCCTCAACTTATTTTTTGGCTTTTTCAGCCTTTAAAAAATTATAGAAAAATTTCTAAAAATTATAAAAAATCAGTTTTGTGAACTTTGTTTAGTTTTAAAGTTATCTAATTATTTTTTGTAAATTTGTTACTTTAAATACTTTAACATTTTTTATAAAATATTATTAACAAATGTCATATTTTTAAATAGTTTAGATCACTAAATTATTATTGTTCATTATGTTATCTTTAATTATAGATTGATTATGATAATAATAAAATTTTATTTACATTTTATGTAATACTCAGTAAATTCCCAAGAACAATAACCAAGATCTCAATCTCAAGAATGCAGAATGTAATTGAGATTGGAAGAAGAGAAATAATAGTTCAACAATGATTTCAATTGATAATCGAGTGATTACAATCTTGTGCGAATTGCACAGAATGATTACAGGCAAATTAGAACTATTAGAACTGTCAAAAACTCTTCTACAAAAGCGAAAAAATACATATTTATACTAAACACAAGAGTTCTCACGTGACACTGCATTTCGCGCGTTTCATCCTTTCGCGCGACTTATCCTTCTCGCGTGACTTCTTTCTTTCGCTTGACATCTATTGATCAGCACCATATTTATTCATCGTTAGTTGTTTTGCCGAGCCTTATAGTCTTCTACAATCTCCCCCTAGGCTCGGTGAAACACTCTTAGTCAAAATCGACATTAGCTTTCTTGTAAGATTCGGAATATGCATACCACTTATTCCTTAGGATTCGATCTGTCATCCAAACATACTGGCAAGATAAAAAGTAAACAGACTCGTCAGCTGTGATAGGGCAGTGTAGCAGCTTATTCAAGTCATCTTTTCCGAACTTCATTAAGTCAGCTGGATCAATGATTCTGTATGATCTATCAACATATTTGATCACAGCCTGACCTGAATCCTTTTCACAACTCCCAAGAAATAAATTGCTTCAAAGAATTTGGAGGAACGGGAGCATGAACTAGAACTTTCTTTATGTATTTAGGATGTTGAAAGACTCTGATCTTCATTGGAGCTTTGGTATTTTCATCTATTCTAGAACAGTCATCAATCACCTTTGATTTTGCAGTTCTGAAGTCTTTGAAATTATTTTTCATCTCTCTTCTAATTTTTTAACCTCATCAGTTCAGCTTCTCCATGATTGCTCTCATTGAAAAATGGAACTTTGCCCATTGCATATAAATCAGCAGCTCGTAATGTGTGAAAATCTTGAGTGCTTTTCAGGTAATCAATCTCTCCATTCATTCTCTTTATCACATACATCTTTTTCTCTCCATCAAATGCCCAGCTAATCACATGAGATGGACGAAATAAGATCAGAAAGTGAAAGTATGAAGATGAGCGAAAAGTGTTTTCGGATGATAAGGAATGCGAAAAATAACTTTTCGTTCAACACTGTGTTATTTATATGCCTGACATATCACGCGATTCAACCTTTCGCGCGACAGCCTTTTCGCGCGACAACGCCCATTCGCGCGAGAGTGTTTGACACTTTGAAAATTTTTCAACTTTTCAACTTTTCAATTTTTCTCATTTTTCAAAAACTTTTTATTATCAATTATGTATATCAACAGAATGTTTTATTTACCAAGTGATCAATCAATTTAATGAATCTTCAATTTTCAAAAATTTATCTGTGATTTATTTGTCTTAAACCAAAACAAAACAAAACAAAAACAAAAATAAAACAAATTGATAACAGAACAAAATATCAAAATAATAAACACACTTAAAGAATCAAGATATGAATTTTTATTGATCAAATTTGTCTTGTAAGAATTTTCATAATGAGATCATATAGTTCTTCGTCAAGTCAAGACTCTGTCCAGCTTTGTTTAAAATACACTGGTTAAGTTGATTGTCAATATATTTTGTCCCTTTTTAAACTTATATTTCAGTTTTTACTCAGAAACATAAGGAGTGATACTTATCATGTTTTGTATGATTTTATATAAATTCAGTGGATCCCACAATCTGAACTTATGTAAAATACTTATTAGTCTTCAAGACACTGTCGAGATTTCAAGTCATCCCAAATTGACTTAAACCATGCATTGTTGATCAGTGATACCATTTGTTTATTCCTAAAATATATCTATTTGAGCATAACTAGCCTGAGAAATATTTCTTAACACGGAATATTAACAAGTTTAAGGACTTACAAACCGCCATCCGGACTTACGTCTGCCCTCTCAAGATGTTTAGGACTTACAAGCCATTCGGACTTACATGCCCCATCCTTTGACTTTACCTTCCGTGATCAGAAAATATTCTCAAAGTAGAAAAAATATATACCATATAGTATGTATGTCTTTAGACATATCTTTTGATTTGTGCACTTTGGCATCTTATATCCTATATGGCCTTCTTGGCATCTTTTTGCTCATTTATTTTTTTTATGTCTTTTTATTTCTTGTTGCATGTCTTTTTGTATTTTCTTTTATATATATACATATTTATATATGATAATCACTGAATCAAACAATAACAGGCTTGAGTATGACAAGAATATAACTCAGTCTGTTTTAGAACAATTTTGGTATTGTCACAGAATCCTGATATGTTCCCCACTAAATCATATCACTTTACTTCACGTTTACTCACTCATTTATGATCTTTTCATTCCTGAAAGCAAAGCCTATTGACACATCAAACATTATCCAAGTCTTTTTATATGTAAGCCTTTGAAAGTACTTAGACTTGTTTTGAACTTTGTAATATCATTTCTCATTTAATCATGAAAATTTCTTTTTAACAATTCTTTAATCTTGACTCCCCCTAAAACCAAAAATATTAACAATTCTTTAATTTTGCTCTGATACCAATTGTAAAACTCAATAAATTCCCAAGAACAATAACCAAGATCTCAATCTCAAGAATGTGGAATGTAGTTGAGATTGGAAGAAGAGAAACAATAGTTCAATAATGATTTCAATTGATAATCGAGTGATTACAATCTTGTGCGAATTGCACAGAATGATTACAAGCAAATTAGAACTATTAGAACTGTCAAAAACTCTTTTACAAAAGCAAAAAAATACATATTTATACTAAACACAAGAGTTCTCGCGTGACACTGCATTTCGCGCGGTTCATCCTTTCGCGCGACTTATCCTTCTCCCGTGACTTATTTCTTTCGCTTGACATCTATTGATCAACACCATCTTTATTCATCGTTAGTTGTTTTGCCGAGCCTTATATAGTCTTCTACATTTTATAATTAAATTTCACATATTATTGTAATGGATTTAATTCCTTTAAAAGAAAGGGCTAAATGGTATTTTCTTTCATTGGCTTAAAATATATATATGACTTCAATAACTAGCCTTATTTATTTATAAAAACCCCCAAATTCTTATCGAAACCCTAGTTCACGTTTAATCGTTAAACTTATTATTAAACTTAATCTGGTAATATATACGTTTAGGTATCTTGTAAAGAAATTCGTTGGAGCATCATTTATTTCTTATTATCACCTTATAAATATATCATGTGAGTTTTCATACCCCTCTTTATTATTTCACACTTTTTAGGGTCAAACATGTTAACATATAAACATACACTTGTAAACATTTTGATACTTGTAAATGCACATGTAATTCATCTCTACTTTTTGTCATGGTTATTTGTATTATTGTGAGTTTAACATGTTGAACATTATATGTTGACAATCATTAACTATTGCTAGACTGACGACATCATAGATCTATGGGCCTGACAAGCCTATTTGGTGCTAAAGCCGAGGTTATTGCCAGCTGCTGATGACGTATGATTGTTCATCATGGGAATCAAATTCACATAGCTAATCGTTGTACTTGTAAATGTTATTCTTGGTCAAGGTTTGATTGTAGCTATATGTTATCTATAAACTTGCTTTATTCGTAACCATTGACATGAATTACTACTTGTAAATTTATATATATATATATATATATAAAGCCATCACCCATGTATGAGAACAAGTGTAAAAACCTATTACTAACTTGCACTAGTCGAATTATAAGTGCGCAAACCGGTTTTTTTACCTGCACTGATTAGGGTTCAAACCAAACCGGGTTCAGGTCAACCATTTTGGAACCGGTTTTGACCAAGAACCAGTTCGGGTCCGGAACCAGTTTCGGGCCAATACAACCCAATCCGGTTGGAACCGGTCCGGCTCGGTTCCAAACCGGTTCGGGTTCAAAAACCGGTTCCAAAAAACTGATTTTTTATTTCAATAAATAATATTTAAAGTATATAATTTAATTAAAAGTAGATTAATTGAAACAACTACAAAAATATTTTTATTTAGTGGTGTTTCTTTGAAAATACATTAAAAATAAACTTAATATTTTAAACAAAACAAAAGATACATCTTGCGAATACAAGTATTTTAAATTTAATCGTCTTCGTCGATTTGTGTGCCAATATGTTGAGACAAATCATAAGAGAGTTATTCGTCTGAGAGTGGTGACGATCATCCGGTTTGTACTTCTTGTTCATGTATTTCTTCTTCAATTGGTATTTCTTCTTCAAGGTTTGATTTTTCTTGTATTCGTTCAGCCGCGTCTAAGTGATCTTTTAAATAAATATACATCTCTGCTGCTGTTGGAGTTAGCATTGTTCTACTTATCGATAAAACTCTCCCACTAATAGAAAATGCAAACTCCATAGCTACCGTGGAAGCTTGGATGGTTAGTAAATCACGGGTCATAGCGGTTAGGATTGGAAATTGTGATTCATTTCCTTTCCACCATGTCAGAATATCAAACGATAAAAATTTCTCGAAGTCATAGTAGATAAAAAATCGGTTCCGGTATATCTCCCGAGCTCGCTACTTGGGGTGTTGCCCATTTATCGTTTACTGTTTTCATTTCTCAAATTATTATATAAATTAAGCATTAGGTCTCTACTTGAGCTCGACGAACTTGATTTCATTATGGCTGATGACCGGTGGATGTTTGATGTTATACCATATTTTTCAAGATAAACATTTAAGAATGGATTTGTTATGTAAATCTAAGTCATAAGTTATCTCATCAATTAAAGTTTCTACCCCCAAAACATTTAAGCACAGGTCTAGTGTGGCTAAACACGTAAAAACGGGGGTAGTTCGGTGAAATATTTTTAAAATTTTTCTTTCATAGGCGCCACCATTGATGAAAACATGTCGTTTATTTCTTCAAATTCACTTAATTTATATGTCGTTAAATACACTTGATTATGTGTTAGATGTCACACCCTAATCTTAACGACGGAATCATCGAGATGTGAGGGTTAAGATTGTTCACAGTCACATAACGCTACCATTAAATATAAATATGATTATCATAAGTTTAAATAAGCGTTACAACCAAATGTCTTAAAGAAACAAAGTAAATAAAAGTTCAACATCCAAGTTTCAAGATAATTTATTTATTTTCCTAGGTTCCTAGGTGTAAGCATGTTTCAAAGATAATCATCAACCTTGTGCATTTCCTGAAACATGTTAAAAACAAAGAGTCAAATTTGAAAGTTGGTGAGTTTTCATGGGTTAAGCATACATACATACATACATACATACATACATACATACATACATACATATATATATATAAGTTTACAAGTAGCAGTATATGTCAATGGTTACGAATAAAGCAAGTTTATAGATAACATATAGCTACAATCAATCCTTGACCATGAATAACATTTACAAGTATAACGATTAGCTAAGTATATTTTGATTCCCATGATGAACAAGCATATGTCATCTGGCACTAACCTCAACTTTAGCACCAAATAGGTTTGTCAGGCCCATAGATCTATGACGTCGCCAGGCTAGCAATAATTAATTGTGACAACCCGTATATTTAGGTTAACACCGTTTTGTAACTCGATCTCGTCTTACTAGATTATAAATAAACAATCCTATTATTATTATATAATATGAGATTATTATTATATTCATTGATTGTAATTAAACTAACAATCTAATTAATAATTAAACTAATTGATAAACTTTAAAACTATCGCTTTTTCTACCCCACTAACAGACAACAAACTAATTGATAAACTTTAAAACTATCACCTTTTCTACCCGACTAACAGACAACATCATCATCACGATCATCACTCCTAAAATCACCCTTCAAATCACTCCTCTCCATCATTGTGAATATTATGTATTATTGTATAGTCAACAGAAAGTAATAGCTTACCTAATCTTCTCTTTATAATTAGCTTTGTAATCAAGTATATAATGTCAAGTCCAATCTCTCTAACATTCAAGAGAAAATTTCTTGACTTTCACCCACGATCCAATCACTCAACCATCATAGTTTCTTCTTCTCCCTTGACTCCTGTCAACCACCAACCCTCACGGTTTCACTACCGGCGACCCCCTTCGCAACGGCAGCCTCTTATTCGCGAGCGGCATATCACGACGAAATGTTCCTCTTCAACCGTGAGCTCTCGTTCACCTACGTCCTTTGAGGGCCTTTCTGATAGCAACCAATCAACCAAATCAGTCGCGGTTCGTTCGGTACGTTTCTTAATTGATCGTTAACTTTGTTCGATCTTGTACGGTTTCGGGCGTGATGGTTGCGGTTTCGGTGTGTGTCCCGGCGTTCGTAAGTGTGTGCGTGTGTTGTGTTTATGTTGTGTTACTAATATGTATGGCTGCGTATAAGTTCCGTGTATGTATGGTTGCGTATATGTTTCTACATACGTATATGTTTATGCATACGTATATGTTTTCTGCGTACATATATGTTTCTGCCCGTACATATATGTATTTGCGTTACGTATGTACATATGTATGTATTCTGCGAGCATGTGTTCTGTGTGTATATATATAATTGGTTCTTCATGAGTTGTATGTATGTATGTATGAGTGGTTGTGTGCGAATGTTAATTATGTACATGAGATCACCTGTAAAAGCATCGATTAGTATGATAACTATGCACGATTTCGGTTGGGGTCGATGGTGGGTACCGGTGGTATAGATTTCTATGTGTTGACGCGTGTGGGTGCTGTATGCGTGCGTATAGGTAGATGTATGCACATATATATACGGCTGTATGTCTATGTATGTGTGCAGTGGGTATTAACCGAGTGAAACTCAGTTTGTGCTTGGGTTCTCAGTTGTGTGTGTGTGTGTTTTCAGTGTGTTTTTTTTAGTGTGTGTGCTCATTATAAGTATATATATATGTCATTCTATTGGGTATGCCTATCGGGTACGTATATTTGGGATAATGTACGTGTTTGTCTCCTGCTCATGGGTGGCGCACGGGTATGAAAGTCGAGTATTCATAAGATGGTGCTTGTCGTGCATGAGGTTTCATGTGATTCATGGATTGGTTATGGTTGGTGTAGCTACGGGATGGTTCACGCGAGGTTATGAATGTACGTGTGTTCCTGCGAAATTAAATATATATGTTTGGTGTATGATTGTGTGCGTAAGGGTTGTTGTATGTGTTTCTGCTTGTGTTTGTAAATTGTATGCATGTATACCAACCTTGTGTGCATGTTCTCGTGCAGGTGTGAGCATCCTTGTTTGCTAATTAAATGTAATGGTGGCATGTATATAGTTGGATGGATGTATATATATATTTTTAATATAATGATGAATGGTGCTTGTCTAGTGGGGTAGTTAACCGATTTTGGGTGGGTGCTCAAAAGTAGGTGGGCTCGGGTAAGGTAATGTGCAGTGTGTGTTTCTGCCATGGAAGTGTGTAGGTATGAAAATAAACATACATACATACATATATATATATATATATATATATATATATATATATATATATATATTCATGTGCACCATGTTTATGTTTTGGTTAAATGGTGAAGGCATATGTGTGTGGATTATATAATATATTAGTATGGCATGTGTTATAAATAATTTACAATATATGTATATATGGTTTGTATGTCATATATGTTATAAATAATTTAGAATATATAATTATACGTGGCTAAAATGTAGAAAGGGTACATTGTTCATAATTATTAGGTTCATTCATTTGACGCGTTTTGACCTTGTGTATGTTTGCTTGTGAATGGGGACCGGTCGGCAACCTGCGTTATATCTGAACCGCAATCGCGAAACCGTACGACACATTATTAATATTTAGTACTTAATAATAACTATGTAATAAACGTGCATCCAGGTTGTTCGGAAACTTAATTGTTCGTGCTTACACTTATTTATTTTGCTATGCACTCGAGGTGAGTTTACATCCCCACTTTTACTTTATACTATTTTTGGGGAGAGAAACATGCTGTTTTCATAAACATTACATTACATTGGATTTTTGTGATATTGCATATACATGATACTATGGTGTTATACTTTGCCCTTCGGACCGTTAATATGCAAATAGCGAGGTGATTGTTAGTAGATCTACTGGGATTGACATACCCCGCCCGGGCTAGTCGCGCTAGCTGGTCAAACGGGTGAACGGTTATCCTGTTTTACAGTGTTGTGGTGGGGAATCCACAACCAGGCCTACTTTATTATTTGATTACATGTCAGCTCGGTCGCGACTTCATACACATAGTGATCACTATGGACTAGCTACCCATTATATGCTTTGATTACTAAATCCGGGAATTTCATTACTGATACTTACTGTTTTCTGATAAACTTGTGAACTCACCAGTCTTGTACTAACTTTTGCATGTTTTCTCTCAGGACATTGATGTGGCACGTTTGGGAGCATAGCATCCACTGCATGTCATTTCTCATTCATCGCAAACTATTTTCAAGATTTAATTTCATGTACTTTACATAAATTGGATTGGGCGCGTGTTTGCGTGTTCCAAAACCGTTGTTAAATGTTTTCCTGTTTTCGCTTCCGCAATACTTAAATACAAGTTGGTTTATTTCATTATTACTATGCAACTTATACGATTTGTAATTGTCGAGTTGTTTGGTGTAACTGATGCTTATCTGAGATCCTGGTTATGTCACACGCCTGACGGTAAAACCCCGTTCGTGGAAATTGAGGGTGTGACAGATTGGTATCAGAGTATTAGTTATAGCGAACTAAAATGAACTTTGCATCTCATTTGCATTGCATTTTAGACTATAGCTGGATTTGCATTAATTACACACACATAGATTACTAAGCTGTACTTACTAAATTTGGATGCCTGAGAACTTTTGCTTTAACATATCCCTTTGACACATAGACACCTGTATTCTGGATTTCCTGGCAAAAGACCTTCGGGCTAAGGCAAACATATCGTATAAATCTCATTATGAGACCAGTTATGCTTACCTGGGGATTTCTGGGATGAGTGATAAACTATGGTCAATACACAAGTCCCTAAAGCAAATGGGTCAAATTACCTTGGCGTGTCAACGATTCCTGAACCTTACTGATCCTTTCGTATACTTTGATTGATCGACCCCGATATAATACTTACATATTTGGTACTTCTATCGTTGATGATCACTGTACTTGACAAGATATGTTATCCTGATAGGAGGAACCGGGGGTGATCATGCAAAGCAAATTACCATTACGGGTGCACACGTAATTGTAATTTGTCGTGCATGCTTAGTCCGGTGAATTTGGTCGGGTGGTAACATTGTAGTCAGTATAAGTCATTGTTTCTACACCTGAGCAAGAAATTTTCGATTTTCATAGAACATGGTTATTGATGTTGAAACTATCTTTCAATCTTACTTGTATGAATACTCACTCTTACCTCGAATTCGGATGAAATTCAAACCATGACGTGTGTCTTAATCCTTCGGATTTGAACTGATCCTCTAGTTTGTCTGATACCTTAAATTCTTGGACTTCTTTTCCTTTTCATTCCAAGACAAAGGGGTTATTTTCATGCGACTGATAGCTTTGAATTCTGATATCTGGTTGGATATTTACTTATTTATGTATGTGGTAATTTAAAAAATGTCTAGAAGAGGACGTGGACGCGGGAGAGGTAGCATCTCCATGATGCCTGCAGAATTGGCGGCGATAATCAATCAGAGTATTACCACAGCGTTGGCAAGCCAACACCCTCCACAACGAAATCCCATTGGACAATCGGCTTGCACCTACAAGTCCTTTATGGACTGCAAACCTAATCCATTCAGGGGAACTGAGGGAGCAGTGGGACTGCTCCGTTGGTTCGAAAAGCTGGAGTCGGTGTTTGAAATCTGTAACTGCCCCGCCGAGAGTAGGGTGAAATATGCTGCTGGTACCATGGATGGTGCTGCACTGAACTGGTGGAATACGCAGGTCCAGATGTTGGGTATTGAAGCTGCAAATGCCATGACCTGGGAAGAATTCAAGAGGTTGCTGAAAGAGGAATACTGCTCCAGAGATGAAGTGCAGAAACTAGAAACTGAATTCTGGAATTTAAAAATGGTGGGTTCCAAGGTTGAAGCCTACACGACTCGTTCCCACGAGTTGGCTACCTTATGTCCCACTATGGTCAACCCAGCTTACAAACAGGTTGAAAGGTACATCGATGGGCTAGTACCGGAAATACAGAGCATGGTCACCACTGCTAGACCAGCTACCATTCAGGAAGCTGTTTAACTGGCCCACAAGCTGACTGACCAGGCTGTCACTGAGGCTAAACTGCCCCCGCGTGGTGCTGCATCTGGTTCCAATGATAACAAGAGGAAATGGGAACCATCTGCCAGTGGGAAGCAATCTTCATCCTCTACTCATCAACCCCTACACAAGAAGTTCAACCCATCCCAATCTTCTCATGACAGGGGGAATTCGGGTGGCTATCATGGAAACCTTCCGAAGTGCAACAAATGTAAGTTCCATCATATTGGGCAATGCACAAGGAACACTTGTGAGAGGTGTGGAAAGTTTGGGCATGCTGCCAAGGATTGCAGGGTAAACCTCTCGGGAAAAGCACCTCAACAGCAGCAGCAACACTATAACCGTATTGGGTGTTATGAATGCGGTCAACCCGGTCACTTTAAAAGGGAATGTCCAAAGCTAAAAGGGAATGGAAATAGTGGTGCTACTGATAAGCCTAAAGACAATAACAATGGTGGTGGCGGTGGTAGAGGTAAAGCTTTCATCATGGGCTCAGGTGAGGCTCGAAACGACCCTACTGTAGTATCTGGTAGATTCTCTATTAACGGATGTTATGCCTCTGTTTTATTTGACTCTGGTGCTGATAAAAGTTATGTGTCCATAAAGTTTAGTAAAGTACTAGGAATGGTACCTACTAACTTGACTTCTGAGTACACCATAGAAATAGTCGATGGTAGGACGATAACAGCAACCCAAGTGTTTAGCAACTGTAAGCTAGGCTTATCTGGACACACTTTCTGCATAGACCTTATTCCTGTCACACTAGGAAGCTTCGATGTAGTAGTCGGGATGGATTGGTTATCCAAGAACAGTGCTGAGATCATTTGCAATGAGAAGTTGATCAAGTTACCTATTTCGAACGATGAAATTCTTACAGTGGAAGGTGAAAAGGTGGGTGCAGTGGTCGGCATCATATCATATTTGAAGGCTCAGAAATGTCTCAGGAAAGGACACCTTGCCTTGTTGGCACTTGTTACTGAAATGAAGACGGATGAAAGGCGAGTCGAAGATATTCCAGTTGTGAGAGACTTTCCTGAAGTATTTCCCGAAGACCTACCTAGCCTTCTTCCACACAGACAGGTGGAATTCCAGATTGAATTAGCACCCGGAGCTACTCCGTCGCTCGAGCGCCGTACCGACTGGCACCGAACGAACTACAAGAGCTGTCTAAGTAATTGCAAGAATTGTTAGACAAGGGATTCATACGTCCCAGCTCTTCACCTTGGGGAGCTCCAGTGCTTTTCGTTAAAAAGAAAGATGGAACCTTCAGGATGTGTATTGACTACCGCGAATTGAACAAGGTGACGATCAAGAACAAGTATCCACTTCCGCGTATCGATGACTTGTTTGACCAATTGCAGGGATCTAGCTACTATTCCAAGATCGACTTGAGGTCGGGTTATCATCAGTTGAGGGTTCGAGAGGAAGACATCTCCAAGACTGCATTCCGGACTCGCTATGGGCACTACGAGTTCACTGTAATGCCTTTTGGGCTGACCAATGCCCCAGTAGTTTTCATGGACCTCATGAACCGTGTCTGCAAACCTTATTTGGATAAGTTTGTCATTGTCTTCATTGATGACATACTGATCTACTCCCGTAATAAGGAAGATCATGAGGAACATTTGAGGACCATACTGGAATTGCTGAGGAATGAACAGCTTTACGCGAAGTTCTCAAAATGCGACTTCTGGATGCGTGAAATGCAATTCCTTAGGCATGTGGTGAATAAAAAGGGTATACATGTTGATCCTTCAAAGATTAAAGCAATCAAGGATTGGCCGGCACCAAAGACGCCTACTGAGGTGCGACAATTCCTTGGTTTGGCAGGCTATTACCGGAGGTTTATCGAAGGATTTTCGAAATTGGCGCAACCTTTGACTGCCCTAACTCATAAGGGAATAACTTACAAGTGGGGCAGCAAATAGGAAACAGTGTTTCAGGCTCTTAAGACAAACTCTGCAGCGCACCAATCCTAGCATTACCAGAAGGAACTGATGACTTTGCTGTTTACTGTGATGCATCCATCCAGGGTTTGGGGTGTGTATTGATGCAACGTGACAAAGTCATAGCTTATTCATCTAAACAGCTCAAGGTGCATGAGAAGAACTACACAACGCATGATCTGGAACTGGGAGCTGTAGTGTTTGCCTTGAAGATCTGGAGACACTACTTATATGGAACCAAGTGCACGATCTATACAGATCATAAAAGCCTCCAACACATATATGACCAGAAGGAACTGAATATGCGGCAACGACGGTGGTTAAACTACTCAATGATTATGACTGTGCGATCAAGTATCATCCGGGTAAGGCTAATGTGGTAGCCGATGCCCTTAGTCGTAAGTGTCACACCCCAACCTTGATGGCGGAAACGTCGAGGTGTGAGGATTAAGATTGTTCACAGCCACATAACGCTATGTTAAAGTATAAAATGCCATTAATCAATTGTTTTCAATCACCACATACATCAATGTCTCAAAATAAATCAAACAAAAACAAGAATTCAATCGTCTTTATTAAGCCTAGGTCCATGATCTAGGTTTATGCATTCCTTCAATCATTGCTAAGCTTGCACATTACCTGAAACATGTTGAAAATAAAGTCAACTAACTAGTTGGTGAATTCTCATGGTTTTAAATACAATAAGTATACAAAATGTGGCAATTCTAGTCAATGGTCACAAGATAGCAAGTATATAGAACATGCATAGTTACAATCAAGCCTCGACTGAATAATATGAATAAGCATGATTAGCTAAGTGTATTTGGTTCCCTAGTGCACAAGCATACGGCTCCTAGGAGTCGGCAATACATCGACTTTAGCACCAAATAGGCTTGTCAGGCCCAAAGATCTAAGACTTCGCTAGGCTAGCAATAGTTAATGATTGCTCACGTATGTCACATCTCATAAAATACTTAACATATCCAAACAACCACGACTATGTAAAGAATTGCACGTGTGTAATAAGTATCAAAGCGTGTATGTGTAAGTTTGTATAAGCAACATGTTTCACCTCGAAAGATGTGAAATAATCGTAAAGCGGGGGAAGAACTCACATGTTTAATAAAGGAGACTTGTAGATGAAATAAGAATAACCACGAATAAGATTTCCAACACAAATGTCACAACGCACCTAAACGAAATAAAGTAGCGCGTTATAATTTGTTTGATGATTAATTGTAGGTCTAATATGATTTAATAATTATTCGTATTTATTACATGTTAATAACGTGATCGGTTTAATGGAACGAATGGATTATACTTGGTATAATCAATTGTTAGCGCGAAAGAGAATTTATAAATAAAACTTGATTAACTTGTACGTTAAACCGGTTTATAAGGATTGTATATAATTGTGATTTAGCTATTATAAGGAACTATATAAATATATATATTTATAGGTATGAGTAATTAAACAATTTAATTGTTTGAATATACATATAATATATATACTAAACAATTATAATATTGTGTATAATAATCAATATAAATGATTTAGCTATTAAAGAACTATGTATAAATATATATATATATATATATATAATATATATATAAATAACTAAACAATTAAATTGTTTGAATATATATGTATAAATATATATACTAAACAATTATAACATTGTATAATCATAATAAGTGATTTAATTACTAAAAGATCAATATATAAATATATATATATATATAGGTATAAATAACCAAACCATTTAATTATTTAAAATATATATACATATACAAGTATTATGTTTACTCATTTCTTTTGTATTTTTAAAACTAAAATAATGTATTTATAAATACAAAAGTATTTTATAAAAATTATTTTAGTCCCAAATTAATTAAACAAAAGTAAACAAAATAATCTGCATTTTATGAAATTAATTTTAGAAATTTTCAGAATTTAAAAAGGTTTAATAATTAAAAAGAAATAAAGAAAAGAAAAAAAATCGAAAAAAGAAAACAGGGGAGGGGGCTGTCCGGGGTCGAACCCGGGGCCTCCCTATGAACATGGGACGCAGGAACCAGTGAACCAGGGCCGTGGCCTTGGTTCACATTGGTTTGTTTTAAACTTAAACACAAGTCGCCCAGGTTTCCCCCTTTTCTTATGAACCCTAGGTTCAACCGGATCAAAATTGACCCTCGATTCGTTGTTAATCACCTAAATCGTCATAGGGCTTTTAATCCTTGATCAAAAACGAGTAGAATACAGGTTTGGATTACCTGTTTTGATGAGATAAAAGATGGTTTCGAGTGCGGTTTAGGTTTCGGGTGTTCTTGAATTTGGGGCTTTTGATTCGAGAGGTTTATGGTGAAATTGAGGTTTCAGGGAGTTCAAGAACTTCAAAATGGATCGAAAGCCCACAATTTATAGACTTGATTTAACAGGTTCGAGCATAACCCATTCGATTTTGAAAACGCGTTCGGGTTTACTAAAATTGAGAGATTCGAGTTGTTGTGACGCGTGATTAGGGGATGGATTGATTTGTTAAACCGCGTATTAGCTTTAGGTGTGATTGATTTGGTTTAATTTGTGAAATTAAACATGATTTGATTCGAAATTTTTAAAACTTTGATTCGGTTTTTGATTTGGAAAGGTTTCGAGCGGGAATCTTGATTTTGGAGTTGGGTTCGGGTTCGAAACCCATAGTCCAAGGTGAGGGGCGGTTTAATTGGGTCAAATCGGTTGTAAAATGGGGTTTGGAGGCTTGCCGGAGCTCGGCCGGAGCTCGCCGGAGCTCGCCGGAGCCGGCAGCCGGAAACACGGGGTAACAGGGGGTGGTTTGGGAAATTACACAAATGGCCCCTGTACTTTAAATGTTTTTATTTTGTGTTTTAAACTTTCCTTTAAAGTTTTCAAAATGACAAACAACCCCCTGTACTTTAATTCTAAGTTTTATTATTATTATTATTATTAACATTATATTATTATTATTATTATTATTATTATTAACATTATATTATTATTATTATTATTTATTATTATTATTATTATTATTTTTTTTTATTATTATTATTATTTTTATTTTTATTATTATTATTATTATTATTTTTATTTTTATTATTATCATTATTATTATTATTATTATTATTATTATTATTATTATTATTATTATCTATTATAAAAAAAATTTAATAATGATGCTATAAAATGGCATAAATAAAATGAAAAATACAGGATGTTACAGTCTCCCCAACTTAAAAGAATTTCGTCCCGAAATTAAGAATCAAAAAGGGTTACAAGAATAAGTAAGGGTAAGTCTTCTTCATATGTTCTTCACGCTCCCAAGTGAATTCCGCTCCTCGTTTGTTCTCCCATCGAACCTTTACAATTGGGGTCGTAGAGGTCCTAGTCTTCTTCATAATGCGATCCATGATTTCGACGGGTTTTTCAACGAAGTGTAGTGACTCGTCGATCTGAATGTCTTCCAATGGCACATGCAAATTATCGTCGGCCAGACACTTCCTCAGATTCGAGACGTGGAAGACAGGGTGAATTCCACTAAGGTCGGAGGGTAGTTCTAGTTTGTAGGCCACTTTCCCGATTCTTTTCTGAACCTTGAAAGGCCCTACAAACCTTGGAGCTAACTTGCCCTTCCTTCCAAAGCGAACCACACCCTTCCACGGTGAGACCTTGAGAAGGACCATCTCCCCAACTTGGAATTCCAGTGGCTTGCGACGTTTATCAGCGTAGCTTTTCTGTCGACTCCTTGCCACTTCCAGGTTCTTGCGGATGATAGCGACTTTATCGGTCGTCTCTTGTATGAGCTCGGGACCGGTAATAAGATTCTCGCCAACGTCGGTCCAGCAGATTGGTGATCGACACTTACGACCGTAAAGTGCTTCGAACGGTGCCATTTGGATGCTTGAGTGGTAACTGTTGTTGTAGGAGAATTCTGCGAGCGGTAGGTGCGTATCCCAGTCGCCCCCAAAATCAAGGACACAGAGACGTAACAGGTCTTCCAGGGTTTGGATCGTCCGCTCGGTTTGGCCATCGGTTTGGGGATGGTAAGCCGTGCTTAAATCCAATTGTGTACCCAGAAGTTCTTGCATAGTAGACCAAAAGTGAGAAGTGAATCGAGCGTCTCGGTCGGATATAATGTGAAGAGGCACACCATGACGGCTTACGATCTCGTCTATGTAAATCCGGGCTAACCTTGATGTCTTATATGTATCGCGTATGGGTATGAAATGTGCCGACTTAGTCAATCGGTCGACGATTACCCATATGCTATCGTGCCCGCGAGATGTCCGAGGTAACTTGGTTATGAAGTCCATGGATATATGTTCCCACTTCCACATGGGAATTTCGGGTTGTTCAAGTAATCCACTTGGACGTTGATGCTCCGCTTTAACCTTCGTGCATGTAAGGCACTTAGCAACATAGGTTGCTATGTCTCGTTTCATTCCGGGCCACCAATATTGACTCCGTAAGTCCATGTACATCTTATCGGAGCCCGGGTGAATAGAATAACGAGTCCGATGTGCTTCGTTCATGATAGAAGCCCGAAGGTTATTGCGTTTGGGGATCCAGATTCGGTTTGCGAAATACATTAGCCCATTGGCTCTTGTTTCTAATTGGGCTAAGAGATTTGGCTCGAGCTCTTCCTTCATACTCCCTTCGGTTTGCACCGCTTGCTGTGCTTCTCGAATACTCGCCTCGATGTCACAATCGATCCTTAAGTTCTGCAATAACACCGTAGCATTGTTGACATCGAGTCGGACTTCAGTATCAAACTCTCCCAATGTATCGAACCATTGGCGTCGGTCGCGAATCTCTTGAACGGAAACCATCTTTTGATGCGTCTTTCGACTCAATGCATCGGCTACGACATTTGCCTTGCCGGGATGGTAGCGGATATCGCAATCGTAGTCGCTAATTAGTTCCACCCAACGACGTTGCCTCATATTGAGGTCCTTCTGATTGAAAACGAGTTGGAGGCTCTTGTGGTCCGTGTAGACTATACATTGCGTGCCGTATAGATAGTGTCTCCAGATTTTCAAAGCAAAGACCACCGCTCTGAGCTCGAGATCGTGCGTCGTATAATTTACCTCGTGAACCTTCAATTGTCTCGAGGCATATGTGATGACCTTTCCCCGTTGCATGAGAACACAACCAAGGCCTTGTTTCGACGCGTCGCAGTATACCGTGAAGTCATCATTTCCATCCTGTAGCGTCAGAATAGGGGCATTGCACAACTTGTGCTTCAATGTCTCAAACGCCTCTTCTTGCTCGGCTTTCCACTCGAAAAGCTTGTTCTTCTGAGTCAAGGACGTGAGTGGCTTTGCGATTTTTGAGAAGTTGGCAATAAATCGCCGGTAATACCCGGCTAGTCCAAGAAACGATCGAACTTCCGTGGGAGTTTTGGGAGCACTCCAATTCTTCACGGCTTCAACCTTCGCAGGGTCGACGTGAATTCCTTGACTATTCACAACGTGCCCTAAGAATTGTACTTCTTCAAGCCAAAACTCACATTTCGAGAATTTCGCGTACAGTTGTTCCTTCTTCAACAGTTCGAGGATTTGACGGAGATGAAGTTCATGATCGGAGCGAGACTTGGAATAAATAAGAATGTCGTCAATGAAAACGATGACGAACTTGTCTAGGTATGGCTTGCACACCCGATTCATAAGATCCATGAAGACCGCTGGAGCATTGGTTAAGCCGAAAGGCATAACCATGAACTCGTAATGCCCATACCGAGTGCGGAATGCAGTCTTTGGGATATCGTCGTCGTGGACTCGCAGTTGGTGATAACCCGAACGCAAGTCGATTTTTGAAAAGATTGCAGCTCCTTGAAGTTGGTCGAAAAGATCGTCGATACGAGGAAGAGGATACCGGTTCTTGATGGTCAACTTGTTGAGCTCACGGTAATCGATACACATGCGGAAAGACCCATCTTTCTTCTTCACAAATAAGACAGGTGCACCCCAAGGAGAAGAACTAGGGCGGATAAACCCCTTCTCGGATAATTCCTGGAGTTGGCTAGAAAGTTCTTGCATTTCCGATGGTGCGAGTCGGTAAGGTGATTTAGCCGCGGGGCTTGCTCCCGGAATCAAGTCGATTTTAAATTCTACTTCGCGTACGGGAGGTAACCCGCTAAGATCATCGGGAAAGACCTCAGGGAATTCTCGTACAACTGGAACATCTTTGAGTTCCTTCTCCTTGGCCTTGGTGTTGACTACATAGGCCAAGAATGCCAGATAACTCTTACTTAGGCATTTCTGAGCCTTAGTACATGACATAAGCTTGAGACCTTTGGAGGACCGTTCACCGAACACCTTCAACGTGTCCCCGGAGGGTAAGGGCATGCGAATGCACTTCTCGAAGCAAATGATCTCGGCATGGTTCTTAGATAACCAATCCATGCCAATAATGACGTCGAAACTCCCGAGCTTCATAGGAATAAGGTCGATAAGAAACTTATGGTCGTCGAGACACAATAGACAATCGCGGATAACCACGTCGACGGTGATGGGTTCTCCATCAGCAACTTCGACGGTGAGAGGTCTCTCTAGATTTGAGCGAGGTTTAGAAAGTGTCGGCTCGAACTCTAAGGAAACGAAACTTCTATCGGCGCCCGAATCAAATAATACGTATGCATAGATGTCATTAATAAGAAACATACCTGTATAGGTTTTAAAGGCACTTAAGGACATAAGTAAGGAATTTTAAGAGAAATTCTATGGAGATATGGTTGTAATTTTTACGTACCGTTCACCACCTCGTTGTTCGCCTGAGCTTGGTTCGCGTTAAGGTTGAAGGCACGTCCACGGGCTTGTGGAACATTGCCCACAAGACGAGGGCACTGGGGTCGGTAGTGACCTGGTTCTCCACAGTTGTAGCAGACCCGATTTGGTTCCGTCACTGCGTTTCCCAATGCTCGACGACACGTTGCCACAAGGTGCCCGTACTTGCCACATAGTGTGCAGATGCGACACGGAAGGTTTCCCGGATGATGGTACCTACACGTGTTGCACATAGGTAGAGGGCCCGCATAAGCCCTTGTCACGGGTACTTGTGCGGCTGGTGTAGCCCCGGTAGTACACTGTCTTTGGGGCGGTTTAGGAGCAGCCACGGCGTAGTTCCGTGCCGGTACAAACTTCCGTTTCTTGTTATCAGGCTTGACCTCCTTGACCTCCTCGGGGGTCGTCTTCTCAGTCTTCTTGGCACCCTTTGCAGACATAGTGCCTGCTCGGATGTGGTTCTCCGTCAATTGGGCAGTGATGGTGATAGCTTCTTCCAAGGTTGCGGGCCGGCTACCCGGTACACCCTTAATAAATTTTTCCACGTTTCGGGAAACGGTATCCACCATGTGTGGCAGCAGTATGCTTAGTTCATGATGACGGGTAGAATATGCCAGATGGTTCCCGCCATCCTGTTTCAAATTCCAGAATTCCTCCTCCAGTTTCTGGATTTCACTCCTCGGGCAAAACTTGGCTATGGCTATGTTTTTGAATTCCTCCCAAGTTAAAGCCAAGATTGCATCGGGGCCTCGGTTCCTCTTTTCACTGTTCCACCATGTTAAGGCCCGTTGCTGTAGCATACTGGTGGCATACCTTACTTTTAGTGATTCGGGGCACTCACAGTTGACGAAGGTGTTCTCCATCCCTTCAAACCACTCTAAGAGACCGGTGGCACCTTCCTTGCCACTATAACTGGGAGGCTTGCATGAACTGAAATGCTTGAAGGTGCAAGACTGGTTGTTACGCCGTTGGTTTGCACTATTTTCCCCTTGACCGTTGCTATTGTTCGTGACGTTTGCGATCATAGTGCTGCTGAGTTCAGCCACCATGGTCGGGATGACCGCAGCCATTTGCCGGGCAATCATGGCAGCAAGCTTACGGCCGGACCTTCCTCGGTTTCCGTGGTAACGAGACATGCTGGAAAAATACAAATTGGGTTAGGATCGGTTAAAGGATAATATGGGTGGGCAATTAAGGTAAGAATCATGAATTATACGGAATGATTCCATTTGGTGACGCATCACCATTTGGAAACGTTGACACGTCAAGATGAATTGACCCATTCACCTCAGAAACTCGTGTATGTTGGTCATAGTTTATCACTCATCCCGGAAATCCCCAGGTAGCGTAACGGTTCCCTCAATGAGATTTATACGAATACGCTTGCCTTAGCCCGAGGGCCTTTTGCCAAAAAATCCAGAATACAGGTGTCTATGTACCACACTAGTTCTTTGGTTTATGAAATCAAAAATCCTGATGGGATATTTACAAGATTAGACATAAAGTCTAAAGAATTCCTATCAATAGATTCTACTTGGAGACGAGAATAAGTTTAAGAAATAGTAACTGTCGGGGAGAATTAACGTTTAAGATAAGTCTAGGGAGACGGGTAACAATATGTAATCATGTAGAAAGGCACCTATGCTAAGGCATCACATTGCACATAATAAGGCATAGCGTTAGGCAGCATGCAAACAATAAGTATGTATTCATAAGAATACTATTCTATAAGGATCATGCATAAACTATAGCCTAGGTCACCATTTCTAATAACCTAAATCCCTATAGTTATGGGCTCTGATACCAATCTGTCACACCCCAACCTTGACGGCGGAAACGTCGAGGTGTGAGGATTAAGATTGTTCACAGCCACATAACGCTATGTTAAAGTATAAAATGCCATTAATCAATTGTTTTCAATCACCACATACATCAATGTCTCAAAATAAATCAAACAAAAACAAGAATTCAATCGTCTTTATTAAGCCTAGGTCCATGATCTAGGTTTATGCATTCCTTCAATCATTGCTAAGCTTGCACATTACCTGAAACATGTTGAAAATAAAGTCAACTAACTAGTTGGTGAATTCTCATGGTTTTAAATACAATAAGTATACAAAATGTGGCAATTCTAGTCAATGGTCACAAGATAGCAAGTATATAGAACATGCATAGTTACAATCAAGCCTCGACTGAATAATATGAATAAGCATGATTAGCTAAGTGTATTTGGTTCCCTAGTGCACAAGCATACGGCTCCTAGGAGTCGGCAATACATCGCCTTTAGCACCAAATAGGCTTGTCAGGCCCAAAGATCTAAGACTTCGCTAGGCTAGCAATAGTTAATGATTGCACACGTATGTCACATCTCATAAAATACTTAACATATCCAAACAACCACGACTATGTAAAGAATTGCACGTGTGTAATAAGTATCAAAGCGTGTATGTGTAAGTTTGTATAAGCAACATGTTTCACCCCGAAAGATGTGAAATAATCGTAAAGCGGGGCAGAAGAACTCACATGTTTAATAAAGGAGACTTGTAGATGAAATAAGAATAACCACGAATAAGATTTCCAACACAAATGTCACAACGCACCTAAACGAAATAAAGTAGCGCGTTATAATTTGTTTGATGATTAATTGTAGGTCTAATATGATTTAATAATTATTCGTATTTATTACATGTTAATAACGTGATCGGTTTAATGGAACGAATGGATTATACTTGGTATAATCAATTGTTAGCGCGAAAGAGAATTTATAAATAAAACTTGATTAACTTGTACGTTAAACCGGTTTATAAGGATTGTATATAATTGTGATTTAGCTATTATAAGGAACTATATAAATATATATATATTTATAGGTATGAGTAATTAAACAATTTAATTGTTTGAATATACATATAATATATATACTAAACAATTATAATATTGTGTATAATAATCAATATAAATGATTTAGCTATTAAAAGAACTATGTATATATATATATATATATATATATATATATATATATATAAATAACTAAACAATTAAATTGTTTGAATATATATGTATAAATATATATACTAAACAATTATAACATTGTATAATCATAATAAGTGATTTAATTACTAAAAGATCAATATATATATATATATATATATATATATATAGGTATAAATAACCAAACCATTTAATTATTTAAAATATATATATACATATACAGGTATTATGTTTACTCATTTCTTTTGTATTTTTAAAACTAAAATAATGTATTTATAAATACAAAAGTATTTTATAAAAATTATTTTAGTCCCAAATTAATTAAACAAAAGTAAACAAAATAATCTGCATTTTATGAAATTAATTTTAGAAATTTTCAGAATTTAAAAAGGTTTAATAATTAAAAAGAAATAAAGAAAAAAAAAAAATCGAAAAAAAGAAAACAGGGGAGGGGGCTGCCCGGGGTCGAACCCGGGGCCTCCCTGTGAACATGGGACGCAGGAACCAGTGAACTAGGGCCGTGGCCTTGGTTCACATTGGTTTGTTTTAAACTTAAACACAAGTCGCCCAGGTTTCCCCCTTTTCTTATGAACCCTAGGTTCAACCGGATCAAAATTGACCCTCGATTCGGTGTTAATCACCTAAATCGTCATAGGGCTTTTAATACTTGATCAAAAACGAGTAGAATACAGGTTTGGATTACCTGTTTTGATGAGATAAAAGATGGTTTCGAGTGCGGTTTAGGTTTCGGGTGTTCTTGAATTTGGGGCTTTTGATTCGAGAGGTTTATGGTGAAATTGAGGTTTCAGGGAGTTCAAGAACTTCAAAATGGATCGAAAGCCCACAATTTATAGACTTGATTTAACAGGTTCGAGCATAACCCATTCGATTTTGAAAACGCGTTCGGGTTTACTAAAATTGAGAGATTCGAGTTGTTGTGACGCGTGATTAGGGGATGGATTGATTTGTTAAACCGCGTATTAGCTTTAGGTATGATTGATTTGGTTTAATTTGTGAAATTAAACATGATTTGATTCGAAATTTTTAAAACTTTGATTCGGTTTTTGATTTGGAAAGGTTTCGAGCAGGAATCTTGATTTTGGAGTTGGGTTCGGGTTCGAAACCCATAGTCGAAGGTGAGGGGCGGTTTAATTGGGTCAAATCGGTTGTAAAATGGGGTTTGGAGGCTTGCCGGAGCTCGGCCGGAGCTCGCCGGAGCCGGCAGCCGGAAACACGGGGTAACAGGGGGGTGGTTTGGGAAATTACACAAATGGCCCCTGTACTTTAAATGTTTTTATTTTGTGTTTTAAACTTTCCTTTAAAGTTTTCAAAATGACAAACAACCCCCTGTACTTTAATTCTAAGTTTTATTATTATTATTATTATTATTAATATTATATTATTATTATTATTATTATTATTATTAACATTATATTATTATTATTATTATTATTATTATTATTATTATTATTATTATTATTATTATTATTTTTATTATTATTATTATTATTTTTATTATTATTATTATTTTATTTTTATTATTATCATTATTATTATTATTATTATTATTATTATTATTATTATTATCTATTATAAAAAAAAATTTAATAATGATGCTATAAAATGGCATAAATAAAATGAAAAATACAGGATGTTACAGTAAGGAAACCCTAAAGCCTCGTCGGGTGCGCGCATTGCAAATGACTATCCATTCTGATCTACCAGTGCAAATCAAAGCTGCTCAATCTGAGGCCTTGAAGAAGGAGAATCTGAAAGCAGAATCTATGCGAGGCATGGAGAAACAGTTGGAGATTAAAGCTGATGGAATCCGTTATTTTATGGAACGGATCTGGGTACCACAGTACGGGAATTTGCGAGAGCTGATAATGGATGAAGCTCATAAGTCACGTTACTTGATCCATCCAGGTTAAGATAAGATGTATCAGGACCTGAAAGAATTTTACTGGTGGCCGAAAATGAAAGCGGAGATAGCCACATACATAAGCAGATGCCTAACTTGTTCCAAGGTTAAGGTAGAATACCAGAGACCATCCGGTTTACTCCAACAACCGGAAATTCCAGTGTGGAAATGGGAGCAGATCTCAAGGGACTTCATCACAAAGTTGCCTAGGACTCCCAGCGGATGCGATACCATTTGGGTTATAGTTGATCGCTTAACGAAATCCGCACACTTTCTGGCAATCCGAGAGACTGATCGAATGGAGAAGCTGACACGTATCTATTTAAGGCAAAATAGTCTCTCGGCATGGCTTGCCGATATCTATCATTTCTGATCGTGACGCTCGGTTCACTTCTCACTTCTGGCAATCATTACAACGATCATTGGGAACGCGGCTGGATATGAGTACTGCGTATCACCCGCAGACCGATGGTCAAAGTGAGCGTACAATCCAGACACTGGAAGACATGTTGCGTGCCTGTGTGATCGATTTTGGCAGCAGCTGGGAAACTCATTTACCACTGGTTGAGTTCTCCTATAATAACAGCTATCACACCTCGATCAAGGCAGCTCCATTTGAGGCACTGTATAGACGTAAGTGCCGTCACCTATCTGTTGGGCAGAAGTAGGAGAAAGCCAACTTACAGGACCTGAACTTGTGCACGAAACGACTGAGAAGATCGTGCAAATTCGTAACCGTATGGCAGCAGCACGTGATCGACAAAACAGTTACGCCGACAAGCGTCGTAAGCCATTGGAGTTTCAGGTTGGTGATAAAGTACTGTTGAAAGTCTTACCCTAGAAGGGTGTAATACGTTTTGAAAAACGGGGGAAACTAAACCCTAGGTACGTGGGGCCGTTTGAGATTGTCAAACGGGTTGGCCCGGTGACTTATCAACTGAACTTACCTGACGAACTCAGTGGAATACACAATGTGTTTCACGTGTCAAACCTAAGGAAGAGTCTTGTGGATGAATCACTTGTTGTTCCATTAGAAGAACTGGAAATCCATGAACAGCTTCGTTTCGTTGAAGAACCAGTAGAGATTATGGATCGAGAAGTCAAAACACTAAAGCGTAGCAAAATTCCCATTGTGCGTGTTAGATGGAACTCTAAGCGTGGACCAGAATTCACCTGGAAATGCGAGGACCAGATGAAGAAGAAGTATCCACAACTATTCAGCAATCAAACTTCCACTTCTTAAGGTATTACTTTAAGATACATTTCCTTACAATTTCGAGACGAAATTTCTTCAACAAGGGGATGATGTCGCAACTCTCGCGAAGCCTCACATTCCTTTGTTTTGGATTCATTCCATAGATTTTACAGCCCTCGTCCTTTGTAAGTTTCTGAACACCCTGTTATCGTTGCTGTTAAACCTTGTATTCTTCGTGAACCTGATGTTCAAATATTCGGGATGAAAATTCCTTCAACAAGGGGATGACGTGACAACCCGTATATTTAGGTTAACACCGTTTTGTAACTCGACCTCGTCTTACTAGATTATAAATAAACAATCCTATTGTTATTATATAATATGAGATTATTGTTATATTCATTGATTGTAATTAAACTAACAATCTAATTAATAATTAAACTAATTGATAAACTTTAAAACTATCACTTTTTCTACCCGACTAACAGACAACAAACTAATTGATAAACTTTAAAACTATCACCTTTTCTACCCAACTAACAGACAACATCATCATCACGATCATCACTCCTAAAATCACTCCTAAAATCACTCCTAAAATCACTCCTCATATCACTCCTCTCCATCATTGTGAATATTATCTATTATTGTATAGTCAACAGAAAGTAATAGCTTACCCAATCTTCTCTTTATAATTAGCTTTGTAATCAAGTATATAATGTCAAGTCCAATCTCTCTAAAATTCAAGAGAAAATTTCTTGACTTTCACCCACGATCCAATCACTCAACCATCATAGTTTCTTCCTCTCCCTTGACTCTTGTCAACCACCAACCCTCACGGTTTCACTATCGGCGACCCCTTTCGCCACGGCAGCCTCTTATTCGCGAGCGGCATATCACGACGAAACGTTCCTCTTCAACCGTGAGCTCTCGTTCACCTACGTCCTTTGAGGGCCTTTCCGATAGCAACCAATCAACCGAATCAGTCGCGGTTCGTTCGGTATGTTTCTTAATTGATCGTTAACTTTGTTCGATCTTGTACGGTTTTGGGCGTGATGGTTGCGGTTTCGGTGTGTGTCCCGGCGTTCGTAAGTTGTAACACCCGGAAATTTCTGTTTGGGATGTCAGGCGACTGGAGGCCCATACGCATGGAAGTCATGCGACTGAAGCTCCAATCGCAAGACTGGAGCTCCACACGCATGATAGTCGCACGACTGGAGCGCCCAATCGGATGGAGCTCATGCGGCTGAAGGCTCAGTCACATAGAATCTCGGGCGACTGAACTGTAGTATTTAAGGGAGAGGGCAGCCCTTATCCTCTCCCCACACTTATGAAACCAGAGAGAAAGAAGAGAAAAGGGAAAAGAGGAGAAGAAAGCTTGGTTCAAGCGGGTTCGAGAGTGCAAATCGACGTGTGGCGAGTCAAAACGAAGCTCTAACCGAGGAGGCTACTAAGGTGAGTTCTAGGACCCCTCATTACTTGTTTTCAAATGATTTTGGGGCTGGAACACATACAAACCCTTCTTTTTGAAATGTGTGAGTTTGACTCATTTGGGTGAAATCTTGTGTAATGTGTTTAAGGTACGATTTTGGACTTGCATGTGCTTGTATGATATCCTAGTATGAACCCCTAAGGTTTAGGCGGGCCAATTTGGGCTTAAAACGAGTTTGGAAGGGTTTGAAGGCTGTAGGTCGTGGCTGCAGTTCGTGATGAACTCCAGTCGCTGCCCAGTTAGGGCTAGGCGACTGAAGGGCCAGTTGGTTGATTGAAGAACGACTGAGACTCAGTCGCACAACTGAGCTTCAATCGCACGACTGGAAGTCCAGTCGCGTAGATGTCTAAACGCCTAGTGCCCAATCGCACGACTGAGAGTCCAGTCGCATAGATGCCCACTCGCACTAGTCCCATTCGCATGATGTCCAATCGCCTAGTATCCACTCGCATGATAACAAACCCATCCGCACGACTAGATGTTCATTCGTATAGGTGTCCAATCGCATGGTCCAGTCGCGTGAAGGTTATGCGACTGTATGGTGCCCAATCGCCCAAGTAGGGCTGTTGTGTACGAGAAGAGATGTAGTTCGGCTACTGACCTTCGGGAAAAGAATAAGGGTAAGTAGTGATGTGATAGCTCCCGTAGGCACTTGTGTGATAGCTGTCAAGGCTTAGAAGTTACGTTGGACATAAAGACGATGGTATCGCATGTATAGGCATAATGTATGAATGTTAAGTATGATGTAGCCTTATATGATGGTAATGACTGATGACTTGTAAATGTCGATAGTCCTTGTTTCGATACGTGTTTATCTTTCCCTAAACTTTACGTATTATGATAATGAATGAACAAAGTATTATGTAACGTAAGTGAAAGATAATGAAAAGAGGAACTTAATGAACGAGTGCATGCATTAATGAATGAACGAATGAACGAACGTAAAGCTAGTGAGCGTATGTAAGAGGTGAGCGACTCTGTGTCGCAACAGACTCGAATGAGATCTCTGTCGCGTATCCCGGTGCTGTGTCAGTCTTCGGATATGAGTCGGGGGTTTGTGAGCAGGCCCCGGCACAGCCTCAGCTTTCAAGCATGAGTCGGGGATATTGCATGAAACAGGATCTAAGTGGATGAGTAGAGGATCCCATGCTCCGGTACTGTGTCAGTCCTCGGACATGAGTCGGGGGTTTGTGTACAGGCCCCGACACAGTATCAGTCTTCGGACATGAGTCGGGAGTAGTGCGTGAGAGTGAGATAAGACGAATGAGGAACAAATCGCGTGCTCCGGTACTGTGTCAGTCTTCGGACATGAGTCGGGGGTTTGTGAGCAGGCCCCGGCACAGTATCAGTGTTCGGACATGAGTCGGGAGTATCGCTTGAGTTGATCAATGAGAGAGATAATTGTGAAAGAAAGAAAGTATGAAATGAACGAAAGGTAATGAACGTAATGAAAGCTAAAGGACGAACGAATGAAAGTAACGATCGGAAGGAACATAATAATAACGTATGAAATGGGATCCTTGTCACTCGACCTCAGTAATCATGGCTGTGTGCCATGAAGAGGGTAAAGTGTGACCGGCTCCAGAAAGAAGTAAAGGACAAGAAATGTATGAAAGTTAAAGATAGGAAATGAACGAATGACAGACAGGGAACGAACGAAAGTAAAGTTAATGAATAAATGAGAACACAAAAAGATAATAATGAAATTATCTATGTGTATGTATGTATGATGTGTCACACCCTCATTTTCCACGTACGGGTTTTACCGTCAGGCGTGTGACATAACCAGGATCTCAGATAAGCATCAGTTACACCAAACACAGTAATTACAAACATCACATTAAGTAATTAGATCTTTAAATCAATCATGAGTGTTTCAATCTTGCGGAAGCGTTTCAAAAACAGAAATCAATAGTAAATTGTTTCAACATGCGTTTCAACCATAAGAATCCATAACGTTTAACCAAACAAATTAGTTGAGTAGTGATATAATACCCGTAATAAAATAATAATAATAAAAATAATAATAATAAAAATAATAATTTACAAAATTTATTAAAAATGTTTTAATAAAAGGTTCAGGGGGTTAAATTGCCAACTTTGAAACTATAACAAAAAGTTTATACATGAAATGCTTAACATAGTAAACCACAGGGACCATTCGTGTAAATTATTGAAATCCACAGCTTTCTCTCTTCCTATCCCGTTTTTCCGGCAGGCTTCCGGCCGGAATCCGGTCGGCCTCCGGCGACCCTATAACGCCCAAATACTCGGTTATAAAATACGAAACCGGTCCCAAATGATTCGTGAACAAAAACCGAACACACGAACCCACTTCAATTTAAAAATGGTTAGTGCGATCGATCCAAATCATTGTCTCAACTTTCGGCCGCTTTACAATTCTTAAATCGCACTACATGGACATAATAATTGAATCGAATGCTACCTAATCAATCATATACGAATTCCTAATCTACCTATGCTCTCCATTTCGATTAAAACTCACACAAACACCCCGTTCGATCTCCCTCTCGCCGCGAACCTGCAACTCAATCAAAGGCGCACCTACGATCGATTTTGAACAAAATTAACAAAGGGCTATTGTTCCTTATCATGAACCGAAGCTGCATACAAGTTTAATTCGTTTATGATGGTTGTTTGGGCATGATTCGATCATCACCCGTGACCGCGAACTATTCATCAACAGGTAAACCATCAAATCACCACCATATGTACAATTAAACACACACACACACTCGATTTTAGCTAGGGATCCAAAGCCATATGATAATTTCTGCTAACAACAACGATTGATACCTCAATTTGATCGGGGATGAAACTAGGGTTCATAGGTAATTGGGGACTTTGGTTTGAAGTGGTTAAAAGGTTTTAAAACCAGTACAGAATAGGCGCAGGCGCCCTAGCCTGCTGGTTAAAGCGTAAGAGGGATGGGCAGGAGGTCACGGGTTCGAACCCGAGCCCCTGCCATATTTTTTTTAAAGCCTTTATAAGCCTTTAAAAATTACAGAAAAATTACCAAAAATTATAAAAATATTTTTATAAGCTCTGTTTATTTTTACATCAACAACCTTAATTTTCTGTAATTTTATTTAAGTCTAAGCCTTTATAAGATTATATAACAAGGACATTTATTTAACTATTTTCATGGATTTCTTTTAAATAAATGGTAAAAATATGATTAAACATAAAACTCATTATATGAAAGTACCTAATTAATTCCTGTAAGTTAGCTTATTAAAACCTTATATATAGATTGTTAACGAACGTTGTAAAGAGTTCATTTTGTTTAAAAATAAGTTTTTAAATAGTTGATTTAGTTCCGTATTTTACAGCCAACTTACGGAAGCCATAACTTTATCATAACAGATCCAAATCAGTTAAACTTTATGTCCATGACGAAGTTCGTCGAAAGACGAATCTGTTGATATATAAAACATCGAAAAACTCATTCGTTTAGACCTCCAAACAGTCGTTTTCGTAACAGCTAGCAGTTCTGCGCAGCTGTAAAGATCCACGTTTTTCTCATATTTCGGTAATCCAAATCAGAAACTTTTCTAAATGAAAGTTGTTCAGAACTCACTAATCTAGTAAACTGGAGATTTTCAGAATTTTTAAACGTCGTTTAGTATTTTTAACGAGTGCGAAAAGACAGAGGCAGAACTGGAATTTTTCAAGTATAATTTGCGTTACGTTATCGTAGGTTCTCACGGCGTTAACCGAGCCTAGACTTTGTTTCTGATTATTGTCATACGTATAAGGTACGGATTCCGACCTTTCCCTCTCGTAGCATGAATACCTCTCGTTCTTGATTCGGTATTTTGAATTCTTAACTTGACTTGTTGGTGATTAAATCCATAAGATTATTGTTATAAGTGTTTATTGTATAATTGATATTGTTTGCATGTGATAGCCTTTATTTGCTTTGTACTCATTGTCACATGCTTCCTAAATGATTGATTATAGCTAGTGGCCTTGATTAAGGGTTATGAGCACTAGTGTAACTTATTGTGTTATATTGGCTTGATTGATTGTATCATTGACCTCCATACCCGAGCACATCCACCTATGGGGACATAGGCGTCATTGTGGCACAAGTGACGTGCTCTATCTGTGGCAGAGCGATTAGACCACAGCGTCTCTACATTATTATTATGTGTTTAGTTGTTACACATATTGATTATTGTTAAAGGAGGCGTATGGATCGATCCTAGTATATCATTGTTATTGTTTATTGGTGAGATGGTTAGGTGTGTGTGCCCACATTCCTATCTCACATACTGGTGCATTAGAACTGCAGCTAATGTACACATTGTTAATTGTTATTGTTACTGGCTCACATGGGTATTCCTTTTTGATGATCATTATCATTTGATTTTCGACTTGATCATCTCATTGTTATCATGATTGATCATTGTATTGCTATTGTTTATTCCGTTACTGAGCATTCTTTGGCTCAGCCGTATTTTCTTTTGTTGTTTTCTCTTATTGTTATAGCAGGTACTCAAGGGGCTCAGGGGAACGAGTGAAGAGTGTTAACTCAAGAAGTTAGGATGAGAACATTTGGATTAATAAGATTTAATAAGTACTTTGATTTTAAGACTTTATTTAAATTATGTGGACCTATGTAAGGATTTGTGTGTTCCTTAGTACTTTAATCTTATCGTTATGAACCTCTGATTTACTGTTTGTGTGACACGTCAGCCCTACCCGGGTTGGGGTGTTACAGCTATGGTATCAGAGCTTAGGCTCCTTCCTGTAGAAAACTTAAACTAAATAAATTAAGACATGTGAGGATTGGGTAGACATTGGGTTAGGTTCTCTATATATTATAGGGCTACTTTCTAATTCACGTTGTTCTGATTAATGTGAAATGTTTTCATTTTAGATGCCTCCCAGCCGTAATTCACGAAATTCTAGCGGGTCGAATGGACCTGATCCAAACCTTGTTGGTGCTATGACCCAAGCACTTACTGCTATACTACCGACTTTGATTGATGCGGTACGAAATCAGAATCCGAATCCAAATCCAAACCCAAATCCGAATCCTAATCCAAATCCAAACCCAAATCCGAATCCGAATCCAAACCCAAATCCAAACCCGAATCCAAACCCAACTGGTGCAGATGTTTGGCTAGCACGATTTCAAAAGCAAAAACCACGAGCATTCACTAAGGCGGCTACACCTGCAGTGGCCAAAGACTGGATCGCTCACATTGAGAAAATTTTTACCGTGCTTAGAGTTGATCAGCAGTACAGGGCGAGTTTAGCTGCTTATAAGCTGGAGGAAGATGCTCAAGTATGGTGGGAGAATGTGGTAGCTGAAAGAGGAGGCGAACAGTTCATGGAGACTCTATCTTGGAATGATTTTCGTTCCATATTCTTCGACAAGTATTTTACGAATGTGGATAAAGCAGCATACAGGCGGGAGTATGATAACATCCGTCAACGAAACGATGAATCACTCACTGATTTTACAGACCGGTTTTATCGACTGTTGGGATTTCTAGGTTCTTCTGCTGGACCACCTGAGGAACGGGCTGAAAAGTATCAATGGGCAGTATGTGATCGGATTCGTAAGGCTATTATTCACTCCACTTTCAACAATGTTGAGGAAGCAGTTAGGGCTGCAAAAAGGGTGGACCTGGAGAGAAAAGAATTTTTGTTAAAATTTGAGGATAATAAGAAGCGCAGTAGAGATGGGACTCGTATTCAGGCTGGCGGTGAGTCATCTCAAGGATCTGACCGAAATGGAAATGATCGTCAGAAAAATCAAGGATCGGGGAAGAACACTAAGCCATGGCATGGTAAGACTCGAAGTCAAGGTCAAATGATAACCTATCAACAACCAATTGCAGCTCAACCGGTGAATCAAAAAGGCAATCCTTCCAGACATCCGATGTGTACTCATTGTGGAAAGCATCATCCCGGAAACTGTCGTCGACTTACAGGAGCTTGTCTTGGTTGTGGAGATATGGGGCATAGGGTTAGTCAATGCCCAAAGGCGAGGAACCGACCAGAGAATGATGCTAAGGGAGCCAATGCGCCACCCACTACTGGAGGTCGAGTATTCGCACTAACTGCAGGGGAAGCTGCTAATGCTCCAGGTACGATTTGTGGTATACTTCGTTATGGTGACTATGATATTTCTGTATTGTTTGATACTGGCTCCACACACTCGATAGTATCTCATCTATTCACAAAGCGCCTTACGATCATGCCTACCGCTCTAGAGCCTGCATTAGTAATTTCTACTCCTGTTGGAGAATCGATTGTTATTTCACAAGTGTACCAAAACTGTCCTATTCAGATCGAATCAACCATAAGAGAGGCTAACCTATTTCCTATGCACATGGGTGATTTCGATATTATCCTTGGCATGGATTGGTTAACACGACACCATGTTACCATAGAATGTCAAACTCGTCGTGTGCTATTTGGTGATCCTATGAATCCTGACTTAGTTTACCAAGGGAGCCTACCTCGGAAGCCTCTCAAAATTATCTCTGCTCTGAAAGCCCAAAAGCTTATATCTCGTGGATGTGAGGGATTTTTAGCTTCTATAAAAGATACATCAGCGGATACTCCTCGTATTGAAGACTTTCCTATTGTTCGGGAATTCTCTGATGTCTTTCCTGAAGAACTTCCAGGGTTACCACCTGAGCGTGAAGTCGAGTTTACTATTGATTTAATCCCCGGGGCGGAACCTATTTCTAAGGCACCTTATCGGATGGCCCCAGTAGAGTTGAAGGAATTGAAAGAACAGCTGCAGGAGTTATTACAACTCGGATTCATTAGACCAAGTGTTTCACCATGGGGAGCACCGGTATTATTTGTGAAGAAGAAAGATGGTAGTATGCGTTTATGCATCGACTACCGAGAGCTTAATAAGATTACTATCCGAAACCGCTATCCGTTACCGCGTATTGACGATCTCTTCGATCAACTACAAGGGGCAAAGTTCTTCTCTAAGATCGACCTTAGATCAGGATACCATCAATTGAGGATCCGAGATCAAGATGTTCCTAAGACAGCATTCCGCACCCGTTACGGTCACTATGAGTTTCTAGTTATGCCTTTTGGCTTGACTAATGCTCCAGCTGTCTTTATGGACCTCATGAACAGAGTGTTCCATGAGTATTTGGACCGCTTTGTAATTGTTTTTATCGATGATATCTTGGTATTCTCTAAAAGTAGAGAGGAGCATGAAGACCATCTTCGCACGATTTTGGAGACCTTACGCCAAAAGAAGTTATATGCTAAATTTTCAAAGTGTGACTTTTGGCTTGAACAAGTGGCATTTTTAGGCCATGTTGTATCAGCTAAAGGTATCACTATGGATCCGGCAAAGGTGGAAGCTATTACTAAATGGCCTCGACCGACATCCGTCACTGAAGTTCGTAGTTTTCTTGGTTTAGCGGGCTATTACCGACGCTTTGTGGAAGGTTTCTCTCGTGTAGCATTGCCTCTAACTCAACTTATGAGAAAGGGTGTAAAGTTTACTTGGAACGAGGATAGAGAAAAGAGTTTTGAGGAACTGAAGAAAAGACTAGTATCTGCCCCTATTCTTACGTTACCTTCGGGTTCTGGCGGATACCAATTTATAGTGATGCATCAAAGAAGGGACTCGGTTGTGTTCTTATGCAGCATGGTAAAGTTATTGCCTATGCTTCCCGACAGCTTAAACCGTACGAAGTAAACTACCCAACACATGACTTAGAGCTTGCAGCTGTAGTGTTTGCATTAAAGATTTGGAGACATTATTTGTATGGAGAGACATGTGACATCTTTACTGATCATAAGAGCCTTAAGTATATTTTCACTCAAAAAGAACTCAATATGAGGCAGAGGAGATGGTTAGAACTACTCAAGGATTACGATGCCAACATCCAGTATCATCCGGGCAAGGCGAATGTCGTGGCAGATGCTCTCAGTCGAAAGAGTGCAGGTGGAGTAGCATGTCTTCAAATCCAACCACAGATTATCTCAGATCTGGATAGAATGGAAGTTGGGTTACAGCTTGGTGAGTCTAACGGTTATCTAGCCAAGATGAGGATAGAATCTGATCTTATTACACGGATCAAGGAAGCTCAGAATCAAGATGGAGAACTTTGGGCGATATTACAAAATTTGAAGATAGGGAAACAATCTGAGTTTCGAGTTGATGAACAAGGAGTTATCTGGTGTGGAAATAGATTATGTGTGCCAAATGATTCAACCCTTCGAGACTCCTTATTAGCAGAGGCACACAGTTCACCATTCTCTATTCACCCGGGAGCCACTAAGATGTATAGAGATCTAAGGCAAAACTTTTGGTGGAGTGGTATGAAAGAAGACGTAGCTAAATACGTGAGTCATTGTTTAACTTGTCAGCAAGTAAAGATTGAGCATCAAAGAGCTAGTGGATTACTGCAACCATTAGATATTCCTGTGTGGAAATGGGATGATATTTCCATGGACTTTGTTACAGGCCTACCAAAAACATTCAAGAAGAACGACGCCATTTGGGTCGTAGTTGATAGACTCACAAAGTCGGCTCATTTCTTGCCTATCCAACAGGGTTACTCAGTTAGCAAATTATCAGAGGTATTTCTGCAAGATATTATTCGACTTCATGGCACGCCATCATCGATTGTATGTGATAGAGATCCGCGTTTCACGTCACGCTTTTGGAAGGGTTTCCAAAATGCTTGGGGAACCAAGTTAAGATTTAGTACCGCCTTCCATCCGCAGACTGACGGACAATCTGAACGCACTATTCAGACCTTGGAGGATATGCTTAGAGCATGCGCACTCGAATGGACGGGCAATTGGGATGAGTATTTATGCTTAGTTGAGTTCGCGTATAATAATAGTTGGCAGGCTAGTATAAATATGGCCCCGTTTGAACTTCTATATGGTCGAAAATGTAGAGCACCGATATGTTGGAACGAGGTTGGAGAGAAGATAATCGAAGGACCGGAATTGGTTAGAATTACTAATGACAAAGTTGCCATTGCCAGAGAGAAGTTGAAAGAAGCCCAAACTAGACAAAAGAGTTACGCCGATCAACACCGACGAGCGTTGGAATTTAGAGTCGGAGATCACGTGTTTCTCAAAGTGTCACCTTGTCGTGGCATACGTCGATTTGGAATTAAAGGAAAGTTAAGTCCACGTTTTATCGGTCCGTTTGAGATTCTTGAAAGGGTTGGAGAAGTCTCGTATCGTTTAGCATTGCCACCGCAACTCTCTCATGTTCATAACGTTTTTCATGTCTCTTTGTTGAGGGGATACAACTATCATCCGTTGCACGTTATTAGTTACCCTCTTCACGCGATTCAAGAAGATCTTTCTTATGAAGAAGAACCTGAAGCTATTATTGATCGTCAAGAACGAGTTATGAGACGCAAGTCTATACCGTTCGTTAAAGTTTTATGGAAAAATCATTCTGAACGCGAGGCGACATGGGAGACAGAAGAAATGATTCGTTCACAGTATCCATACTTATTCGACAACTAAGTGTATGTTTTCTAAGCCTAACTGTTAGTGATTACTCTATTCGTAAGTGATGTGTGCTTAAAGAAGTGTTATTTTCATCGTATTGTATTTCCTGAAGGGTTCATGCTACATTATTAGAATTTCGAGGACGAAATTGTTTTAAGGGGGGTAGAATTATAATACCCGTAATAAAATAATAATAATAAAAATAATAATAATAAAAATAATAATTTACAAAATTTATTAAAAATGTTTTAATAAAAGGTTCAGGGGGTTAAATTGCCAACTTTGAAACTATAACAAAAAGTTTATACATGAAATGCTTAACATAGTAAACCACAGGGACCATTCGTGTAAATTATTGAAATCCACAGCTTTCTCTCTCTTCCTATCCCGTTTTTCCGGCAGGCTTCCGGCCGGAATCCGGTCGGCCTCCGGCGACCCTATAACGCCCAAAATACTCGGTTATAAAATACGAAACCGGTCCCAAATGATTCGTGAACAAAAACCGAACACACGAACCCACTTCAATTTAAAAATGGTTAGTGCGATCGATCCAAATCATTGTCTCAACTTTCGGCCGCTTTACAATTCTTAAATCGCACTACATGGACATAATAATTGAATCGAATGCTACCTAATCAATCATATACGAATTCCTAATCTACCTATGCTCTCCATTTCGATTAAAACTCACACAAACACCCCGTTCGATCTCCCTCTCGCCGCGAACCTGCAACTCAATCAAAGGCGCACCTACGATCGATTTTGAACAAAATTAACAAAGGGCTATTGTTCCTTATCATGAACCGAAGCTGCATACAAGTTTAATTCGTTTATGATGGTTGTTTGGGCATGATTCGATCATCACCCGTGACCGCGAACTATTCATCAACAGGTAAACCATCAAATCACCACCATATGTACAATTAAACACACACACACACTCGATTTTAGCTAGGGATCCAAAGCCATATGATAATTTCTGCTAACAACAACGATTGATACCTCAATTTGATCGGGGATGAAACTAGGGTTCATAGGTAATTGGGGACTTTGGTTTGAAGTGGTTAAAAGGTTTTAAAACCAGTACAGACTAGGCGCAGGCGCCCTAGCCTGCTGGTTAAAGCGTAAGAGGGATGGGCAGGAGGTCACGGGTTCGAACCCGAGCCCCTGCCATATTTTTTTTAAAGCCTTTATAAGCCTTTAAAAATTACAGAAAAATTACCAAAAATTATAAAAATATTTTTATAAGCTCTGTTTATTTTTACATCAACAACCTTAATTTTCTGTAATTTTATTTAAGTCTAAGCCTTTATAAGATTATATAACAAGGACATTTATTTAACTATTTTCATGGATTTCTTTTAAATAAATGGTAAAAATATGATTAAACATAAAACTCATTATATGAAAGTACCTAATTAATTCCTGTAAGTTAGCTTATTAAAACCTTATATATAGATTGTTAACGAACGTTGTAAAGAGTTCATTTTGTTTAAAAATAAGTTTTTAAATAGTTGATTTAGTTCCGTATTTTACAGCCAACTTACGGAAGCCATAACTTTATCATAACAGATCCAAATCAGTTAAACTTTATGTCCATGACGAAGTTCGTCGAAAGACGAATCTGTTGATATATAAAACATCGAAAAACTCATTCGTTTAGACCTCCAAACAGTCGTTTTCGTAACAGCTAGCAGTTCTGCGCAGCTGTAAAGATCCACGTTTTTCTCATATTTCGGTAATCCAAATCAGAAACTTTTCTAAATGAAAGTTGTTCAGAACTCACTAATCTAGTAAACTGGAGATTTTCAGAATTTTTAAACGTCGTTTAGTATTTTTAACGAGTGCGAAAAGACAGAGGCAGAACTGGAATTTTTCAAAGTATAATTTGCGTTACGTTATCGTAGGTTCTCACGGCGTTAACCGAGCCTAGACTTTGTTTCTGATTATTGTCATACGTATAAGGTACGGATTCCGACCTTTCCCTCTCGTAGCATGAATACCTCTCGTTCTTGATTCGGTATTTTGAATTCTTAACTTGACTTGTTGGTGATTAAATCCATAAGATTATGTTATAAGTGTTTATTGTATAATTGATATTGTTTGCATGTGATAGCCTTTATTTGCTTTGTACTCATTGTCACATGCTTCCTAAATGATTGATTATAGCTAGTGGCCTTGATTAAGGGTTATGAGCACTAGTGTAACTTATTGTGTTATATTGGCTTGATTGATTGTATCATTGACCTCCATACCCGAGCACATCCACCTATGGGGACATAGGGCGTCATTGTGGCACAAGTGACGTGCTCTATCTGTGGCAGAGCGATTAGACCACAGCGTCTCTACATTATTATTATGTGTTTAGTTGTTACACATATTGATTATTGTTAAAGGAGGCGTATGGATCGATCCTAGGATATCATTGTTATTGTTTATTGGTGAGATGGTTAGGTGTGTGTGCCCACATTCCTATCTCACATACTGGTGCATTAGAACTGCAGCTAATGTACACATTGTTAATTGTTATTGTTACTGGCTCACATGGGTATTCCTTTTTGATGATCATTATCATTTGATTTTCGACTTGATCATCTCATTGTTATCATGATTGATCATTGTATTGCTATTGTTTATTCCGTTACTGAGCATTCTTTGGCTCAGCCGTATTTTCTTTTGTTGTTTTCTCTTATTGTTATAGCAGGTACTCAAGGGGCTCAGGGGAACGAGTGAAGAGTGTTAACTCAAGAAGTTAGGATGAGAACATTTGGATTAATAAGATTTAATAAGTACTTTGATTTTAAGACTTTATTTAAATTATGTGGACCTATGTAAGGATTTGTGTGTTCCTTAGTACTTTAATCTTATCGTTATGAACCTCTGATTTACTGTTTGTGTGACACGTCAGCCCTACCCGGGTTGGGGTGTTACAAGTGATGTATGCCATGCATGCATCCTAGCTGAGTTCTTAACCTTGTGCGTTTCTGTGACCTGAGAAAACATGCTAAAATGTGTCAACATAAAGTTGGTGAGTTCACAGGTTTAACAAAAAAATGTGTTTGTAAGCGTATCCATAGTTTGCGTTTCAATGGTTTAGTATATATTGCATATCGTTAGGTAGCTAGCCTCTGTTCTTGTTACTTAGCGTTTCGAACCGAAGCTGACTGTTTACGTCCTATTTGTGTTTGTTGTATCCCGTCATGTCTCGTCAGACCATGACAATGTGTTAGGTCAATTTAGCACCCGTTTGACCTCCAATCAAGCTAGCGCGACTAGCCCGGGCGGGGTTTGTCAGACCCAGTAGTACTACTCAAAATTACCTCGCTAATCCCATTACTGACGGTTCGATTGTGTGAGGACATGTTGTGTGTTTGCACTAACGTAACAAGCGATATCAATAATACTGGCAACCATTTATAAAATATGTTTGCATGTTTTCTCCCCCAAAAAGGAAATAAAAAGGGGTCGTGAAACTCACCTTGAATGCACAGCAGAGAAATAATGTTCGAGCAACGGTTAAGGTTTCGGTTAACCTGTGTTTCATTCCGTGTACATAAATTAATATAATTTATTAATTTAAAATATAACAATTGTTCGGTTTCGCGTTCGCGTCACGGTTCGGTTCGATGTCGGTTATCAACGATCTTCATTCACACGTAAGCACACTAGAATGCATTAACACCACAACATACACATTTGCAAGACACGCGTATTTTTATGAAAAATATATATATTACCAGGCTTTGTGTAAATAATAGGTGTTACGTCACATAATATATATTTATTAGTTTCCCAAATATAGTTTTCCAAATCTAACCGTCTTATATATATATATATAACCCATATATTTTACATAATCTTTGACACTCAAATAAAATGTATTTGTATTGTTCGCACCCTATATACATATGCTTAGTATTATATGCTTTCTTATGTATGATATACACAACACAACCATATGTATATACGCATGTTCTAATATATAAGTCACTATATATATATTATGCACACACACATGAACTTTAACCCAACGTTACCCGAACCCACACGTTGTACGACACTTACAATATATATTACTTACACATAATATATATAGATACACAGCACATAAAATATACCATACACAACATACTTACATACATACATTTGCCTATCAAAACATACACTCAAATGCATGCGTTCCCATTATATATATTATACATACTATAATAAATATCAATCACCATATATGCCATGTAACACAACCTAACTTTTATTATTATTATTATGAAGCATGCACCCATGTATTAATCTAATAACACACACATTGATTAATTTACTATATATTAAATTATAAAGAAACACCCACACATCGCATGCAGTGAATAACACACACACCTAAACAACAACATACTCAACCCCACACACATGCATTCTATATGCATGCATACCCACTGCAGACTACCCACATAAATATATATGCAGAACATACATACATACATATACACATATGCAGAATTATGTTCACATCCCCCATGCTCACGGTTTGCAACAAATTAACACACTTCTTATATATATATCAACATACATACATACACAAGAACGTACACAAGGATATACGCATATCTACCACAGAAATTACACATACCCACAACAGTAACATGCATCTACTCGAGAATCCAAACACAAACTACTTCCTCTTGATTCTACCCGCTACACACATACGTATACATACAGCCGAATATATATATACATCGGCCACGAACACACACACTGCAGCAGACGAAAAAGACACACACCCAACATACATACGGTTATACATACATACGCAGAACATTATGCATACATACGTTCACGAACCCAACCATCGCAACCTATGAACCCAACGCAAACGTATACGCGGAAACCGTAACCCGAAACCATAACATAACGAATAACGGAGATACGTACCGTATAAGGTTGTCGTCGAAGGCTGCGGTTGATGACAAGAAACTCGCTTGGGAACGACCGCCGCGAGTGAAAGGTTGTCGCGAATAGGGAGACGTCGAGGGGGAGTAGTGGTGCGGTGGTCGGAGAAGCGTTGACCGTCTAAGGGCCCCGGTTGATGTTGGGATGACTGTTGAAGGTGGAATGTTCTGAACAGAAGGTTGCAAGAGTCAAGGGAGAGGTGTTAGAAGGGGCTGCTCGTGTCAGCTTCACAACCAAGTACAAGGATGTCGTGGGGAAGAGCTTCGCCGGAAGGTGAACGGTGGAGTTCGAATGAGTTGCAGGTCACGAGCGGGAGAAGAAATCAAGTGTGTAGTTTTTATGCTTCTCAGGTGTAATTGAAGATTGTGAAGGATTGGATATGGTCAGATGATAGTTTATATAAGATTAATTCAATTATTATTGCAGATTCTTTGGCCAAAACATGGAGGAGCAAAACAGGGAAGCAAGTGGAAGAAATCGAGGGTGAATGGGGGGTGGGGTTGGGTGCTTTTTGAATTTGCCAAATTGGTCCCCGTAGTTTGTATCAGTTGTCAACTGAAACATAAGGTTTTGTTTCAATTTTTATAAAATTAACTTTTATTTACCGAAAATTACGAGATGTTACAGTCTCCCCTACTTTAGGAAATTTCGTCCCAAAATTTGTTCACGAGGAGGCTGAAACGAAAAGATGAGGATACTTGGATTTCATTTGATCCTCCCGTTCCCAGGTGAACTCTGGTCCACGCTTTGAGTTCCATCGGACTTTGACAATAGGAATACGACTGTGTCTGAATGTCTTGACCTTTCGGTCCATAATTTCCACTGGTTCCTCGATGAAGCGTAGTTGTTCGTCAACATGTACCTCGTCCAACGGTATGACGAGAGTCTCGTCAGCCAGGCATTTCCTCAGGTTTGAAACATGGAACACATCATGTACTCCACTGAGTTCTTCAGGTAAGTTCAACTGATAGGCTACGGGACCAACCCGTTTGACAATTTCAAACGGTCCCACGTACCTAGGGTTTAGTTTTCCACGTTTCCCGAAACGAATCACGCCTTTCCAAGGTGACACTTTCAACAGTACTTTGTCACCAATCTGAAACTCCAATGGCTTACGACGCTTGTCAGCGTAACTCTTTTGTCGGTCACGTGCTGCTGCCATACGGTTACGGATCTGCACAATCTTCTCAGTCGTCTCATGCACGAGTTCAGGACCGGTAAGTTGACTTTCCCCAACTTCTGCCCAACAAATAGGTGACCGGCACTTACGCCCATACAGTGCCTCAAATGGAGCTGCCTTGATAGAGGTATGATAACTGTTATTATAGGAGAACTCAACCAATGGTAAATGAGTTTCCCAGCTGCTGCCAAAATCAATCACACAGGCACGCAACATGTCTTCCAGTGTCTGGATCGTACGCTCACTTTGACCATCGGTTTGCGGGTGATACGCGGTACTCATATCCAGCCGCGTTCCCAATGATCGTTGTAATGATTGCCAGAAATGAGAAGTGAACCGAGCGTCACGATCAGAAATGATAGATATCGGCACGCCATGCCGAGAGACTATTTCCCTTAAATAGATACGTGTCAGCTTCTCCATTCGATCAGTTTCTCGGATTGCCAGAAAGTGTGCGGATTTCGTTAAGCGATCTACTATAACCCAGATGGTATCGCATCCGCTGGGAGTCCTAGGTAACTTCGTGACAAAGTCCATGGAGATCTGCTCCCATTTCCACACTGGAATTTCCGGTTGTTGAAGTAAACCGGATGGTCTCTGGTATTCCACCTTAACCTTGGAACAAGTTAAGCATCTGCTTACGTATGTGGCTATCTCCGCTTTCATTTTCGGCCACCGGTACAATTCTTTCAGGTCCTGATACATCTTGTCTGAACCTGGATGAATAGAGTAACGTGACTTATGAGCTTCATCCATTATCAGCTCTCGCAAATTCCCGTGCTGTGGTACCAAATCCGTTTCATAAAATAACAGATCCCATCAGCTTTAACCTCCAACTGTTTCTCCATGCCTCGCATGGATTCTGCTTTGAGATTCTCCGTCTTTAAGGCCTCAGACTGAGCAGCTCTGATTTGTGCTGGTAGGTCAGAGTGGATAGTCATTTGTAATGCACGCACCCGACGAGGCTTTAGGGTTTCCTTACGACTAAGGGCATCGGCTACCACATTAGCCTTACCCGGATGATACTTGATCGCACAGTCGTAGTCGTTCAACAATTCGACCCAACGACGTTGTCTCATGTTCAGCTCTTTCTGTTCAAAGATGTGCTGGAGACTCTTGTGATCGGTGTAAATGGTGCATCTGGTACCGTACAAGTAATGTCTCCAAATCTTCTAGGCAAAAATCACTGCACCCAATTCCAGGTCATGGGTGGTATAGTTCTTCTCGTGAACCTTCAGTTGTCTCGAGGCGTAAGCTATCACCTTGTCGCGTTGCATCAGGACACAACCCAATCCTTGAATGGATGCGTCACAATACACCACGAAATCATCTGTCCCCTCTGGTAGTGCCAATATCGGTGCACTACAGAGTTTCTGTTTCAATAGTTGAAAAGCCGCCTCTTGACTTTCACCCCATTTGTATGTCGTTCCTTTGTGGGTTAAAGCGGTGAGAGGTTGTGCAATCTTAGAGAATCCCTCTATGAATCGTCGGTAATATCCTGCTAACCCCAGGAATTGCCTTATCTTAGTCGGTGTCTTAGGTGTAGCCCAATTCTTTATCGCCACAATCTTGGCAGGATCAACATGTATTCCCTTCTCATTAACAACATGACCTAGGAATTGCACTTCACGTATCCAAAAGTCACACTTAGAGAATTTGGCGTACAGTTGCTCATTCTTCAACAATTCCAAGATCAATCGTAGATGCTCTTCATGGTCCTCCTTGGTCTTAGAGTATATCAGTATATCATCGATAAACACAATAACAAACTGATCGAGATAGGGTTTGCACACGCGATTCATGAGGTCCATGAATACCGCAGGTGCATTAGTCAACCCAAAAGGCATGACCAAGAACTCGTAATGACCATAACGAGTACGGAATGCGGTTTTGGAGATGTCCTCCTCACGAACTCGGAGTTGATGATAACCAGACCTCAAGTCGATCTTCGAATAATAGCTTGATCCCTGAAGCTGATCAAACAAGTCGTCGATACGAGGTAGAGGATATCGGTTCTTGACTGTGACTTTGTTTGATTCTCTATAATCGATGCACATTCGGAAAGTGTCGTCCTTCTTCTTAACAAAGAGAACAGGGGCTCCCCAAGGTGATGAGCTAGGTCGGATAAAGCCCTTATCTAAAAGCTCCTGAAGTTGTGATGACAACTCCTGTAATTCGTTTGGTGCTAATCGATAAGGTGCTCTAGCAATCGGGGCTGCACCGGGAGTCAGTTCGATTTGAAATTCCACTTGGCGATGAGGTGGTAGTCCAGGAAGATCCTCTGGAAACACCTCTGGAAAATCTCTTACCACGGGAATGTCTTCTATTTTCTTTTCCTCGGACTGCTTGTCGGTGACGAGTGCCAGAATAACCACACGTCCTTTTTGTAACAACTTTTGTGCCTTCATGTAAGAGATAATACCCATTACTGCACCACTCCTATCGCCTTGGACTGTAAGAATTTCATCACCAACAGGGATTCGTATGATCTTCTCGTGACATATGACTTCTGCTTGCTTATTAGAGAGCCAATCCATGCCTACCACAACGTCAAAACTTCCTAGTGTAACAGGCATAAGATCTATAGCGAAAGTATGACCAGCGAGTTCTATCTTACAATCTCTAAGAATGTGTGTTACATGGATTTGTTTACCATCAGCCAATTCTATGGTATATTTGGATTCTAAGGCAGAAGGAATATCATTTAGAAGACTACAGAACTTTAAGGATATGAAACTCCTATCTGCTCCAGTATCAAATAGTATAGAAGCAAAACAACCATTCAGGGGAAACGTACCAGTAACCACATTCTGGTCATCCCTTGCCTCGCCGGAACCGATCACGAATGCGCGACCCTTGGCATTGCCCCCGTTATTATCCTTGTTTCCATTCTTCAGCTGCGGGCAATCCTTCATGTAGTGGCCCTCCTTACCACACTTATAGCAGCCTCTAGTCACTCCACCCTGTCGTTGTTGTTGGAGTTGTTGTTGCTGAGTCATTAGTTTACCCCGGCAGTCTTTGGCTGCATGACCCATCTTTCCACATCTCTGACAAAGGAGTCGATCACATGGGCCACGATGATGGAAGTTGCACCGGTTACACTTAGGACTCTTGCCCGTGTAGTTGCTCGATCCCTGGCCATAATTATTGTTGTTGTTGTTTTGGTTGTTGTTGGTGAACTGTCTTGATGAATCAAACTTTCTGATTGGTTGTTGCTGGGTGTTATTGGAGCTTGAAGACTTGCTGTGGTTACCCTCCCATTTCCTTTTGTGATCTGATGAACCAGAAGCAGCGCCACGTTTAGGCAAGGTGCCCTGTGCCACTGCCTGGTCGGTGAGTTTATGAGCCAGTCGGATGGCCTGCTGGATAGTGACAGGATCAGCAGCCATCACACTAGCCTGGATTTGAGGAGCCAGACCATCAATGTACTTTTCGATCCGTTTGTAGGCCGGAGTCACCATCTGAGGACATAATGCTGCCAACTCGTGTGAACGAGTCGTGTACTCCTCAATGTCAGAACCAACCATCTTCAAATTCCAAAATTCTGCCTCCAGTTTCTGGACTTCGTTTCGGGGCAGTACTCTTCTTTCATTAAAATCTTGAAGTCTTCCCAAGGCATACCGTTAGCAGCATCAAGTCCTAAGGTTTGAACCTGTGAGTTCCACCATGTCAAAGCTGGTCCTTCCAAAGTGCCGGAAGCATACTTGACACGGTTTTCTGCTGGACAGTTACACATTGCGAAGGCGGATTCCAGCTTCTCAATCCAACGAAGGAGGGTAACAACACCTTCGGAGCCTTTGAAGGAATGAGGTTTGCAGTCCATGAACATCTTGAAAGTGCAGACTGCTTGACCTGGAATGAGTGGATACGTATTAATGATTTAAGGATTGTTACGTAGAGTATCAAGGATTTGATCCAAAAGATCTATTTGATAGAGGTTTACCTCCTTGGTTTTGGTTCTGGTTGATATTGTTGTTTTGATTTTGGTTCCTGGTCTGTTCGAACGCCTCGAGCGCTTCAGCAACACGCTCATTTATGATGGCATCGAGTTCAGCTTGAGTTAGATTAATGTTTTCTTGTCTAAGTGGGCGTCCAATTCTTCGTCCAGACATGATTCTACGTATTCACAATACATGACAGTTACTATCGAATAATAACTATTGATAACAATAATCAGTTTCATACTAGTAGAAATGAAGAATTTGTTTGCATACCGATAGTGAGATTTCATGAGAACCGAGACTTTATGTCTCCAAGTATAGAAACGAAAATTTGTACTAACTATGACTGTTATCACCTAATAGAGTTACCAGAATTCTCATGCACGACAAATTACAATTACGTGTGCACCCGTGATTCTAATTTGCTTTGCATGGTCACTCATGGTTCCTCCCATTCGTGATAACATACCTTGTCAAGTACCGAGTGCTATCTGTTAAGACTAGCGAAGATGATAGGGCATGTTGGAAGTAGAAACAAGTACGATAGAATTTGCTGTGGTGTTCAAATCTTGGATAGTTTAAATAGGGAAAACGAAATCAAGGACAAGAATTATTCAACACGACAATGAGATGTTCAGAGTGTATTCGTTTGATTCGTGAATCAAAGCGAGTACGTTGACTAATCAAAGTATTTAGTCAACCATAACTTTGTTGAAAACATGCGTACCTATAAGCAGATACTCATCCCAAGGGTTCCCAGGTAAGGTAAACAGGTCCACCGGTTGATTTGGATATATGCGAATACCTTGCCTAGACAGAACACCCCGAGATACAGGCATCTTACTCTTCCAGCATTGCATGTATTCAGTAGTGGGACACAGACTTTAACGAGACTTTGAAAACCATCAATAACAATCGAGGTTTTGGAGTTTGAAATCACTTTAATTAGGCACTCAAACCCTCCCGTATGTTAAAGTAAAAGTTTTCAAGCATCCAGATTAAGCAAACATAGCTTAGAAATCTATGTGTGTGTAACTAATGCAAATCCAGTTATAGTCTAAAATGCAATGCAAATGAGATGCAAGTCCATTTTAGTTCGCTATAACTAATGCTCTGATACCAATCTGTCACACCCTCATTTTCCACGTACGGGGTTTTACCGTCAGGCGTGTGACATAACCAGGATCTCAGATAAGCATCAGTTACACCAAACACAGTAATTACAAAACATCACATTAAGTAATTAGATCTTTAAATCAATCATGAGTGTTTCAATCTTGCGGAAGCGTTTCAAAAACAGAAATCAATAGTAAATTGTTTCAACATGCGTTTCAACCATAAGAATCCATAACGTTTAACCAAACAAATTAGTTGAGTAGTGATGTATGCCATGCATGCATCCTAGCTGAGTTCTTAACCTTGTGCGTTTCTGTGACCTGAGAAAACATGCTAAAATGTGTCAACATAAAGTTGGTGAGTTCACAGGTTTAACAAAAAAATGTGTTTGTAAGCGTATCCATAGTTTGCGTTTCAATGGTTTAGTATATATTGCATATCGTTAGGTAGCTAGCCTCTGTTCTTGTTACTTAGCGTTTCGAACCGAAGCTGACTGTTTACGTCCTATTTGTGTTTGTTGTATCCCGTCATGTCTCGTCAGACCATGACAATGTGTTAGGTCAATTTAGCACCCGTTTGACCTCCAATCAAGCTAGCGCGACTAGCCCGGGCGGGGTTTGTCAGACCCAGTAGTACTACTCAAAATTACCTCGCTAATCCCATTACTGACGGTTCGATTGTGTGAGGACATGTTGTGTGTTTGCACTAACGTAACAAGCGATATCAATAATACTGGCAACCATTTATAAAATATGTTTGCATGTTTTCTCCCCCAAAAAGGAAAGAAAGTAAAAAGGGGTCGTGAAACTCACCTTGAATGCACAGCAGAGAAATAATGTTCGAGCAACGGTTAAGGTTTCGGTTAACCTGTGTTTCACTCCGTGTACATAAAATTAATATAATTTATTAATTTAAAAATATAACAATTGTTCGGTTTCGCGTTCGCGTCACGGTTCGGTTCGATGTCGGTTATCAACGATCTTCATTCACACGTAAGCACACTAGAATGCATTAACACCACAACATACACATTTGCAAGACACGCGTATTTTTATGAAAAATATATATATTACCAGGCTTTGTGTAAATAATAGGTGTTACGTCACATAATATATATTTATTAGTTTCCCAAATATAGTTTTCCAAATCTAACAGTCTTATATATATATATATAACCCATATATTTTACATAATCTTTGACACTCAAATAAAATGTATTTGTATTGTTCGCACCCTATATACATATGCTTAGTATTATATGCTTTCTTATGTATGATATACACAACACAACCATATGTATATACGCATGTTCTAATATATAAGTCACTATATATATATTATGCACACACACATGAACTTTAACCCAACGTTACCCGAACCCACACGTTGTACGACACTTACAATATATATTACTTACACATAATATATATAGATACACAGCACATAAAATATACCATACACAACATACTTACATACATACATTTGCCTATCAAAACATACACTCAAATGCATGCGTTCCCATTATATATATTATACATACTATAATAAATATCAATCACCATATATGCCATGTAACACAACCTAACTTTTATTATTATTATTATGAAGCATGCACCCATGTATTAATCTAATAACACACACATTGATTAATTTACTATATATTAAATTATAAAGAAACACCCACACATCGCATGCAGTGAATAACACACACACCTAAACAACAACATACTCAACCCCACACACATGCATTCTATATGCATGCATACCCACTGCAGACTACCCACATAAATATATATGCAGAACATACATACATACATATACACATATGCAGAATTATGTTCACATCCCCCATGCTCACGGTTTGCAACAAATTAACACACTTCTTATATATATATCAACATACATACATACACAAGAACGTACACAAGGATATACGCATATCTACCACAGAAATTACACATACCCACAACAGTAACATGCATCTACTCGAGAATCCAAACACAAACTACTTCCTCTTGATTCTACCCGCTGCACACATACGTATACATACAGCCGAATATATATATACATCGGCCACGAACACACACACTGCAGCAGACGAAAAAGACACACACCCAACATACATACGGTTATACATACATACGCAGAACATTATGCATACATACGTTCACGAACCCAACCATCGCAACCTATGAACCCAACGCAAACGTATATGCGGAAACCGTAACCCGAAACCATAACATAACGAATAACGGAGATACGTACCGTATAAGGTTGTCGTCGAAGGCTGCGGTTGATGACAAGAAACTCGCTTGGGAACGACCGCCGCGAGTGAAAGGTTGTCGCGAATAGGGAGACGTCGAGGGGGAGTAGTGGTGCGGTGGTCGGAGAAGCGTTGACCGTCTAAGGGCCCCGGTTGATGTTGGGATGACTGTTGAAGGTGGAATGTTCTGAACAGAAGGTTGCAAGAGTCAAGGGAGAGGTGTTAGAAGGGGCTGCTCGTGTCAGCTTCACAACCAAGTACAAGGATGTCGTGGGGAAGAGCTTCGCCGGAAGGTGAACGGTGGAGTTCGAATGAGTTGCAGGTCACGAGCGGGAGAAGAAATCAAGTGTGTAGTTTTTATGCTTCTCAGGTGTAATTGAAGATTGTGAAGGATTGGATATGGTCAGATGATAGTTTATATAAGATTAATTCAATTATTATTGCAGATTCTTTGGCCAAAACATGGAGGAGCAAAACAGGGAAGCAAGTGGAAGAAATCGAGGGTGAATGGGGGGTGGGGTTGGGTGCTTTTTGAATTTGCCAAATTGGTCCCCGTAGTTTGTATCAGTTGTCAACTGAAACATAAGGTTTTGTTTCAATTTTTATAAAATTAACTTTTATTTACCGAAAATTACGAGATGTTACATGATGTGTGATCGCATGTATGAAAAAACAGGTTTTAACCAAAGAAAAGTATGTTTTAATATAAAACTAGAACTCACTCAGCAACGCTGACTTTTATGTGTTTCCAGTTGGCAGGTATGTTGCTGAGGATGGCACGGACGACTACTCAGTTCCGTTAAGGCCGGCATCCATATCTTGACATGTCATTGTATTTTGAGATGGAAACGAATATTGTAATGTTATGAAATGACATGTTTTTAGTTATTAATTAAAGTTTTAAATTCCGCTGCAAAGTAAATGTAAGTTTTGAAATGTGTTATGTGCGATGATTGACCAGCTGTAAGGTGCCCGGGAACGGGGCCTTACATAAGTGTGTGCGTGTGTTGTGTTTATGTTGTGTTACTAATATGTATGGCTGCGTATAAGTTCCGTGTATGTATGGTTGCGTATATGTTTCTACGTACGTATATGTTTATGCATACGTATATGTTTTCTGCGTACATATAGGTTTCTGCCCGTACATATATGTATTTGCGTTACGTATGTACATATGTATGTATTCTGCAGGCATGTGTTCTATGTGTATATATATAATTGGTTCTTCATGAGTTGTATGTATGTATGTAGGAGAGGTTGTGTGCGATATGTTAATTATGTACGTGAGATCACCTGTAAAAGCATCGATTAGTATGATAACTATGCACGATTTGGTTGGGGTCGATGGTGGGTACCGGTGGTATAGATTTCTATGTGTTGACACGTGTGGGTGCTGTATGCGTGCGTATAGGCAGATGTATGCACATATATATACGGCTGTATGTATATGTATGTGTGCGGTGGGTATTAACCGAGTGAAACTCGGTTTGTGCTTGGGTTCTCAGTTGTGTGTGTGTGTGTTTTCAGTGTGTTTTTTAGTGTGTGTGCTCATTATAAGTATATATATATATATGTCATTCTATTGGGTATGCCTATCGGGTACGTATATATGGGATAATGTACATGTTTGTCTCCTGCTCATAGGTGGCGCGTGGGTATGAAAGTCGAGTATTCATAAGATGGTGCTTGTCGTGCGTGCGGTTTCATGTGATTCATGGATTGGTTATTGTTGGTGTAGCTACGGGATGGTTCACGCGAGGGTATGAATGTACGTATGTTCCTGCGAAATTAAATATATATGTTTGGTGTATGATTTTGTGCGTAAGGGCTGTTGTATGTGTTTCTGCTTGTGTTTGTAAATTGTATGCATGTATACCGACCTTGTGTGCGGTTTCGGTGTGTGTCCCGGCGTTCGTAAGTTGTAACACCCGGAAATTTCTGTTTGGGATGTCAGGCGACTGGAGGCCCATACGCATGGAAGTCATGCGACTGAAGCTCCAATCGCAAGACTGGAGCTCCACACGCATGATAGTCGCACGACTGGAGCGCCCAATCGAATGGAGCTCATGCGGCTGAAGGCTCCGTCACATAGAATCTCGGGCGACTGAATTGTAGTATTTAAGGGAGAGGGCAGCCCTTATCCTCTCCCCACACTTATGAAACCAGAGAGAAAGAAGAGAAAAGGGAAAAGAGGAGAAGAAAGCTTGGTTCAAGCGGGTTCGAGAGTGCAAATCGACGTGTGGCGAGTCAAAACGAAGCTCTAACCGAGGAGGCTACTAAGGTGAGTTCTAGGACCCCTCATTTACTTGTTTTTAAACGATTTTGGGGCTGGAACACATACAAACCCTTCTTTTTGAAATGTGTGAGTTTGACTCATTTGGGTGAAATCTTGTGTAATGTGTTTAAGGTACGATTTTGGACTTGCATGTGCTTGTATGATATCCTAGTATGAACCCCTAAGGTTTAGGCGGGCCAATTTGGGCTTAAAACGAGTTTGGAAGGGTTTGAAGGCTGTAGGTCGCGGCTGCAGTTCGTGATGAACTCCAGTCGCTGCCTAGTTAGGGCTAGGCGACTGAAAGGCCAGTCGGTTGATTGAGGAACGACTGAAACTCAGTCGCACAACTGAGCTTCAATCGCACGACTGGAAGTCCAGTCGCGTAGATGTCCAAACGCCTAGTGCCCAATCGCACGACTGAGAGTCCAGTCGCATAGATGCCCACTCGCACTAGTCCCATTCGCATGATGTCCAATCGCCTAATATCCACTCGCATGATAGGAAACCCATCCGCACGACTGGATGTTCATTCGCATAGGTGTCCAATCGCATGGTCCAGTCGCGTGAAGGTTATGCGACTGTATGGTGCCCAATCGCCCAAGTAGGGCTGTTGTGTACGAGAAGAGATGTAGTTCGGCTACTGACCTTCGGGAAAAGAATAAGGGTAAGTAGTGATGTGATAGCTCCCGTAGGCACTTGTGTGATAGCTGTCAAGGCTTAGAAGTTACGTTGGACATAAAGACGATGGTATCGCATGTATAGGCATAATGTATGAATGTTAAGTATGATGTAGCCTTATATGATGGTAATGACTGATGACTTGTAAATGTCGATAGTCCTTGTTTCGATACGTGTTTATCTTTCCCTAAACTTTACGTATTATGATAATGAATAAACAAAGTATTATGTAACGTAAGTGAAAGATAATGAAAAGAGGAACTTAATGAACGAGTGCATGCATTAATGAATGAACGAATGAACGAACGTAAAGCTAGTGAGCGTATGTAAGAGGTGAGCGACTCTGTGTCGCAACAGACTCGAATGAGATCTCTGTCGCGTATCCCGGTGCTGTGTCAGTCTTCGGATATGAGTCGGGGGTTTGTGAGCAGGCCCCGGCACAGCATCAGCTTTCAAGCATGAGTCAGGGATATTGCATGAAACAGGATCTAAGTGGATGAGTAGACGATCCCATGCTCCGGTACTGTGTCAGTCCTCGGACATGAGTCGGGGGTTTGTGTACAGGCCCCGGCACAGTATCAGTCTTCGGACATGAGTCGGGAGTAGTGCGTGAGAGTGAGATAAGACGAATGAGGAACAAATCGCGTGCTCCGGTACTGTGTCAGTCTTCGGACATGAGTCGGGGGTTTGTGAGCTGGCCCCGGCACAGTATCAGTCTTCGGACATGAGTCGGGAGTATCGCTTGAGTTGATCAATGAGAGAGATAATTGTGAAAGAAAGAAAGTATGAAATGAACGAAAGGTAATGAACGTAATGAAAACTAAAGGACGAACGAATGAAAGTAACGATCGGAAGGAACATAATAATAACGTATGAAATGGGATCCTTGTCACTCGACCTCAGTAATCATGGCTGTGTGCCATGAAGAGGGTAAAGTGTGACCGGCTCCAGAAAGAAGTAAAGGACAAGAAATGTATGAAAGTTAAAGATAGGAAATGAACGAATGACAGACAGGGAACGAACGAAAGTAAAGTTAATGAATAAATGAGAACACAAAAGATAATAATGAATTATCTATGTGTATGTATGTATGATGTGTGATCGCATGTATGAAAAAACAGGTTTTAACCAAAGAAAAGTATGTTTTTAATATAAAACTAGAACTCACTCAGCAACGCTGACTTTTATGTGTTTCCAGTTGGCAGGTATGTTGCTGAGGATGGCACGGACGACTACTCAGTGTCGTTAAGGCCGGCATCCATATCTTGACATGTCAATGTATTTTGAGATGGAAACGAATATTGTAATGTTATGAAATGACATGTTTTTAGTTATTAATTAAAGTTTTAAATTCCGCTGCAAAGTAAATGTAAGTTTTGAAATGTTTTATGTGCGATGATTGACCAGCTGTAAGGTGCCCGGAACGGGGCCTTACATAAGTGTGTGCGTGTGTTGTGTTTATGTTGTGTTACTAATATGTATGGCTGCGTATAAGTTCCGTGTATGTATGGTTGCGTATATGTTTCTACGTACGTATATGTTTATGCATACGTATATGTTTTCTGCGTACATATATGTTTCTGCCCGTACATATATGTATTTGCGTTACGTATGTACATATGTATGTATTCTGCAGGCATGTGTTCTATGTGTATATATATAATTGGTTCTTCATGAGTTGTATGTATGTATGTAGGAGCGGTTGTGTGCGATATGTTAATTATGTACGTGAGATCACCTGTAAAAGCATCGATTAGTATGATAACTATGCACGATTTCGGTTGGGGTCGATGGTGGGTACCGGTGGTATAGATTTCTATGTGTTGACACGTGTGGGTGCTGTATGCGTGCGTATGGCAGATGTATGCATAAATATATACGGCTGTATGTATATGTATGTGTGCGGTGGGTATTAACCGAGTGAAACTCGGTTTGTGCTTGGGTTCTCAGTTGTGTGTGTGTGTTTTCAGTGTGTTTTTTAGTGTGTGTGCTCATTATAAGTATATATATATATATATATATATATATATATATATATATATATATATGTCATTCTATTGGGTATGCCTATCGGGTACGTATATATGGATAATGTACGTGTTTGTCTCCTGCTCATAGGTGGCGCGTGGGTATGAAAGTCGAGTATTCATAAGATGGTGCTTGTCGTGCTTGCGGTTTCATGTGATTCATGGATTGGTTATGGTTGGTGTAGCTACGGGATGGTTCACGCGAGGGTATGAATGTACGTGTGTTCCTGCGAAATTAAATATATATGTTTGGTGTATGATTTTGTGCGTAAGGGCTGTTGTATGTGTTTCTGCTTGTGTTTGTAAATTGTATGCATGTATGCCAACCTTGTGTGCGGTTTCGGTGTGTGTCCCGGCGTTCGTAAGTTGTAACACCCGGAAATTTCTGTTTGGGATGTCAGGCGACTGGAGGCCCATACGCATGGAAGTCATGCGACTGAAGCTCCAATGGCAAGACTGGAGCTCTACACGCATGATAGTCGCACGACTGGAGCGCCCAATCGGATGGAGCTCATGCGGCTGATGGCTCCGTCACATAGAATCTCGGGCGACTGAATTGTAGTATTTAAGGGAGAGGGCAGCCCTTATCCTCTCCCCACACTTATGAAACCAGAGAGAAAGAAGAGAAAAGGGAAAAGAGGAGAAGAAAGCTTGGTTCAAGCGGGTTCGAGAGTGCAAATCGACGTGTGGCGAGTCAAAACGAAGCTCTAACCGAGGAGGCTACTAAGGTGAGTTCTAGGACCCCTCATTTACTTGTTTTCAAACGATTTTGGGGCTGGAACACATACAAACCCTTCTTTTTGAAATGTGTGAGTTTGACTCATTTGGGTGAAATCTTGTGTAATGTGTTTAAGGTACGATTTTGGACTTGCATGTGCTTGTATGATATCCTAGTATGAACCCCTAAGGTTTAGGCGGGCCAATTTGGGCTTAAAACGAGTTTGGAAGGGTTTGAAGGCTGTAGGTCGCGGCTGCAGTTCGTGATGAACTCCAGTCGCTGCCCAGTTAGGGCTAGGCGACTGAAGGGCCAGTCGGTTGATTGAGGAACGACTGAGACTCAGTCGCACAACTGAGCTTCAATCGCACGACTGGAAGTCCAGTCGCGTAGATGTCCAAACGCCTAGTGCCCAATCGCACGACTGAGAGTCCAGTCGCATAGATGCCCACTCGCACTAGTCCCATTCGCATGATGTCCAATCGCCTTGTATCCACTCGCATGATAGGAAACCCATCCGCACGACTGGATGTTCATTCGCATAGGTGTCCAATCGCATGGTCCAGTCGCGTGAAGGTTATGCAACTGTATGGTGCCCAATCGCCCAAGTAGGGCTGTTGTGTACTAGAAGAGATGTAGTTCGGCTACTGACCTTCGGGAAAAGAATAAGGGTAAGTAGTGATATGATAGCTCCCGTAGGCACTTGTGTGATAGCTGTCAAGGCCTAGAAGTTACGTTGGACATAAAGACGATGGTATCGCATGTATAGGCATAATGTATGAATGTTAAGTATGATGTAGCCTTATATGATGGTAATGACTGATGACTTGTAAATGTCGATAGTCCTTGTTTCGATACGTGTTTATCTTTCCCTAAACTTTACGTATTATGATAATGAATGAACAAAGTATTATGTAACGTAAGTGAAAGATAATGAAAAGAGGAACTTAATGAACGAGTGCATGCATTAATGAATGAACGAACGTAAAGCTAGTGAGCGTATGTAAGAGGTGAGCGACTCTGTGTCGCAACAGACTCGAATGAGATCTCTGTCGCGTATCCCGGTGCTGTGTCAGTCTTCGGATATGAGTCGGGGGTTTTTGAGCAGGCCCCGGCACAGCATCAGCTTTCAAGCATGAGTCGGGGATATTGCATGAAACAGGATCTAAGTGGATGAGTAGAGGATCCCATGCTCCGGTACTGTGTCAGTCCTCGGACATGAGTGGGGGGTTTGTGTACAGGCCCCGACACAGTATCAGTCTTCGGACATGAGTCGGGAGTAGTGCGTGAGAGTGAGATAAGACGAATGAGGAACAAATCGCGTGCTCCGGTACTGTGTCAGTCTTCGGACATGAGTCGGGGGTTGTGAGCAGGCCCCGGCACAGTATCAGTCTTCGGACATGAGTCGGGAGTATCGCTTGAGTTGATCAATGAGAGAGATAATTGTGAAAGAAAGAAAGTATGAAATGAACGAAAGGTAATGAACATAATGAAAGCTAAAGGACGAACGAATGAAAGTAACGATCGGAAGGAACATAATAATAACGTATGAAATGGGATCCTTGTCACTCGACCTCAGTAATCATGGCTGTGTGCCATGAAGAGGGTAAAGTGTGACCGGCTCCAGAAAGAAGTAAAGGACAAGAAATGTATGAAAGTTAAAGATAGGAAATGAACGAATGACAGACAGGGAACGAACGAAAGTAAAGTTAATGAATAAATGAGAACACAAAAAGATAATAATGAAATTATCTATGTGTATGTATGTATGATGTGTGATCGCATGTATGAAAAAACAGGTTTTAACCAAAGAAAAGTATGTTTTTAATATAAAACTAGAACTCACTCAGCAACGCTGACTTTTATGTGTTTCCAGTTGGCAGGTATGTTGCTGAGGATGGCACGGATGACTACTCAGTTCCGTTAAGGCCGGCATCCATATCTTGACATGTCAATGTATTTTGAGATGGAAACGAATATTGTAATGTTATGAAATGACATGTTTTTAGTTATTAATTAAAGTTTTAAATTTCGTTGCAAAGTAAATGTAAGTTTTGAAATGTTTTATGTGCGATGATTGACCAGCTGTAAGGTGCCCGGGAACGGGGCCTTACATAAGTGTGTGCGTGTGTTGTGTTTATGTTGTGTTACTAATATGTATGGCTGCGTATAAGTTCCGTGTATGTATGGTTGCGTATATGTTTCTACGTACGTATATGTTTATGCATACGTATATGTTTTCTGCGTACATATATGTTTCTGCCCGTACATATATGTATTTGCGTTACGTATGTACATATGTATGTATTCTGTAGGCATGTGTTCTATGTGTATATATATAATTGGTTCTTCATGAGTTGTATGTATGTATGTAGGAGCGGTTGTGTGTGATATGTTAATTATGTACGTGAGATCACCTGTAAAAGCATCGATTAGTATGATAACTATGCACGATTTGGTTGGGGTCGATGGTGGGTACCGGTGGTATAGATTTCTATGTGTTGACACGTGTGGGTGCTGTATGCGTGCGTATAGGCAGATGTATGCACATATATATACGGCTGTATGTATATGTATGTGTGTGGTGGGTATTAACCGAGTGAAACTCGGTTTGTGCTTGGGTTCTCAGTTGTGTGTGTGTGTGTTTCAGTGTGTTTTTTAGTGTGTGTGCTCATTATAAGTATATATATATATATATATATGTCATTCTATTGGGTATGCCTATCGGGTACGTATATATGGGATAATGTACGTGTTTGTCTCCTGCTCATAGGTGGCGCGTGGGTATGAAAGTCGAGTATTCATAAGATGGTGCTTGTCGTGCGTGCGGTTTCATGTGATTCATGGATTGGTTATGGTTGGTGTAGCTACGGGATGGTTCACGCGAGGGTATGAATGTACGTGTGTTCCTGCGAAATTAAATATATATGTTTGGTGTATGATTTTGTGCGTAAGGGCTGTTGTATGTGTTTCTGCTTGTGTTTGTAAATTGTATGCATGTATACCAACCTTGTGTGCATGTTCTTGTGCAGGTGTGAGCATACTTGTTTGCTAATTAAATGTAATGGTGGCATATATATAGTTGGATGGATGTATATATATTTTTAATATAATGATGAATGGTGCTTGTCTAGTGGGGTAGTTAACCGATTTTGGGTGGGTGCTCAAAAGTAGGTGGGCTCGGGTAAGGTAATGTGCAGTGTGTGTTTCTGCCATGGAAGTGTGTAGGTATGAAAATAAACATATATATATATATATATATATATTATATATATATATTCATGTGCACCATGTTTATGTTTTGGTTAAATGGTGAAGGCATATGTGTGTGGATTATATAAATATTAGTATGGCATATGTGTTATAAATAATTTACAATATATGTATATATGGTTTGTATGTCATATATGTTATAAATAATTTAGAATATATAATTATACGTGGCTAAAATGTAGAAAGGGTACATGGTTCATAATTATTAGGTTCATTCATTTGACGCGCTTTGACCTTGTGTGTGTTTGCTTGTGAATGGGGACTAGTCGGCAACCTGTGTTATAACTGAACCGCAATCGTGAAACCGTACGACACATTGCTAATATTTAGTACTTAATAATAACTATGTAATAAACGTGCATCCAGGCTGTTCGGAAACTTAATTGTTCGTGCTTACACTTATTAATTTTGTTGTGCACTCAAGGTGAGTTTACAGCCCCACTTTTACTTTATACTATTTTTGGGGGAGAGAAACATGCTGTTTTCATAAACGTTACATTACATTGGATTTTTGTAATATTTCATATACATGATACTATGATTTATACTTTGCCCTTTGAACCGTTAATATGCAAATAGCGAGGTGATTGTTAGTAGATCTACTGGGATTGACATACCCCGCCCAGGCTAGTCGCGCTAGCTGGTCAAACGGGTGAACGGTTATCCTGTTTTACAGTGTTGTGGTGGGGAATCCACAGCCGGGCTACTTTATTATTTGATTACATGTCAGCTCGGTCGCGACTTTATACACATAGTGATCACTATGGACTAGCTACCCATTATATGCTTTGATTACTAAATCCGAGAATTTCATTACTGATACTTACTGTTTTCTGATAAACCTGTGAACTCACCAGTCTTGTACTAACTTTTGCATATTTTCTCTCAGGACATTGATGTGGCACGTTTAGGAGCACAGCATCCACTGCATGTCATTCCTCATTCATCCCAAACTATTTTCAAGATTTAATTTCATGTACTTTACATAAATTGGATTGGGCGCATGTTTGCGTGTTCCAAAACCGTTGTTAAATGTTTTCCTGTTTTCGCTTCCGCAATACTTAAATACAAGTTGGTTTATTTCATTATTACTAAGCAACTTATACGATTTGTAATTGTCGAGTCGTTTGGTGTAACTGATGCTTATCTGAGATCCTGGTTATGTCACACGCCTGACGGTAAAACCCCGTTCGTGGAAATTGAAGGTGTGACATTAGTGATTGTCAACATATAATGTTTAACATGTTAAACTCACAATAATACAAATAACCATAACAAAAAGTAGAGATGAATTGCATGTGCATTTACAAGTATCAAAATGTTTACAAGTGTATGTTTATATGTTAACATGTTTGACCCCAAAAGGTGTGAAGTAATAAAAGAGGGGCATAAAAACTCACATAATATATTTATAAGGTGATAATAACAAATAAACGATGCTCCAATGAATTCCTTTACAAGATACCTAAACGTATATATTACCAGATTAAGTTTAATAATAAGTTTAACGATTAAACGTGAACTAGGGTTTCGATAAGAATTTGGGGGGTTTTATAAATAAATAAGGTTAGTTATTAAAGTCATATATATTTTTTAATCCAATGAAAGAAAATACCATTTAGCCCTTTCTTTTAAAGGAATAAAATCCTTTATAATGATTTGTGAAATTTAATTATAGAATGTAAATAAAATTTTATTACTATCATAATCAATCTATAATTAAAGATAACATAATGACCAATAATAATTTAGTGATCTAAACTATTTAAAGTTTATTTTTAGAAAAATAAACTAAATAATTGTTAACAATATTTTATAAAAAAATGTTAAAGTATTTAAAGTAACAAATTTACAGAAAATAATTAGATAACTTTAAAACTAAACAAAGTTCACAAAACTGATTTTTTATAATTTTTAGAAATTTCTCTATAATTTTTTTAAAGGCTGAAAAAGCCAAAAAATAAGTTAAGGGTGCCCGGGTTCGAACCCGGGACCTCAAGTTGTGCAAGTGAATGTGTAACCAGTAGACCAGGGCCACAGCCGTGGTAAGTTATGGTTTTTAAAACTTAAAACCTAGTTATAAAGAAACCCCCAATTTTCTCAAGAACCCTAAATTCTTTAGAACCAAAATCAAAGCATCAAACGATGTTGATACATAAGTTAACCATGGGGCTTTTGTTCCCCACGTAAAAACGAATCAAAAGATAGTTCTTTAGATTCACAGGGTATGAGTGGATTATAACCAAAATCCCTCTGTCAATTTGGGTTTACAATGTGTTGTAAGGCCCCGATCCCGGGCACCTCACAGTTGGTCATTCATTGTATCATAGATACCTATTAATATTCATTTCATAATGTACACAACGGAATTTCATGTAATACAACCTTTCATTTACTTTTAACTACTGTTGTTAAGCAATACAATGTTGTTCATTAGTTACAAAAAGGTTGTTCAATTGCATTACAAAACAACAATAGAATCAAAATATGGGTGGATGTCAGCCTTGTCTTGCCGAGTAGCTTCGTCCTCGTGCCATCCTCAGCAATATTTACCTGCCAACTGAAAATGTATAAAAGTCAGCGTTGCTGAGTGAGTTCTAGTTTTATACGTAATAAAATACTTTCTATATGTTGTATATAAAAATACTCTTTTCTGTAAATTACAACTCTGTACTGTGTATGCGAGCACGCATTAACTATGTGAACAAATATTGTTTGTTCTCTGTACTGTATGCCTTGTCTGTAAACTTTTTAACTTTATGTTCCACTGTCTACGTGGACCAGTGCGCAATACCCCAACTATGTGCGCGATGGAAAAACGGGTGATGGGCCATCTATATCCCTTGAAAGGGTCAACTGTATCCCCTGAAAGGGCTATGGGTATCCCCCGAAGGGTTCAACTGTATCCCTCGAAAGGGCTATGGGTATCCCCCCGAAGGGTTCAACTGTATCCCTCGAAAGGGCTATGGGTATCCCCCCGAAGGGTTCAACTGAATCCCTTGAAAGTGCTATATGGACTATGTACAAGGCCGACCTAATCACCCAGGGCACGCTACAAAGGTCCTGCCAATCTCAATTGATCGACCCTGTGTGCATAGTGGGTAGCTAACCCGCAACACAGTTGAGCTAACGACAACACGGTCGTGTCCCTCCTATGTGCTTGCAAGACTTGTTAACATTTTATTAATGTTTCTCTTCTTTGCTTTATTGCTCTTTCACTTTATTATTACGATATACTTTACGTTACGATAATAACATACCACGTAAAGTCACATGCTATAAGTAATAATGGTAGTAGCAATAACTATATTAAGGAACAATCATAAGTAATCATATCATGCATGAAACATCATCATTAATAAGCTCTAAGTCAACCTCGGTCAAAACCCTTAGGCTCAGACTCCCAGAAACATTTCTGTAAAAATTCTAAGTGTTTGGGCGCATGAGCCCTGTTTGGGCGCATGAGCCATGTTCAGACTTTTCATCACTATGTAGGCTCACCAGCCTATACTTAGAAATATTTTCACTTTGGTCGTATAAGCTATTCGGGCATATGAGCACTGTTGGGACTCATAACCCTACACTTAGTCATCCGGCTAACTTTTCTAGGCATATGACTACTGTTCAGACTCATAAGGCCACTGTTTAGGCTTGTCATCTCACACTTAGATTTTTAAGCCTATTTTTCAGGCGTAAGAGCCCTGTTTGGGCTCATCGTCTTTTACTTAACTTATTTTCAGACACATGAGCACTGTTGAGGCTCATGAGTCTTAGGCGTAAGCCCTGTTTGGGCATATCACCTTACACTTAACTTTTTCTAAGTTATTTTCAAGCATACGAGCACTGTTGAGGCTTATGAGCCTTAGGCGTATTAGGTACTGTTTGGGCATATGAGAACTATTTGGACTCATGACCCTACTTAGAACATTTCTAAGGCAAATCCTGGGCGTAAGAGCACTATTTAGGCTCATCAACTTTCTGTCCAACTTATTATTATGAAATTTTCAAACCTAAACATCAAGCCTAATTGTTCTAAGCTTACCAAGGTCTTTCTAAGCATGAACTTCACATAAACATCTCATGAACATCATCAGGCATGTAAAATACATACGGGTATGCATACATAATCATAGTAAAAATCGTTTAAATACATTTTCAGCCCCAAAAGAGTTTAAAACAAGTAAAAACCGGGGTCTAGAAACTCACCTTTGCTGTTTTAGACCTTCAAACTCTAAAACTTGAATTTCTCAGATGTTTTAACACCTACAACCCGCTGAAACACACAACCCGAACATGCAATAACACATATGAGCATACAACCGAGGCTAGATAGACCAAAAACGACATAAAACACTTAATCTTACCTCAAACTTCGAATTCTTCTTCTTTCTCTCTCTAAAACTCGAAGTCTCTGCTATTTCTCTCTCTAAAAACCGAATGCAAAGAAGTGTGCAGGGGGTTATGGGCGGCCATACCCTCTTTTACACCAACTTTTCAAAGATTTTGTCCTTTTGGCACTTTTTACCCCTCAACTTTAGGTTGACTTTCATTTCTTCCTTTTTCTTTCTCTTTTATTCTTTTTATTCCTTTCAAAAATACGGGTGTTACATGTGTAGAGGTTAGTGTTCGATTAAGTTGCATGCCCGATAACTTCACGGGTGATTATTCGATGATTGGGTGTGATTCGGACGAAATTGAGATCGTTTACAGTTTAGAGCATTCATATGATGACATTAATCGTTTGAATGCACATGATTGTATCCGTTTCAGTCGATTGGTGTTACTGTTTTGATTGTTAGTTCGGTTTCACCATTAAGGACCACCATTATCTTGATTAAAATTGAATTAATGCATCCCTTCAAGTTCGAAATGGGTTCACCAATCGACATGGACCGGTTTGGGGTTTAATCCACGGTTTTAAATGGGGTTTTGGGGATCGCCGGAGCTCGGTCGGAGGGTTGCCGGAGCCGGCGCCGGAAAGTCGGGGAGGAGAGAGGGGGGGGTTTGGGTTTCAAAATATACATCTTTGGTCCCTACAGTTTTAGGGTTTCTATTTTAAATCCAAAGTTAAACTTTTAACTTTAAAGCAAATTACAGTTTAGCCCCTGTGGTTTTAATCTCTATTATTTTATGCCCAAAACTTATTATTTATAAGTTTTAAAAATATTATCTTCTTTTGTTCCTATTTAATTTCAAGATTTAACACTTATTATGCTTATTATTATTACTATTATTATTATTATTGTTATTATTTTTAACTTATTTTATTATTAATATTAACTTTATTATTATTATTTTATTATTATTATTATTATTAGTATTATTATTATTATTATCATTATTATCACAATTATTATTATTATTATTATTATGCTTAATTCAATGGTTAAATTATTAACTTTTAAATTAAAGAATTTATGTAAAACAGAGAAACAAGCATAAGTAACCCACATAGTTTCATTAATAATAAGAAATGATCCTTTCAAGAATATAACGACGTTAATTTTTATTTAACAAAAACACGAAAGGTTACACTTTCCCCAACTTTTAAGAATTTCATCCCGAAATTAAGAATGGAACTTAGATAAAAAAAATACGGGTATTTCTTTTTCATATGCTCTTCACGCTCCCAAGTAAACTCAGGTCCACGCTTATTCTCCCAGCAAACCTTGATGATTGGGGTGGTAGTGGTCCTAGTCTTCTTCATAATGTGATCCATGACTTCAACGGGTTTCTCAACAAAATGTAATGACTCGTCGATCTGGATGTCATCCAATGGGACATGTAGACTTTTGTCAACCAAACATTTCCTCAAATTCGAGACACGAAAAACAGGATGAACTCCACTAAGGTCGGAACGTAGTTCTAGTTTATAAGCCACTTTCCTGATTCTTTTCAGAATATTGAAAGGTACTACAAATCGTGGAACTAGTTTACCCTTCTTCCCAAAGCGAACAACTCTCTTCCATGGTAAGACTTTAAGAAGAACCATATCCCCAACTTGAAATTCCAACGACTTTATCGGCATAACTCTTTTGTCGACTTCTAGCCACTTCAAGGTTCTTGCGAGTCATGGAGACTTTATCGGTTGTTTCTTGTATCAGTTCAGGACCAGTGATGAAATTTTTCACCAATGTCAGTCCAGCATATCCAAGTCACCACTAAAGTCAAGGACACAAAGACGTAGCAAATCCTCCAGGGTTTGGATGGTTCGCTCGGTTTGACCGTCCGTTTAAGGGTGGTAAGCCGTGCTTAGATCCAGTTGAGTACCCAAGAGTTCTTGCATAGACTACCAAAATTGCAAAGTGAAACGAGCGTCTCGGTCGGATATGATATGTAGAGGTACGCCATGACGACTCACAATCTCATCAATGTATATACGAGCCAACCTTGATGTTTTGTAATTGTCACGTACGGGTATAAAATGTACCGACGTGGTTAATCGGTTAACAATCACCCATATGCTATCATGACCACGAGAGGTGTGAGGTAGTTTGGTTATGAAATCCATGGATATATGTTCCCATTTCCACATAGGAATCTTAGGTTGTTCAAGTAATCCACGTGGACATTCATGTTCGGCTTTAACCTTCGTACTTGCAAGACACTTAGCTATGTAAGTTGCTATGTCTTTCTTCATACCAGGACACCAGTATTGACCACGTAGATCCATATACATCTTATTGGAGCCAGGATGAATAGAATAATAAGTTTGATGAGCTTCGTTCATGATAAAGGTACGAAGATTATCATGATTTGGAACCTATATTATTCGATTCACGAAATACATCAACCCATTGGGTTTCGTTTCTAGTTGAGCTCGAAGATTGTACTCCAATTCCACTCTCATTTTTCCTTCTTCTTGAACCGCTTGCTGAGCCTCCAAGATACAAGTCTCAATGTCATTCTCAATCCTCAAATTTTGCAGCAGCATCGTAGTCTCGTTAACATCTAAACAGATCTCAGTATCAATTTCTCCTAAGGTATCAAACCATTATCGTCGATCATGAATTTCTTGAAACGAGATCATCTTGTTATGAATCTTACAACTTAGTACATCGGCTATGACATTTGCCTTTCCAGGGTGGTAACGAATGTCACAATCATAATCACTAATCAACTCGACCCAACAACATTGTCTCATATTGAGATCCTTTTGATTAAAAATATGTTAAAGGCTTTTGTAATTAGTGTAGACTATACATTGCGTACCATAAAGGTAATGTCTCCAAATCTTTAGGGCAAAAACCACAACACCAAGTTCAAGATCATGTATCGTGTAATTCACCTCATGGACCTTCAATTGCCTCGATGCATATGCTATGACCTTTCCTCGTTACATGAGAACACAACCAAGACTTTGTTTAGATGCATCACAATATACGATGAAATCATCATTTCCATTAGGAAGGGTCAAGATAGGAGCATTACACAACTTGTGCTTTAATGCTTCAAAGGCTTCCTCTTGTTTGGACCCCCACTCGAATGGTTTATTCTTTTGAGTCAAGGAACTAAGCGGCTCCGAGATTCTAGAGAAGTTGGCAATGAAACGTCGATAATAGCCAGCAAGACCATGGAAAGAACAAATTTCAGTTGGAGTTGTAGGAACACACCAATTTTTCACAGCTTCCACCTTTGCAGGGTCAACATGAATTCCTTGGCTATTCACCACGTGTCCATATATATATATATATATATATATATATATATATATATATATATATATATATATATATATATATATATATATATATATATATATATATAATATGAGTAGGTCTTTATTCTATGCTAATGTGAAACTCAACATGGACAAGTTATTTCAACGATAAAGATATTTATGAGCATAGAGTAAAGACCTACTCATATTATATATATATAATATGAGTAGGACCTACTCATATTATATATATATAATATGAGTAGGTCTTTATTCTATGCTCATAAATATCTTTATCGTTGAAATAACTTGTTGATGTTGAGTTTCACATCGTGTCGTGATTTGTAGAAAACGTTCCACAATTTTATTATTTTTTTTGACGACTTGAGTCAGTTAAAGCATCTAGGTTTAAAAGTTTGATAGAACGTCATAAATTAGTAACGCATAATAATGTCATAAAATCATTTAGATTCACATAAAATATCATAAAGTGATTCACTTACGATGATCTTAGATTTGATTATCATAATATCAAAGGATCATTTCTTAGTTTATATTTTAAACTAAATAATTTCCGTAATCAAATAAATAACAGAATATGTGAAATACCTTGTGTGAATCCAAGGATCTCAATTCAAGAATTATCATTATTAAAACAAAGACAAGTTAATGATTGCGGAATAATCATTAATTGTTGTTTAATTGTGTTAATTGTTAATTGAAGAACATAATCACAATGACACAGTAAATACGGACACAATAATTGATTCAAATGTATTTCATTAATATTGAGTAATGATTACAAAAGAATAATTATAAAAACTATGAACAATGATTTCTTCAATCGAATTGATGTTGTTGTTGATGTGATGGCGGCTAGGGTTGCACAATGATGTGATGGTCGACAGCCGTAATATTGCTAAAATGTATTCTTGTAGATGTGAAACCTAGGACTCATATTTATAGACATGTTTGAGTCGGTTAAGGAAACACCGGATCTCTTGGGATTTGAAATTGATGTTGACTTGTTGACTTGTTGAATTTTGACAATTTCATACAAGTTTCTTCATCTTCCATAGGAGCTTTGTCTTTCGTAGGAACTTTTACTCCTTCGCAGGAACTTCGTCTTCCGCAGGAACTTGTTCTTCCGCACTAGTCTGCACCATCTTTTGTTGATTTCATCAGTGGATACTGATGTTCATCCGTAGACAATCTTTGGATGCTTGGTATTGTAAGAAACATATCTACGGAAGAACACAAATGTTCATCCGTAGATGTTTCTTACACTTAGCCGATTTCAAAAATCAACCAAGTATAATATTTGAACCTGTCATCATACAAAAAGCAACACAGATTATATGGGTTAACCTATATACTCAATGCATATATATATATATATATATATATTATATATATATATATATACTGATAATCAGTTACAATTATTTATTACAAGAATTGATTAAAGTTCTAAGCCTATACAAATTGATGTAGACCTATTTTCTCTAGATCTAACAATACTCCCCCTTAGGCTTAGATACTTCTAATCATTCCTTCAAAACTGAAAGCTCCTTGACTCTGGCATTATTTTGTTGTAAAAGTAAGATACAGCAGACTTCTGATCATCATATTTGTAATTGATCTTCATCTTGCTGATCTTATTTAGAGTTTCATAGCTTAGTCCCAAAACATCTTCTTCTATTGTGAGGGATTCTAGAACATTGTTGTTGTTGATAATTTCCAATTTATCTTGTTCTAAAATCCTTAATTCTGAGACTTCTTCATAGTTTGTCCCCTTCAATAATCCAGCATTATGTTTTCTCCTCTTGTAAGCTTTGGTATAGAGTTTGTCAATTACTTGGATTACATGCACAAACAAGAATAAGTCATTCTGAGCTTCATTATCTGTTAGCTTTGGAAAGAACTTGTCATGCAGGTATGATGTGTAGCTAGGATGAAGCAGTTTGATTTCCACAGGATCAAAGATCCTGATTCTATCAGCCTTCTTATTATCAGCATTCCTCAGCAGCTCCATTTCCTTAGTCTATTCAACATATCCACATTCAGTTATGGGATATGTGAATTGATTCCCTTCAATGGACTTAATGGCTGTTATATTTCTATTATTGTATCCAATCCCCTTTAAGAATTCATCATCTACTAATTCTGATGCATTGGACTTAAACCTTTTAACCTCTTTAATTCTCTTCCTGTGCTCATTATCCTCACTCTTAGCCTCAGCAAGCACATCATCTTTGAATTTTGTCTTCAGCTTACCCACAATAGTTGAGAAGTCTCTTCCTCTTGGGTGTATTGGGTAATTTGTAATGATGTGGCTTTGTAGGTCTTTCAGATCACTTTCAGGCAAGCACAATACTGACAATACATCATGGAAGTATTCAACTCTTCCTGATGTTCTCTTAATAACAGCACAATCCTACTCTGGATCATATTTCCAGGCCATAATCCTGTTTTCTTCAACAGAGCTGGGAGTTGTGAGGTGGTCTATCAGTTTTATCAAGGTGGACTTTTGTTCTATTATCTCCCTTACTGTAGTTCCAAGTGGCCACACTTTCCCTGGAACTACTTCTCTAGGCTCTCTGATCAGTTTATCCTTTGCTTTGTGTTGATCTTTGCTTTCCACCACAATTGGTTCAGCAGACATTTTGTTATGATGCTCAACAGCAGGATTAGGAGGTTCAGTTCTGAATCTGACTCCTGTATCAAGCTCAACCTTCAGTACATGCTCCATCATTCTTCTAAGCACTCCAACTGACCTTCCCTTTAACTCATGTGGTTTGTAGTTATGACCTTGTAACCAGCATGTCATGTTGTATTTGCTTAGCTTAGCTGTGTCACAATGGCCCAACTCTTTCTTTGTCTTTTGAATTGATTGAAAGGTGATGTATGCTTCATAGTCATAATTTTGAATCATGAATCTTACAAGCTCGAACTCTTTCAGCAGATTCTTCATCTCAGTCATGTTTAGCCTTTCAACCATGTCATAAGGGAAACCATGGTTTATGAGTGTCATAAACATGGTTGACTCAGGCCTCTCTTCCATAATGTCTTTAGTTGTTAGAAGATCATCGGCCTTTGAGTGTTTATGGTCAGTTGGTGAATCCATCTTGATCAGCTCATTCCATTCTTCATCACTGTCACCATCATTATCAGATTTCAACTTCACAGTAGATAAATCTAATCAAGGAGCGTTTCAGCAGATGTGGGCTTAGGCTTCTTAGGAGAATCTTCTACAATGATCACCTTCTTTTGAATAGCACCCAAGTATTTTCTCTTCCATGAATACAGAATCAGTTTCTTTGGAGCTTCAGAAGATTGTTTTGATTGTTTAACACTTGGGGCATCCTTTGATTCCAAAGCACAAATCTTCATCTTCAACTATTCAATCTCTTCATCTTTCTGCTTGATCAGCTTAGCTTTTGCAGATAAGGATTCATTGATTTGATCCACTTTTGAGGCCATATTTTCCTTTTCAATCTTCTCATGCCTTACTGATTCCTGCAACTCTTGTTCATGTTGTAGAAGTGCATCAATTACTTCATTGTTACTTTATGCATCTTCTTTGAGTCTTTTTAGTCTAGCTTGTTGTTTCATCAGCTCTTCATCTTTTTCTTTGATCACCCCTTTTAACTCTTGGATTCTCTGTTTCCTTTTATTGGACTTGATCACCAGTTTGTTGTACTCAGTAACCAGATAACTTTTGCTTACTGGTATGTCCTTATCACTCAGATTATCCTCATTATAAGCAACAACTTCCATAAAATTATCTTGTTCTTCTTCTATTGGCTCACCAGCAGTTTGATCATCAATCTTCTCAGTAGGAGCAACACTTGCTGAACTTGAGCAGTGCTCAACTGTTTGATCAACAGGCTCTTGATGTTTAGGTTGAGACAGTTGCTGAGCATCAAGAATTGGAGATATGGGTTCAGTGTGATCTGACAAGACTGTGTTTTGGGAGTTGGAGACTGAGAGTTGTATTGTGCTAGCTTGAGACATTAACTCGGTCTCACCAGAGTACACTGAGTTCTGAGACTGAGTGATGTATATAGGCTCAGTATTAGCACTCTCAGGTGTCTGTCGTTTTGGTGTATCAAGGAGTGGATGAAGAGGAGATTGGTTTTGGATTGGAGAGATTGGTTTTGGACTGGAGAGATTGGTTTTGGATTGGAGAGATTGGTTGAGTGTTTTGGGTGTCTGATTGAGAGAATGATGGTGATTCTTGTGGAATAGGTGAGATGGGCTGAGTGTTTTAAGTGGATGATGATAGTTGTTGTGGAGATTGATATTGGTAAATAGGTGTTTGATGAGGCGAATGTGAGGCTTGAACAGAGTTAGATGATGATATTTCTTGCTGATCTTCCCAAACCAACTCTTGTGGAATGTTGGCATTGGCATCCATCATATGAGCAAACATTGGCATATCTTCACCTTGATACTTGCCACTGATCTTGTTAGTACAGACCTACCCAGATGGGCTTGTACAAACACATCACCTTCCCTTGCAATCCTCAGAAGTTCAACATTGATGATCAGTTGCAGAAACCTTGGGAACATGTACATCTTGTCTGACCTTTGTACTTTTACTTGGTCGCGGAGACAATTGAAGATGTACTTTGCATAGTTGTAAGTTCTTCCCTCAAAGATTCCTATGATGCCTTAAGAGATGTGTCTTGAAAATCTATCCAACCCAGACTTCCTGTTAGAGATACACTTAAGATAAGTGTGGCATAGGAATCGGTAAGGCTTGCACAGTCTCCCCTTCTTGATTTCTCCTTTATTAAAATCACCATCGTAACCCATCAAATTGAACACCTTCTCTGTATACTCATTCTCAAACACATCAGGGTGCCCTTCTTCTCGATCTCCCAGTTTAAGTGATCTTCTGATAACTTGTTCATCTATCCGAAGTCTTTTATTTCGGATTTCAGAGACTATCATCTCCTCTTCTCCATCTTGCTCTATTCGAGCTGAATTCCAGAAATCCACTATATGATCTTGATGAATCACAGGCTCTACCGTCAGGGCATAGAAAAGCCTGGACCGTCGAAGATATCTGATGATATCTCGACATCCTTCTGATGCAGGATCATCAGCGTTTAGGAATGCGCACACATTGTGCTCTTTTGCAAACCTATTCGTCATCTGTACATAAGAACAATGATAAGTATGTTAGTATCAGTGGTGCAGACATGAATACGAACAGTTTCAACGATAATCATGAATCAAACAGTTCATTATTGATGATTATGACATGTTTTACCTTCAAAGCAATAGTATATGATCAAGATTATGTGTTCGTTTTGAGGCTTTGAGTTTGCAGGTTTGAATGTTTGTGGAAGACGGAAAAGGGAGTGCGTTTTTCTAGGTCAAAAAGTGAAAAGTGCTCTAAAAAGTGATTAATGAATTCTTAAATTCAAAAACCTCATTTATAAGCAGACACATTAATTTCATTTATTTATTATGTTGGGCCCACTTTCCTTTTCCCTTTCCGTGAACATTTATTTCGGATGCATCATTGCTTCCGTAGAACATCTGCGGAACCATAACATCTGCGGATGCCTTAATTGAAAATTAAATGCAACATTACTGATGAGTACATCTTATTCATAGATTACCATTCTATGAACATGAATTATACTTTCAAAATCAATTTTCACATCCGTTAGTTTACGAATTCTACGATTATGTAAAAAGTTACATTTTTATTGTTCGTTCTGCTGATGCAGAAATTTCACTGTTACTTCTGCGGATGCAGAAATTTGATTGAAACTTCTGCGGATATTAAAGTTTCATTGAAACTTTAAATGTATGATTCCTATCATGTGATAGAATCATTTCTTGATGTTGGACCTTGTTGACTTTGTTTGTATGACAATTGAGTACAAGCAAGCTTCCTGTATCCTGCATCCAAGTTAGTGCTCAAGTTCCAATTCCTTCAAAGATGAATTAACAGCTTTTTATTGATTTTCATGCTTTACCTACTCCCCCTAAATTTTTTATTAATGTTAAACTATTTCATTCATCATAAATTTATATTGGAAATAAGCATGAAAGGCATATGACAGTCCAATTGAGAAGTAATCATTTAAGAGGAAAATTAAACAAAGGACTCAAATGATACAAGCATGCATATATGTAGAGGGATCATACTATGACTCTAGGCTTTTGCTGATGTTGATTATATGAATAATACTTGATCTGGTGCACACTTGATTGTAAGTATACAGATCCACTAAAATTCATACATGAGTAATGTATCAACTAGGCATGCTGTTTATCATGTTTTGAAGTTTGTTAATCAGTAACTATCATGTGCTCCACATTCAACATTGGTGAGTCAAATCATCACTTTTTCACACTTAGAAACTATGTACATTAAGTTATAAGTTCTATCTTGAGATAGAATTGCAGTCTCATTAATGCTTTGATTTTTAAGCTTTTAAGATAATATAAAGTTGATCATAAGAGATTCTTTTGAGAGCTGAGATATGATCCTCATAAAGTCACCAGGTCTTTACTTTCGTAAAACAGAGGTGTACTTATCCCAGGTCTTTGTTTACATAAAACAGAGGGAGAATGAAGATCATACTCTTTAATCATATACCCAGGTCTTTGTTCACACAAAACAGAGGGAATATGATTTTTGCAAAGATAGAAGATTATAAAGTATTATACATAGTGTGCTTGGGTGAGTGATTTGATCACATCAGGATAAGACTTACTTGCTTCATCCTCAAAATGGAGTTCCCACAGACAGTCATCTTTTTCATTATGTTTGGCATGCTATTATTGTAGTTTCCACTCAAGATGAACCTACTCACATATCAAAATGTTTTAAATTAGTTTGAAGTTTAATGATGCTGATGAAGTAGGCCATGGCATAGTGTACTATCATTTCCCATACATATGTCATGTAGAAACAAACACAGAAATAAAAGGGTATATATAAAAAATTATTTTTTTATTTTTTTTATTATTATTTGGTGATTACTATACACAAGGACATTCACATGCTTTTGATGATTTAATCTAAGTTAATCATACCCAAAGATTCAATTAGAATATTAAATCTAACAGAATCAATGGCTTTAGTGAATAAATCAGCAAGCTGATTCGTTGTATCCACTTTGATTAACTTGATTAAACCCTTTTCTGAGCAATCCCTTAGAAAATGATATCTGATTTCAATATACTTTGTTTTGCTATGTTGAAATGGGTTAGCAGTGATGAACATAGCAGCTGAATTATCAATATGAATTGGTGTTTGAAGGAAATTGTAACCATAATCAAGTAATTGGTTTTGCAACCAAAGTACTTAAGAGCAACCAGCTGAAGCAGCTATTTACTCAGCCTCAGCTGTGGACACAGACACATTGGTTTGCTTCTTGTACTGCCATGAAACAAGTCTTGGTCCCAGAAATTGACATCCACTAATTGTGGATTTTCTGTTGTTGTTGCATCCTCCAAAATCATTATCTGAGTATGAGTAAAGACTGAAATCTCCATCTTTTGGGTACCACAGTCCTAGAACTGGTTTTCCTTTCTGATATCTGAAAATTCTCTTTACAGCATTCAGATGAGACTCCTTTGGATCAGATTGATACCTAGCACACACACACAGCAAACATTATGTAAGGCCTACTGGCAGTTAAATACATTAAAGATTCAATCATTGATCTATACAAACTCTGATCTACAGATTTTCCAGCAGGGTCAGGCACAATCTTGTCTATTGTTGAAGCAGAAGTTTTGCATGAATATGTATCAGCAAGATTGTACTTCTTCAAAATCTGATGTATGTATTTTTCTTGATTGATAAAAATTTCATCTGTTTTCTGATGAACTTGTAAGCCAAGGAAAAAGGTCAATTCTCCCATTGAGCTCATCTGAAACTCAGATTTCATTAACTCTTCAAAACTTTGACAAAGCTTCTTGTTGATTGATCCAAATATGATGTTATCTACATATATTTGAACCACCAAAAGATCTTGATGTTCTTGTTTGAGAAAAAGAGTCTGATCAATAGTCCCTCTTTTGTAGCCATGCTTTAGCAAGAAGGATGATAATGTTCATACCACTTCCTTGGTGCCTGATGAAGTCCATACAAGGCTTTGTCTAGCTTGTAGACTCTATGTGGGTAGTCAGGATCCTCAAATCCAGGGGGTTGAGCCACATATACTTCTTCATCAATTTTTCCATAAAGGAAAGCATACTTCACATCCATTTGATACACAGTGAACTTCTTGAATGAAGCATAAGCTAGAAAGACCCTGATTGCTTCAATTCTTGCAACTGGAGCAAAGACTTCATCATAGTCTATACCTTCTTCTTGAGTATATCCTTGAGCAATCAGTCTAGCTTTGTTTCGCATGATTATACCTCTGTCATCCAGCTTGTTTTTGAAGAGCCACCTTGTTCCAATTGGATGCTGACCTTGAGGCAAGTCTACAAGATTCCAGACCTTTTGTTTTCTGAATTGTTGTAGTTCTTCTTGCATAGCTTCAATCCAGCTATTGTCCTTTAGAGCAGCTGTGATGTTTGTAGGAACAACCTGAGATAAGAAGCAAGTGAACAAGTAAATGTTTGTCACTCCCCCTTTGCTTCTGGTACTTTTTGCATTCAGATCTCCTATGATATTATCTGATGGATGAGACTTGTGAATTCTGGTTGTTAAAATAGTATCAACTGGGATGGTTGATTCTAAATTTGTTAAATCCATTGGATCAGAGGGATTTAACTGTGATGAGGAGCCTATGAAGTAGTCAAAGAGTTCTTTAGTTTCAATAGGGTCAGGTTGAACATCTGCATCATGGTATTCTTCCGTAGGAGTTTCTACGGAGGCATTTTGTTCTTCCGTAGGAGTTACAGCAACATCTAGGATTGAGTTTGTTGATCTGCTGACAAGTTTTGTTGATTCAAAACATCCTCTACACCCTTAGGAGCATCGGTTGAAGCATTATTTACATCTACGGATGAAGTATGATCATCTGTGGATGTATGTTTATGGATTGCGGATGAAGGATTTGCTTCTCCGGATGTATCTTCATGCTGCTGACTTGTCAGATTATTTGATTCTTGCTGCAGGATATTTGAAGGTTGTGGCCTTGGAGGATCAGCTGATAGTGACACTTTATTCAAACTTGGAGGAACAAATGGATAACATGTATCAGCAGAACCTGCATTGATTAAATATCAAGTGTTAAATGACTTTGTTAATGCATCTATATCAAATAACCAAGATGATCCTTTTACAGTTGTTGTAAAAATAGATTCATCAAAAGAAACATTAGAAGTGTCTTCAACAATGTTATGTTCTGGAATGTAAATCCTATATGATTTAGATGTGGATGAATATCCAACAAAGAAACCATCATAGGCTTTTTTAGAAAATTTTCCCAATTATTGTTTAGTGTTTAACACAGATACATGACACCCAAAAGCTCTAAGATATCCTATAAAAGGCTTCCTTTTGAATAAGAGTTCATAAGAAGTTTTATTATGTTCTTTGACAATTAAAGTCCTATTTTGAACATTGCATGCTGTGTTCACAGCTTCTGCCCAGAATGTTATAGGCAGTTAAGAGTCAGCTAGCATTGTTCTAGCTGCTTCTATGAGAGTTCTATTCCTTCTTTTAGCAACTCCATTTTGTTGTGGAGTTCTTGGTGCACTAAATTGCCTTGAAATACCTTTATTCCTGCAAAAAGAATCTAGATCAGCATTAACAAATTCAGTCCCATTGTCACTCTTAAAGATCTTAACTTTTAGATCAAGTTGATTCTCAATCTTGATCACAAAGTCCATTAATGTTTCAGATGTTTCACTCTTTTATTTAAGAAAAAGACCCAGGTAAATCTAGTAAAATCATCTACTATCACCAAACAATATTGCCTTTTACCAATGCTCATCACATTGGTTGGACCAAAAAGATCCATGTGAAGCAATTTGAGTGGTGTAGTGTTAGTGTTGACAGTTTTGGTTTTATGAGACACTCTATGTTGTTTTCCCTTGTAACATGAAGAATAGTGATTTGAACAATAAAATTCTTTCTTTGGTAAACCAACGACTAAGTCATTTTTCACCAATTTGTTCATATTCTTCAAGTTGGAATGAACAAGTCTTCTATGCCACAATTGAGATTCATCTTCAGAGGACTTAGATAAAAGACATGTTTTATGTTTTGTGAGTGTTGTGTTGTTCATATCCAAAACATAAGTGTTTCCTTTTCTTGATGCTTTAAGAAGGATCCATTCTTCTGGGACTGAAAAACTGGCTTAAGAATATAACAACTAGTGTCATCAAATAATGTTGTGTATTTTTTATCACAAATTTGAGATACACTAAGTAAATTGTACTGCAAATTTTCACAATAATTCACTTTTTCAAATGTTAGTACACCATTTGTTCCCATTCCTTCACCAACTATTTTACCTCGCTTCTTATCCCCCACCAAATGCCACATATGAGGCATGTTTATGTTTGAAGTCATGGAGAAGAGAACAGTTTCCTATCATATGCCTCGAACAAGCACTGTCAACATACCACTTGTTGTCAGCTCTCCATGATTGTTCCTGGACAAAAGAAGAAATCAATTAGAATTGACAAGCCAAGCCTTAATTGCCTTGGGTTTGCCAGAAGTGTCTACAATTGTTACTCCTTCATGAATTAATCTTGAAGTTTCAGTATTAATTTCAGTCCTAATTGATTCATTTTGATTTGATGGTGGTGAGGATGATTCTGTTGAAGATGAGACAGAATTTTTGGGTGTCTTCTTTCTTGTCTAATTCTATCTTCATCTTATCTTTCTTTGGTTGATATTTTGATTTTGAGGTTGATCCTGAATTTCTGAAAGTTTCATCATCTTTCAATTTTGATTGAACACAGGAGTTCCTTTTTCAAAATTATCAAAGAAATCATCATTCACTTTTGTCATCTTGTCTGACAGATCCACCTTTTTATGAGGTGTTTTAGACTGAGTTGATACTCTTTTCTTTAAAGGCTTGTCCTCAGCAGATGATTTTTGCTTTGATTTTTGTTGGACTTTCTTGAACTTTGATTCTTTGTCACTTTCAGAAGATTGAGAATCTGATTCAGACACTTTAGCATTTGACTTCTTTATGCTCTTTGTCTTGTTTTCTTGTTGAAATAACATTCCTGAGTTGAATGATTATTTTTATTGCAGATTGCACAATGTTTGTTAAAGTAGGAATCAGAAGTCATGTGATTGTTCATATTGCATATGGAACAGTAACTGCTGAAGTAGCAGTCATCTGTATTGTGATTTTTCATATCACACCATTTGCAGTATTTTTCTTCTAAATTGTCTTCAGACTCATACTTCTTTTTCTTGTTCAGCTTGTGGGACTTCAGCTCCTTTTCCAATGGATCACTTGATTTCTCCTTGCTTTTGCTAGAAGAACCATCCACTGAGTCTTGTTTAACTTTAGCTGACCTTGTCTTCTTGAAATCCAACCTTTTCTGAGCATGTTTGTTGCCAGTCATTTGTGATGTTTCTTCCGGAGATTTAGCTTTACTCTTTTGCAGATGTTCTACGGATTCATCACATTTTGCCTTCTGCAGATCTTCAACTGAAGAGTTTTTCTTATGTTTAGTTGATACTTGTTTCTTTTTACCTTTATCTGCATGAGATGAAGGTACTTTCTCACTTGATCCGTAGTTACCGACTTCCTTTGATGATGAACTTTTATGAAGATTCAATTCTTGAAGTCCTTTATTTAGTTTAGCAATCCTCTTGCAGATTGTCTTTACCATGTTTCTTTGCTTGTTTAGCAATCCTCTTGCAGATTGTCTTTACCATGTTTCTTTGCTTTGGAGGATATAGCAACTTTGATTCTTCAAGGACTTTTGGAAGACCAGTTTCAACTTGAACATTCTTACCAATGTTCAGTTGACCAACATCATGCTCATCAGAATCATCCAAGTCATCACATTTATCATAATCAAATTCTGAGTCATTATGTTTTAAAGATTCTGATTCAGAAGACTCAGTTTCACTCACCTCAGCTTTATTGTTAATGTTGATTTGATTTGTTTTTATATCAATCTTGGTGCTAGGCACAAAATGATTTGACAATGTGTTTATCATTGTTTCAGGTAGAGTTGTGTAATTATCATTTATTGGTGGTGCAACAGCATTATAACCCAACCCATACCTATTCTTTGATTCAATATGAGAGTTTAACAGCTTCTCATATTGCTGAGATGAAAGTTGAAACTTCTGAAGTTTCACTTCAGTTGATGCATGATCAGCCATGGATTTGGTTAAAAAAGTGGTCAGATGCTCAACTTGGGTTTTTAGGCTATAGTTTTCAGAAACATATTTTTCTAAATCCTTTTGCAAAGAATTAATTTTGATTTGATATAATTCATGCTCTCTAACATATGATTCATTCAAAATCATAGTTTCTTTTACTTTGTCAGCCAACTGTTGAGCATGGACTCTATAACGTTCAACTTCCTCAACACATGATGATGAACACAACCTTTCTCTTACCTCTCTGGCCATTGGAGGAACTTTGTTTTCCATGTGAGCCATCAAAGCTTGATTCTCTTCCAAGACTTCCTTTTCATACATACTCCAGTCACAAGTTCCATCTTGAAGTATGATTAGCCCTGACTCCTTTGAGATACTAGGTCCTGCGATTCATTTATGGCTGGTGGGGATGTATTGGTCAGCTGAGGTTATCTGTGCAGAGATCTTTGAGAGTTTGATTGTTGATAAGATTTGAGTCTGATGTTGCTGATGCTGCTGATGTTGTCTCATCTCCGGGTGTGACTGTTGATTGCATTCTCTAGAAAAATGCCCATAGAGATTGCACTTGAAGCATCTTACCTTCGACTTGTCAACACCAATCTTTGTTTGCTGCAGCCAGGCTCTTGTTTCTCCTGAGATATTGCTTCGCTCTGTAAGCAATCATTGCCATCTGCCATTGTAAATCCATCTCTTCCACTACATCAGGATATAGTTCTTCCAAGTCTTGCTGGCGGATATTTGCTGAAGTTAGAGAGCTTCCTAGGAAGGCTTGAAAACTAGAACTAAAAGCTGCAAATGGTGCTTTTTGTTCTTCAGAATCCAATATCATAGTGATTGGTTCTGACTGATTGTTTTGTTGTGAAGACTTTGTTGTGGCTGCAGTTGTATCTCTTCTGTCAGCAGTTCTTCCTTTATCCTTTTGATTTTTTCTTTGAGTTCATTTCTTTAAGGGTTTACCAGCATAGAAACTGACTTCCTCTTCATCATCACTCAAAGCACAAGAGTTATCACTATCATTGTTTGAAATAAATGCACTTCCAGCATTTTTTGTTTCTTTGAAGTGATAAGGTGAGACATGGGTTCTCACACTCTTATTTCTTGATTTTTCATCCATTTCAAGTGTCTCTAGTTTGGCAACCAGTGTGTCTAGACCAGTTGTCTTGAGATCTAAGGTGTTCCTGAACATGGACACGGTCTGCTTCCAACTTTCAGGCAAAGTATGGAGCATCTTCTTGTTCAGTTCCTCAGTAGTGTATTTCAACTCCAAGATATTCATCTCAGTAACAAGTTGCATGAATCTGTGGAGTTGTTGAGGAATTGATTCACCCTTAATATGATGAAAGGTTTCATATTGTGATCTAAGGGTGTCTTTCCTGATGCTTCTGATCTCATCACTTCTTTCGCAGAGAGTATGAAGTATCTTCCACAAGGAATTTGTTGTTTTGTAGTTCTCACACCTGATTAATATCTCTTCAGGCAAAGCCATACTTAGCAAACTATATGCTTTAAATATCAACTTTAACCTTTTTGACATCATCGGGTGACAGGTCTTTGGTGCTGATTGGTTAATTCTTATCATTATAATCCGGACCAAGAGTGGGTGGAATATAAGGACCTTCAGTGATGGACTCCCACAAGTCAGAATCAGTGTAGTTCACATGATTCCTGAACTTGATTTTCTAGGATTTAAAATCAGCTTTTGTTTCCAACTTTGGTAGTTGATATGATCCACCAAAAGTACTCGTTTTTATTTATTATGAATTTAACTCTGGAAGTTAAAGTAGACAAATCTATCAAAGACTCAGATCTAGTATTCAATTGATGTGAATATAGACCTAAATCAATCAAGTAACGAGATAATGCTTGCTGAATGATAAGTCACTGAATTAGTTGTTTAAAACACAATTAAATAGTTTTAATACTGATAGATCAATTTATCTAAATCAAGAAGCACTAGGCTCTGATGCCACCTGTGAATCCAAGGATCTCAATTCAGGAATTATCATTATTAAAACAAAGACAAGTTAATGATCGTGGAATAATCATTAATTGTTGTTTAATTGTGTTAATTGTTAATTGAAGAACACAATCATAATGACACAGTAAATACGAACACAATAATTGATTCAAATGTATTTCACTAATATTGAGTAATGATTACAAAAGAATAATTATAAAAACTATGAACAATGATTTCTTCAATCGAATTGATGTTGTTGTTGATGTGACGGCGGTTAGGGTTGCACAATGATGTGATGGTCGACAGCCGTAATATTGCTAAAATGTGTTCTCGGAGATGTGAAACCTAGTACTCATATTTATAGACATCTTTGAGTCAGTTAAGGAAACATCGGATCTCTTGGGATTTGAAATTGACGTTGACTTGTTGACTTGTTCAATTTTGACAATTTCATACAAGTGTCTTCGTCTTCCATAGGAGCTTTGTCTTCCGTAGGAACTTTTACTCTTCCGCAGCAATTTCGTCTTCCGCAGGAACTTGTTCTTCCGCAATAGTCTGTACCATCTTTTGTTGATTCCATCAGTCGATACTGATGTTCATTAATATTAAGTAATGATTAAAAAGAATAAATACAAAAACTATGAACAATGATTTTTTCAATCGAATTCATGTTGTTGTTGATTTGACGGCGGCTAAGGTTGCACAATGATGTGATGGTCGACAGCCGTAATATTACTAAAATGTGTTCTTGGAGATGTGAAACCTAGAACTCATATTTATAGACATCTTTGAGTCAGTTAAGGAAACACCGGATCTCTTGAGATTTGAAATTGACGTTGACTTGTTGACTTGTTGAATTTTGACAATTTCATACAAGTGTCTTCGTCTTCCGTAGGAGCTTTGTCTTCCGTAGGAACTTTTACTCTTCCGCAGGAACTTCGTCTTCCGCAGGAACTTGTTCTTCCGCAATAGTCTACACCATCTTTTGTTGATTCCATCAGTGGATACTGATGTTCATCCGTAGACAATCTTTGGATGCTTGGTATTGTAAGAAACATATCTACGGAAGAACACAAATGTTCATCCGTAGATGTTTCTTACACTTAGTCGATTTCAAAAATCAACCAAGTATAATATTTGCACCTGTCATCATACAAAAAGCAACACAGATTATATGGGTTAACCTATATACTCAATGCATATATATATATACTGATAATCAATTACAATCATTTATTACAAGAATTGATTAAAGTTCTAAGCCTATATAAATTGATCTAGACCTATTTTTCTAGATCTAACACCTTGAATATTCATAAGTGTCACATGCATACACAATATTCCTCAAACACTTTCTTGTAAGAAGATACTCTCAACTTTATTGCCTTTTGCATCTTTTGACCACTTATAATCTCACCATTCTTGAGAAATGATCATTTTTCACAAATTTTTTTTGGTTAGTGGAATTGGAGGAAAGTGATAAATGATGTGGCAAATCTTGTAATGGCGGGTAATATGGGGAGCTTATCATTGCTTATCAAGAACCGAAATTGATTTTTGAGCTAAAAAGGAGCTTCTGATCAATTTGTAGTCCTTTAGGTACTCTGATTCTCAAGAACCGTTTCTTTGAGTAACGGGGAGCTTCTAATTGATTTGTAGTTCTGACTTTTGAATCTTTCTTTTTGAAACAATTTCCAATATTGTTATATTACCATGATATTTAACACAAGATTAGTGTTATAATCTTAAGAACTTAAAGAGAATTGTAAGAGCAAGAAGAAGAGAAATGTATATCTTATAAAAGTGTATACAAGAGGTGCATTTTCTCCTCTACATTGAGTTGGTATTTATACTACAAAGATCAATCATTTTGGTAGACAAGGTAAACTATTTTGGTAGATAAGTAGCATAGTAAACTTATCTACAAGTTTGACAAAGAGTTCATCCACTTGCCATGGTAATATTCATAATACTCCCCCTTGGATAACACTTTTCAAACTTCAAGAGCTTAAGTACTACCTCATTAAAAACCTTGCTAAAGAGAAACCTAGTGGAAAAAAACCTTAGCTAAGGAAAAAAGAGTGCAGCTTATAACTCCCCCTCAAATTGTCTTCTGTAGATCATCACATTGCATGCACGTGCCGCATGCCAATATCATAAACATGTTTTCTGAAAGTTGTTTTAGGAAGTGCCTTTGTGAAAAGATCAGCTGAATTGTTGCTAGATTGAACGTATCTCATTTCAACTTATTTATCTTTAATAAGATCTTGAGTGTATGAAAAGAATCTTGGTGGTATACGTTTTGTTCTGTCACTTTTGATATATCCTTCTTTCATTTATGAGACACAAGCTGTATTATCTTCATAGATTGGTGTTGCATTTTCATCTTTCTCCAATCCACAAGAAGTTGATATGAGTTGTGTCATAGATCTTAACCATACACATTCTCTTGAAGCTTCATGTAGTGCAATGACTTCAGCATAATTTGAGGATGTCGCAACAAGTGTTTGTTTCTGAGAACGCCATGTAATCGCATTTCTTCCATTCTTAAATACGTATCCAGTTTGAGATTTTGCTTTATGAGGATTAGATAAATAACCTGCATCTGCATAACCTACCAACCCTTCTTTTGAATTATTAGGATAAAACAAGCCTAAATCAATAGTACCTCGAAGATACCAAAAATATGTTTAATCCCATTCCAATGTCTTTTAGTAGGAGCTGAACTAAATCTTGCTAGCAAATTAACTGCAAAAGAAATGTTAGGTCTCGTACAGTTAGTAAGATACATAAGAGCTCCAATTGCACTGAGATATGGTATCTCTGGACCAAGAAGCTCTTCATTATCTTCATAAGGACGGAATGGATCATTATCAACATTGAGTGATCTAACAACCATTGGTGTGCTTAAAGGATTTGCTTTGTCCATATTGAAACGCTTTAAGAGTTTCTCGGTATAAGTTGACTGATGTACAAGTATTCCATTATGCATATGATCAATCTGCAAACCAAGACAATATTTGGTTTTTCCAAGGTCTTTCATTTCAAATTTTTTCTTTAAAAGGGCAATTGCTTCATTAATTTCCTTTTGCGTTCCAATTATATTTAGATCATCAACATACACAGCTATGATTACATATCCTGATATTGTCTTCTTAATGAAGATACATGGACAAATAAGGTTACTTGTGTATCCTTCACTTGTTAAATAATCACTCAAACGATTGTACCACATCCTTACAGATTGTTTGAGTCCATACAAGGATCTTTGTAATTTAACGGAATACGTTCCTTAGGCTTTGAGCTTAATGCTTCGGGGAATTTAAAGCCTTCAGGAATTTTCATATAGATGTCACTATCTAGTGATCCATACAAGTAAGCTGTGACAACATCCATAAGTTGCATCTCTAAATTTCTAGAGACTGCTAAGCTGATTAAGTATCTAAAGGTTATTGCATCCATAACAGGGGAGTATGTTTCCTCATAATCAACTCCTGGTCTTTATGAAAAACCTTGAGCTACAAGTCTACTTTATATCTTGTAACTTCATTTTTCTCATTTCGTTTTCATACAAAAACCCATTTATACCCTACAGGCTTTACATCCATCGGAGTAATAACAATAGGTCCAAAAACCTTTCGTTTGTTAAGTGAATCTAATTCAGCTTGCATAGCTCCTTTCCATTTATCCGAATCATGTCTATTTTGACAGTCACTAACTGATTTTGGTTCTGGATCATCATCTCCACTCATGATGTCACTTGCTACGGAATAAGAAAATATTTCATTAATACTTTCCATTTCAACTCGATTCCATAAAATATGTGTATGACCATAGTTAATTGACATTTCTTTGTTATTTTCATCCAAATCCTCCTCATGAGAGTTTTGGGTATTTAACGTTGCATCAAGGTCATTCACTTTATGGTCAACTTCCTTTTCATGAGTTTTTCTCTTTCGAGGATTTTTATCCTTGGAACCGATTGGTCTTCCTCGTTTCAAACGTCTCTGAGATTCATGAGCCATTGTGTTCTCTATTTGCTTATTTGTAATCTCAACTCGAGCTGGAGCATTAGCAGCTGGTATATGAGATTTAGTAACTCTGTTTGTATCAGTAAATGCATTAGGTAATTGATTTGCAATTTCTTGCAGGTGTATTATATTTTGAACCTCTGTCTTATACTGTTTAGTTACTAGATCAAGATGCAACAATGAAGGAACATACCATGAGACATCATTTTCTTGTCTTTTCTTTTCTCCCCCTAATGCCGAGAAAACTAACACATTAAAATGACAGTCAGCAAAACGTGCTGTAAATACATCACCCATTAAAGGTTCAACATATCTTATGATAGAAGCTGATGCATATCCAACATAAATTCCCAACCTTATTTGAGGACCCATTTTTTGTGTTATGGTGGTGCAATAGGGACATACACTACACACCCAAAAATTCTAAGGTGGGAAATGTTTGGCTCATTGCCAGAAACAAGTTGTAACGGCGAGTATTTAAGATTTGCACTTGGTCTTATACGAATTAGTGATCCAGCATGAAGAATTGCATGACCCCAAATAGACACAGAGAGTTTTGTCCTCATTATTAATGGTCTAGCTATTAGTTGTAGACGTTTGATTAACGACTCATCTAAGACATTTTGTGTGTGTACATGAGCAATAGGGTGTTCAATAATAATTCCCACAGACATGTAATAATCATTAAAGGCATATGATGTGAATTCACCAGCATTATCAAGTCTCACCCTTTTAATAGTATAGTCCGGAAAATGTGCTCGTAATTTGATAATTTGTGCAAGAAATTTTGCAAATCCTACATTACGAGTTGATAACGAAGAGACATGAGACCATCTACTTGATGCGTTTATCAAAGCCATAAAGTATCTAAATGGTCCACATGGTGGATGAATTGGCCCACATATATCTCCTTGAATTCTTTCAAAAAACAAGGGTGATTCCTTTTCAATTTTCACAGGCGAAGGCCTCGTGATTAACTTCCCAAGAGAACAAGATGTACACAAAGGAATTTTATTCGATTGTGGGATCTTTTGATATTTCAATGGATGCTCATGTGTGTTTTCAATTATTCTTTTCATCATTGTGGATCATGGATGGCCTAATCTGTCATGCCATAAGTTAAGTGTTTCAAGATCACAAAATTTTTCTTTAACTACCATATATGCTTGAGGCATATTAATGTGCGTATAATGTAAACCAGACTGAAGCATTGACAGTTTTTCTAATATCTGATCTTTGCTTATGATATGCAAATATTTTTCATTGTTAATAGTCCTTGACTAAGTATCATATCCATTATGATATATTTTTTTGAAACTCAACAGATTTCATGTTGATTTTGGGGAAAATAAAGCATTTTCTATTATAAGCTTTGTACCATTTGGTAATGCTAAATTAGCCTTTCTCACTCCTTCTATCAGGTCTGTAGGGCCTGATATTGTATTAACGATTCCTTTTGTTAGTTTGAGTTCATAAAAATATTTCTTGGATCTAAGTATAGTGTGTGTGGCTCCACTATCTGCTATACATACATCTGCTTCATTTGTTTGATCTTGCGCTCCAGTGATGTTCATTTTAATCTTGAAAGTATAAAGAAAAATAATAAGTGAATAACAACGATATTGTTATATTTTAACAAAGACTTTATTGAATCGTAGGAAAATATTACATGAAGAAAAGTACATAATTAAAGATAGAAAAAACACTTAATTGTTGCATATAACTATTGTGGTCAAGCAACATGTGTTTCAGAGGTCTATGTCAAAGTCTGCAGTGTTCAACTTGTTAGGTATCACAATCAGAGTAGGTTCCAGCGGAAGCAAACAAAACACACACAATCACACAAAAGAAAGAGTAGACACGAGAGAATTATAGTGGTTCGGTCTAGGTGACCTACGTCCACTCTGCAACTAGGGTTTATATTATTATTGTGCTCAAAGAATACAATTACATCAATGGGTCTATTTATAATGCTAGATTAGGGTTAGTAATTAAGGCAATAACTTAGGCTCCAAGAATTAACTAAATAACCCAAATTGCCTTAGGGCCGGCTGCCCTTGTTTCTGTTCGCAGCGAAACAGGCCCGAACCAAGCCCAGTTCGGCCCAAAGCCTTCACAACCCAACAATCTCCCACTTGAAGGCTTTGAAAAAGTCTACAAACGTCGTCCAAGTAACCCAGATCCAGTAACTCCAGCATTCTTCATATCCAAAGTCTTCCAAGCTTCATACCCATCAGCTAAGACTTCATCATAACCCCTAGTTGCACCCCCTCTCATCAAGTACATGAGGGGACAGTTGAAGCTCCCCCGAGCTCCAACCCATTCTCTATCTCAACTGGTATGCATGATCCACCAGCTCCAGAGATAACCTGAGAATCATCAACACTCTCCTCATTTAGCAAGACATCCACAGGAGAGAATTTAACAATCGGAGTAGTGGTCTTCAAAACCCAATGTTGTTTTATAACTGTATCCGAAACATGCCTCGTGCTCCCACTGTCACCAAACCCCTGACCTGGTTTAGACCTCCAATCCCGCTCAGCTTGAATCACCTTGGCACCAGGTTTCAGTCTTGCAAATTGAACCCTCTTTTGCCCCTTTGACTCAACGAACCCAACTTTGTATTGAGGAACGCTCGTATTTTCCTCAGCAGGTACTTCCACCATGTATAATGATCCTCGTTTGTTTCCACGAGCAATAACCAAATTTCATTTTGTTACTTTCCATTTACCTTTACCAAACTTTACTTTTGTCCCTGTTCATCCAGTTGACTAACAGAGATAAGATTTCTCTTCAAAGCTGGAATAACCCTAACATTCTTCAAGTTCCAGTAGGTTCCTAATGGAGTTAACAGATTAACATCACCTATGCCTGTAACATTAAGAATATTACCATTTGCCATTCGTACCTTCCCAAAGTTGCCAACTTTTAGATTCACCAACGCCTCCCCGTTGTGCATCGCGTGAAACGAAGATCCAGAATCCATAACCCAAGAGTCCACACTATTTTCAGCCTAAGTAGTAACGTGTCATCATTACATTCATCCTCAACAGCAGTGTTTACTTCACCAGATTTTCCTTGCTTACGCTTTGGACATTGACTCTTAACATGGCCAATCTCATCGCAACTCCAGCACTTCACAGTTTTGCGAGCTCTAGATGAACTCCTCCCTCGACTCCCACTGCTTTTGTTATTTTCCCTTCCCCTGCCAACATATAACAAACCAGAAGATGATCCACCACTAGTGCTTTTCTGGCGAGTTTTCTCACCTAGCACAATGTTTCGGACCCCGTCAAATGTTAACCCATTGGTCCCCACAGAACTAGTAATAGCCGTTACAGTTCCAGACCAACTATTGGCAAAGAAGATAGTAATACTACAGCTTGAGTCTCATCATCAAACTTTATGCCCACAGAAGCTAACCTGGAGGTAATCGATTTGAGATTATTAATATGCTCCAAAACTGAAGTTCCCTCATTCATTCGAGTCATGAATAACTCCCTCATTAAGAACACCTTATTAGCAGCAGACGGCTTTTCATACATGTTTGACAGAGCCGTCATTATACCACGAGCCGTGGTTTCGTGCATAACGTTAAATGCAACGCTCCTCGTCAAAGCCAATGTAATAGCCCCTATAGCCTTCTTGTCCTTTGAGTTCCAAACTGCTTCTTCAGCTTTGCTCATTGTAACCAGCTTTTCTTCCAGTACTACTTCCAAATCTTTTTCACCAAGCAATGCTTCTATTTGCATCTTCCACCAAGCAAAGTCTGTCCCATTAAACTTTTCAATTCGAACTCTCCCGTCTTCAGCCATTGCAAACGAGAAACGAATACAATCACGAAACAGAAACTGTAGTTGATGAACACCGCAAAAAAAGATTAACCTTTGTAGTAAAATACCAAAGAACCAAAGCTAACCGAAGCCAAGCACACTTTTAATAAAACCCCAAAACCCGAAGTACCTGAACCGGCAACTTCACCTGCAGAAAATCAGGTGTAGCCAGCGATTTCAAGGGGTTCGAAACAGAAACCCTAAACGCAGACAATTAAAAAAATGACTATGAACAGCAGTTCTTTCTGCGATTCTTGCCAGTTTCAAGGATTTCTAACACTAATCGCAGCAGCAATCAACAGCCAAACAACCCTTGCGATCTCTCCTAGAAGGAGGCGACCCTAGGGTTTAATCAAACCCTAATTTGCAAACTCCACAGATAATCAGCAGCCCTGTTTGTGGTAGCACCACGGCCCTCTCGAACAGCCTCCTGCGATTTCAGTATGTAAAACCCGGTGTGTTTCCGAACCTCAGCTCTGATACCACTTGTTAGGTATCACAATCAGAGTAGGTTCTAGCGGAAGCAAACAAACACACACAATCACACAAAAGAAAGAGTAGACACGAGAGAATTATAGTGGTTCGGTCTAGGTGACCTACGTCCACTCTGCAACTAGGGTTTATATTATTATTGTGCTCAAAGAATACAATTACATCAATGGGTCTATTTAAATGCTAGATTAGGGTTAGTAATTTAGGCAATAACTTAGGCTCCAAGAATTAACTAAATAACCCAAATTGCCTTAGGGCCGGCTGCCCTTGTTTCTGTTCGCAGCGAAACAGGCCCGAACCAAGCCCAGTTCGGCCCAAAGCCTTCACAACACAACACAACTCAACGTTGTGATCAGTGAAATTATTAACATGGTTCACTTCCTTGTCTTTTCTTTTAAGAGAGGCTTGGTATAGTTCACACAAATATGGATCTGTGCGACAAGCCTTCGACCAGTGGTTTGTGCTACCATATCTAAAACAGTAAGTGCCATTGTTTTCGGACCATCCAGCTTCATTCCCTTTGTACTAGTTGGAATTATTATTTTGTGGGGCATGGTAATTGGCTGTTCTTTGACTTCTACCACGACCATATCCACGGCCATGACCACGTCCACGGCTATGAAAATTACCTTGGTAGTTATTGTTACCCTTAAAAGAATGGTTGTGGTTATTAGGGTAACTTTTATCAAAAGAACCACGACCACGACCTCGTCCCCATTTTCTTCCAGAGTTTTTAGTAGCAACATTTATTTCTGGAATTGCTAATGATCCTGTGGGACGAGCTTGATGATTTTTCATCAAAAGCTCATTATTCTTTTCTGCTACGAGGAGAAATGAATTCAAATCATAATATGTTTTAAATTTTTGCAACCTGTATTGTTGTTGCAAGTTTATATTTGATGCATGAAATATGGAGAAAGTTTTCTCCAACATATCTTCCTCGGTTACTTTTTGCCCACAGAATCTGAGGGTCGAGCAGATTCTGAACAAAGCAGATGTGTACTCGTTTACCTTTTTAAAATCTTGTAACCTGATATTGTTCCATTCATCTCTAGCAGTGGAAAGTAGAACTTCCCTTTGGTGATCAAATCTGCTTTGTAAATCTTTCCATAAAACATACGGATCTTCACAATTTGAATATTCAAATTGTAGCATTTCATCAATATGTTTATGTAAAAAGACGTCAGCTTTCGCTTTGTCTTGTTCAGAGCAAGCATTCCCCTCTTCTATGGTTTCTAAGATGCCTATAGATTTTAGATGTCTTTTTACATGGGCCGTCCACGGCATATAGTTTTCTCCATTGATATTAAGAGCTTGAAATTTGATTTTTGCAATGTTTGACATTTTGTTTTCTAAACAAGAATTAAGCAAACAGTAAGATAATTATTAGAATCTATATATATCAATAAACATTGCAATACAATAAAGTGGTGGAGCTATAAACAAATACAGAAATAAGAAAAGTTTAAATTCTCCAGGTGGAAGTTCAACAATGGGGATAAGAATTAAAATAACCATTATGGTTGCCAGTACTAAAACCGAGTGTATCATCTTTGAAAGATTGCCTTGGATAAACTTGACAAAAGAGATAATCTGTTTATTGAAAATAGATCGATGATGATCAATTTATAGTTGAGATTATAACCGTTTGTAACGGCTATGTACAACGGCTATATAACCGTTTATAACGGCTATAATCGTTGTGTGTGTATATATCGACATTAATTTTAAATAAAATAGATAAGTATAATTATGTTATAAAAACATAAATTTAGTTTATAAAAACAAAAAAAAGAATAAGAATGACAAGTTAGGATAAGAATAAGACATTGGTACGAATAAATGTTAGTAAACATAATAAAAAAATGTTAGTTGCATAAGTAAAAGTTAGATGCATAAATAATAGGTTAGATGTATAAGTAAAAGTTAGTTGACATAAAATAAAATGTTAGTTGTATAATCAAAAGTTAGATGCATAAATAAAATTAGTTTGTTAGTAGTCCCATGGTTATCAAGATGTCCATAATAAGATCTCCTTTTATGCTTATTTTATTTATCTTAATCATCTTTTCAATATAAGGTATTATATATTATTACTTAATGAAGCCCTTACCTTGATTAGTGGATGACTTTGTGCTTTTTTGACTTTCTTGATTCGAGTTTAGGAGCTTTCGTGCTGATAACGTGTTATATTACCATGATATTTAACACAAGATTAGTGTTATAATCTTAAGAACTTAAAGAGAATTGTAAGAGCAAGAAGAAGAGAAATGTATATCTTATGAAAGTGTATACAAGAGGTGCATTTTCTCCTTTACATTGAGTTGGTATTTATACTACAAAGATCAATCATTTTGGTAGACAGGGTAAACTATTTTCGTAGATAAGTAGCATAGTAAACTTATCTATAAGTTTGATAAAGAGTTCATCCACTTGCCCTGATAATAATTCATAATAAATATGACTTTTTCATAAAGTTGCTTTTTTTTCTCAAGTAGTGATAACAATACAATTGTACAAGTACATCACTATAGACCCATTTTTATATAATAAGAAAACCTATTTCTATATAATAAAAAAGCTGACCTAGTAAAAAAGTTGAGCCCAGGTAATTAACAATGCAAAATGCACGCATCAGGAGCATATTGCGATAACACGCATTTTACGATATGCAACGCATCAAGGGCTCATCATGTAAACGCAACACTAACAAGTGTGGCGTTGCGCTAAGAGTGGCGCATGAAGCGCATAATATGCGCGCAATTTAAAACCAAGATTATGATAAGATAAAAAAAATCTTTGTTCTTGTCTCGATTTATCTAAACAAATATACATATTGTAATTCATATAATATTTGATTATGTTTAAATTTATTATCATTGTTACTCTTTTGATTCTCTCATGTAAAATCAATATTGCAATTCATACTATTATGGGTTATGTTGAGAATTATATACATTGTTTTAATAAATTATCGATAATACGTTCTTGAACAAAGAAAGATTTATATTTGTTAAAATCGTCACCTTTTACTATCAAAGAAATCAATATTACTAATAAGGTTTTTCAGTCCGAATAAGAAAACAACAATGATTTAATCTATATTTTTTTGAAAAGAAAGTTTTGATATTAATTACGTTTTAGATACCATAGTATTAAAAGTTTCATGCTTTACTAAATTCTTTGTTATGAAAAGTAACTAAAAAAGAAAAAATATATATAGGTTTAGTGGTAATTTAGAGTAAATTACCATTTGCATCCTTGATGTTTGGTGATTTTGACTATTTGCATCCCTACAGTTTAAAAATCCTCATATACCCCCTAACGTTTCATTTTTGTTCTCATTTGAATCCAAAACACTAACACTGTTAAATTATTCTGTTAACTCTCTTGTTAAAAGACTAAACTGCCCTTAAAATTAAAATCCTAATCCCCCTATTCATCTTCTCCATCTTCCTCATCAAACTCCTCCTCCTCTTCTCACACCCCTCACCACCGCCCAACGCCACCAGCAGCGACGGCCACATCTTCGTCTACAATCTCCCACCCTTCTTCAACTCCGATCTAATGACCCCATATGAACTTTCAGAACGGAGAGACGATTCTGCTGTTGTGGTATAAAGATGAGGTTTTTGCGATTGAGAATCGATCGCCTGCTGAAGGTGCGTATAGTGAAGGGTTGATCAATACGAAGCTCACACAAATTTGATTTCAGTTTTTCAATTTTCCCCAAATTTTAGGTTAAAAATAAAATTGGTGCAGTTTCTTAAGCTGGTTTAACTTCAGTTGTTCTTCCATTTGTAGTCTATTTCATTATCTCAATGTTTAGGGTTATAATGTGTGATTTCATTAATCTTCTGCAGGATGGCTGTATTGTGTGCCCATCAACTGATAGCACATTTAGTTTGCGAAATAAGGCAATCAAAGATTGGTTTCCAAATAATCCTGTTTTAAGAGCATTGACACCTGCTTTGAGGAATTTGTTTGTTTATCCTGTGAAAATTGAAGGTGAAAACATCTATATAAGTATTGGAGGATCTGCATCATCTGATGCATCTGCAGAAATCGTCTTTAGTGGAACGTCTAAACCTGGTGTAACTGCTTCTGACATCAACATCGAAGAGGTAATAAGTTCATTACAGTTAACTGCATCTTCATATCTCATAGTTTTGATCCTAAATAGTTGGCTTTGCCACAGTCTGATTGTTAGTGAGCTAATAATCACTTTAGACGCATATCCAAATGCAGTAGTCATCCAAAAAACCCTTATATTGCGCCATCAAGCGAGAAGATTAATAAAAGACTATCGTTGCAGGTGGCGTTGGGCGGTGGGGGGCGGTGTGAGTAGAGGAGGAGGAGTTTGATGAGGAAAATGAAGAGGAGGATTAGGGTTTTAATTTTAAGGGCAGTTTTGTCTTTTAACAAGAGAGTTAGCAGAATAATATAACGGTATTAGTATTTTGGATTCAAATGGAAACAAAAATGAAACGTTAGGGGGTATATGGGGATTTCTAAACTGTAGTGATGCAAATAGTCAAAATCACCAAACCTTAGGATGCAAATGGTAATTTACTCGGTAATTTATTATAAATTAACAATTACAATGTTTTATATTCATAACATTTAACACCATGTAATGTATGGGAGGTTCAAATATGATAATTATATCAATTAAATTTAAGAGTAAATTACCATTTGCATCCCTGAGTTTTGATGGTTTTGACCATTTGCATCCCTATAGTTTAAAAATCCCCATATCTACCCTGACATATCATTTTTGTCCCCGTTTGCATCCAAAATGCAAATGCCGTTTAACTTTGCCGTCAATCATCTCTCTCTTCCAGGGGTAATTTAGTCAAATTGTCCCCTACCCTTTTAAAAGCCATTAAAAGCCCTGAACTACCATACTATAATACCCATAATAATAATAATAATAATAATAATAATAATAATAATAATAATAATAATAATAATAATAATAATAATAAAAGTTCAAGGCTTACTTTGCTATTTTAAAAACTTAAATTAATAAGTTTTGTGCATAAAATAAAACAAACTCTATTCTGCAGGGACCAAAGGTGTAATTTTTGTTTTAAAAACACCATCACTCACGTCGACCTTCTTTCCCTCCGGCGAGACTCCGGCGAGTCTCGGAAACCACCAAACCACCAAAACCACGCGAATTTAACTCAAAATAAACACCCCCGACAACGATTCGAACCAAACAATTAAAAATATGAATTGTTTAGTGCAAACTAGAGCTGTCACCAACCATCCACTTCGACCCATGTTTCTCGGCCGACCAACCACGCCAAAATCGCACTAACGACTATAATAATGAAATTAAACGCGCACTCACGTTAGATTAATCATTTATAAACTACCATCGAGTTTAATTGCAACGAATCAAACACGTACATTGAATTCAATTCACATCCTCGGTCGCGGACCTGCAACCACCCGAACTACACCTTCTGCACACTTGGAACTGCAATTGATTGAGGGTTAATACTCACCACCATCATTAGAAGTTTTCTGCACAATCAATTGGTTTATTATCTGTCATTGCACATCGAACGAAATCGTGGATGGCCGCGACCTGTTCTTCATTCTAATCGTCTTCAATCCGTCACCAAACAGGTAATTAAAAACATGTTTAAACTCGATTTTAGTCTAGGAATGAAAGCCCTATGCTTTCAATCGATTACAACATCGATTTAGGATTCAATTTTGGATTAGATGAAACTAGGGTTTATGTTGATTTGGGGATTTTGGTTCGAGATTGGTTAAAAGAATTAAAAGCTGGCAACCGGTGCGGCTACAAGCCTTTGGTTCACCGGTTCAGCGCCCCTTTGCCTTAGATGAGGTCCCGGGTTCGACCACGGGCACCTCCGGTTATTTTTTTTAAGCCCTATTTAACCTTTTAAAATTTTGTAAAAATTCCTAAAATTTATAAAATCCTTTTTATAATCTCTGTTTATTTTTAAATCATCAACCTTAATTTTCTGTAATTTTCTTTAAGTTTAAACCTTTATAAAATTATATAACAAAGACATTTAGTTAACTATTTTTATGGATTTCTTTTAAATAAATGGTAAAAATCTGATTAAACATAAAACTCCTTATATGAAAGTACCCAATTAATTTCCTGTAAATTAGTTTGTTAAAAACCTTAACAATTTATATTTATATTATTAACAAACGTTATAAATAGTTTATTTTGTTGAATTAAGCTCGTATTTTACAGCCATCTTACAGAGGCCATAACTCTTTCATAACAGATTCAAATCAGTTAAACTTTATGTCCAGACGAAGATTCGTCGAAAGACGAATCCGTTGATATATAAAACATCGAAAAACTCATTCGTTTAGACCTCCAAACAGTCGTTTTCGTAACAGCTAGCAATTCTGCGCAGCTGTAAAGATCCACGTTTTTCTCATATTTCGGTAATCCAAATCAGAAACTTTTCTAAATGAAAGTTGTTCAGAAATCACTAATCTAGTAGACTGGAGATTTTCGGAATTTTTAAACGTCGTTTAGTATTTTTAACGAGTGCGAAAAGACAGAGGCAGAACTGGAATTTTTCAAACTATAATTTGCGTTACGATATCGTAGGTTCTCGCGGCGTTAACCGAGCCTAGACCTTTTTCTGATTATTGTCATTCGTGTATAAGGTACGGATTCTTGGTTACCTTTATCATAGTATAAATTCTGTTCTGTTACTTTGTGGTATAGATTTTGATACCATGTTTCCGTTAATATGACTCGTTCGGCTTTTGGTATTTTACTAGTCGTCTAACATTATTTGCTATGCTATGACTCGTTCGACTTGTTAATTTTACTTGTTGAAGGCTTCCAGCATGCAATATATATTTTATAAGTTTGTGCTCATTATTGCATGTTCCTATAAATGTTCTATTGATACGTTATATATTGGTAGTTGTACTACCATTTGATTTGATACTCTGTTACCGGAGCTCTCCGACATGTCATTGTGGCGTCAATGATGTGACACTTTTCGTGACGGTGTGTAATAAATAGTTCACGGCGTCTCCGTTAACACGTTAGTACTCAAGTAGTACTTTGGCCATAATATCTGGGAGGCGGATGGATCGATCCTAGTTCAGTTCAGTTCAGTTCAGTTCCGGGGGATGGAATCATGTGTGTACGCCCCACACACCATCTCATTAGTGCATAGTCTAGCTAGCTATGTACTTATCAGTTCAGTTTCAGCTCTGGGTACTCTTATATTACACGACTTATTTTATTTGTATATACGCGTCGTGTAGATCAGTTCAGTTCAGTATTACATGCTCAGTTCAGTATCAGTATTATATGTTAAAATCAGATTTTCGTTTCAATACATATGATCCGTTCAGTATCAGATATCAGTATGTTATGCTTCTTATCATTACTATTGTTATTTCCGTCACTGAGCAACTTTTGGCTCAGCCGTATTTTCTTTTGTGGTGTTTTCTTATTTGATTGTAGGTAATCAGGGTATTCCGGGAAATCAGTGAAGAGTGGTTGAAGATCAAGATTTTATTTTATTTTAGTTGATGTAATGAACAACTTAATTAGGTTCTTTCGGATTATTTGGTTTGTTTAAAATTATCTCTTTTGACCGTCTCTTTAATATCATGAATTTGGCTTTTTGATTTGATATCTGTAATAGTGACACGTCAGCCTCTCCGGGTTGGGGTGTTACAGTTATGGTATCAGAGCAAAGGCTCTTTCCTGTAGAAAACTTAAACATTAATAATAAACTTGTGAGGTAATGGGTAGACTTTGGGTTAGGATCTAATTTTTGTTCCCAATCTAAATTCCAGTGTTCACACGTGTATTTTCATTTCAGATGGCTCCTAAGAGACGTGTGAACAACCGCAATAACTCAAATGGCCCCTCATCTGATACTCCTCTTGAAACCCTCGTTGCTAATGCCGTAAACGCTGCTATTTCTGGAATACTCCCTAATCTGATGACTCAGACTGCTCAAACAGTCATCCAGCAGATACAACAGGCGAATTCGGAGGGAAACAACACAGGACCTCCACCCGGTGGAAATAACTCAGAGCCACCTTCTGGCGGGAACAACACGGGACCACCTTCCAGTGATAATACACCACTACCCCGTGATGGTATTCATGTCTGGTTGGAGCGTTTTCAGAAGCAAAGGCCTAAGTCTTTCAGTACTTCCAATGATCCGGTCGAGGTGCAAAACTGGATCAGTCATATTGAGAAATTGTTTGAGGTACTTGGTGTTGAGGACGTATATAAAGTAAGGTTGGCTACATACAAGTTAGAAGATGATGCTCACAGATGGTGGACACTGTGAAACAAGCTAGAGGAGGAAACGAATATGCAGCTACACTTCCTTGGGATAAATTCCGAGGAATGTTTTATGAGGAATACTTCACTGCTGCTGACCGCACTGAGTATCGTAGACAATATGCTAATATTAGACAGAGGGATGACGAGCACATAACATATTTCAAGACACGATTTACGCGGTTAGTGAGTTTTCTTGGTGCATCTGCAGGCTCACCGCATGAGCAGACAGAAAATTTTCAGTGGGCCATATGTGAAAGAGATCGAAAGTTTATATTGAATCATCGGTTTAAAGATATTAATGAAGTGGTTGATGCTGTTAAAAACTTATATAATGATAAGAAGAATGGAAAGAAGTTGTATGATGATAACCGCAAGCGGCCTAGAGAGAATGACCATGATCAGTCATCTTCTCAAATGAATAAGAATCAGTCTTCACCACCACGAGACCGTCGAAACCGTTTTGATCGCAACAACAACAATAACTCTCGATCATGGAAGAATCGAAACCAGAACCAGAAATCAACTCATAATCAGACTCAGCAGGCTCCTACTCGTGCTCAACCACCAAATCAGCAGCACCCTAATCAGGACCGGAATGCTATCCCTCAGTGTAACACATGCGGGAAACTTCATAAGGGAGCTTGTCGTCTGGCCGGAGGATTATGTTTCAGATGCGGACGTGCAGGACACATGATTAGAGATTGCCCTCAGCGCGACCCTCGTAATAACGCTGGGGGGAAGCAAGCTAAACCTGCAACTGGAGGACGAGTTTTTGCACTCACTGCAAATGAAGCAGCTAACGCACCAGGTATATTTCTGACCCCTTTGTTAGGGACGTATTATATACATATATATGTCTTATCCGATACTGATAGTAAATGCCTTAGGTATGATCTCCGGTACCCTTTGCATAGGAAAGCGGGATATTTATGTCTTATTTGATACGGGCGCTACGCATTCTGTCGTATCTCTTTTGTTGCTAAGTACTTAATGACTACACCGACTGCTTTAGAGCGTACGCTTTGGCTATTACTACTCCATTAGGAGATTCGACTATCATCTCGCATGTCTATAGAGATTGTCCGATCAGAATCGAGTCTATTATTCGTAAAGCTGATTTGTTTCCTATGCAAATGAGTGACTTTGATGTCATACTTGGTATGGACTGGTTAAATCGACATCACGTTACTATTGAATGCCAGACTCGTCGTGTTTAATTTGGAAATCCTCAATGCCCTGAACTCGTTTATCAAGGGACTCAGCCTCGGAAATCGTTGAAAATCATCTCTGCGTTTAAGGCTCAGAAGTTCTTATCGCACGGTTGCGTGGGATTCCTAGCTTCAGTGAAAGCTACATCTTCTGATAAGCCGAACATATCTCATTATCCGTTGTATGTGATTTTCCTGACGTGTTTCCTGAGGAGTTACCCGGACTTCCACCAGATCGCGAGGTAGAATTCACTATTGATCTTATTCCAGGTGTTGAGCCGATTTCTAAGGCACTGTATCGTATGGCACCTATGGAGCTTAAGGAGTTAAAGGAGCAGTTACAGGAATTACTAGATTTGGGATTTATTAGACCAAGCGTCTCGCCTTGGGGCGCACCGGTCCTATTCGTGAAGAAGAAAGATGGTTCTTTGAGACTCTGCATTGACTATAAAAAACTCAACAAGATCACTATCCGTAATCGTTACCCTCTGCCTCGTATTGATGATTTATTTGATCAGCTTCAGGGTGCAAAGTGTTTCTCTAAAATCGATCTGAGGTCTGGTTACCATCAGCTAAAGATCAAAGATTCTGACGTCCCTAAATCTGCTTTCCGCACTCGGTATAGTCACTATGAGTTCCTGGTTATGCAGTTCGGGTTAACTAATGCCCCGGCCGTATTCATGGACCTAATGAACCGAGTCTTCCGCAATTTCTTCGATAAGTTCGTCATTGTATTTATCGACGACATCTTAATTTATTCTAAAAGTAAGGAGGAGCATGAGAATCATCTTCGTATCGTGCTCGAAACACTACGTGAAAAGAAGCTTTATGCTAAATTTTCAAAGTGTGAATTTTGGCTGAGCAAGGTAGCCTTTTTGGGTCATGTCGTTTCTGCGGATGGTATTATGATGGACCCTACTAAAATAGAGGCGATCACTAAGTGGCCTAGACCGACCTCAGCCACAGAAGTCCGTAGTTTCCTTGGCCTTGCTGGTTACTACCGCAGATTTGTCGAAGGTTTTTCTGTTATAGCTTTACCCCTTACGCAACTGTTAAGGAAAGGGGTTAAGTACTCTTGGAATGATGAATGAGAGAAAAGTTTTGAAGAGCTCAAGAAAAGATTGGTGTCTGCTCCTGTTCTCACACTTCCATCGGGCACGGGTGGATATCAGATTTACAGCGATGCCTCTAAAAAGGGACTTGGATGTGTGCTAATGCAGCATGGTAAGGTCATTGCTTATGCTTCACGACAGTTGAAACCTTACGAGGTTAATTATCCTACGCATGATCTTGAACTCGCTGCTGTTATTTTCGCGTTGAAAATATGGCGTCACTATCTTTACGGAGAGACTTGTGATATTTTTACTGATCACAAGAGCTTGAAATATATCTTCACACAAAAAGAACTAAACATGAGGCAGAGAAGATGGTTAGAGTTGTTAAAAGATTATGATGCCAATATTCAGTATCATCCGGGAAAGGCCAATGTGGTAGCTAATGCTCTTAGCAGGAAGAGCTCAGGAACAGTAGCCTCCCTACAGCTACAGCCTCAGAACATTACCGATCTCGATCGATTGGGTATTGGCCTACATATTGGCAAGAGCGACGGATATCTCGCTAGACTTCAGATTGAGCCAGACTTAAGATTGAGCCAGACTTAATATCCCGGATAAAGAACGCATAGAAAGACGATGGTGAACTCTGGGCAATTTTACAGAATGTGGAGAATGGTAAACAATCAGAATTCAGAGTAGATGAGCATGGGGTAATTTGGTGTGGTAAACGTTTATGTGTGCCTAATGATTCTTCTCTTCGAGAATAGTTATTAGCTAAGGCACATAGTTCTCCGTTCTCTATCCATCCTGGATCTACTAAGATGTATCGTGATCTTCGTCAGAATTTCTGGTGGAATGGTATGAAAGAAGACGTGGCTAGATTTGTTAGCAGATGTCTTACTTGTCAACAGGTCAAGATTGAGCATCAAAGAGCTAGTGGACTGCTTCAGCCACTACCTATTCCAATATGGAAATTGAATGATATTTCCATGGATTTTGTAACCGGGTTACCAAAAACATTCAAGAAGAATGATGCGATATGGGTTGTGGTAGACAGATTGTCAAAGTCAGCTCACTTTCTACCTATTCAGCAGGGATTCTCAGTTAGCAAACTATCTGAAGTGTTTACACAAGAGATTGTTAGACTTCATGGCACTCCGGTGTCTATCGTGTCTGATCGAGACCCGAGGTTCACTTCTCGCTTTTGGAAGGGTTTGCAAGCTGCATGGGGTACCAAGTTGAGGTTTAGTATGGCGTTTCATCCTCAGACTGACGGTCAGTCGGAACGTATGATTCAGACCCTCGAGGACATGCTTCGAGCATGTGCCTTAGAGTGGACTGGGAATTGGGATGAATATTTATGTTTGGTCAAGTTTGCCTATAATAATAGTTGGCAAGCTAGCATTGGCATGGCACCTTTCGAATTATTGTATGGTCGTAAATGTAGAGCACCTATTTGTTGGGAAGAGGTCGGTGAAAGAGTCATTGAAGGACCCGAGTTAGTTCAAATCACGAATGAGAAAGTTGCTATTGCTAGAGAAAAGTTAAAGGAAGTTCAAAGTAGACAGAGAAGCTATGCAGACCGACACCGTCGACTTTTGGAGTTTAAGATTGGTGACAAAGTATTCCTGAAGGTTTCACCTTGCAAAGGCGTACGACGTTTTGGTCTTAAAGGGAAACTTAGTCCACGGTTTATCGGACCCTTTGAAATCCTAGAAAGAGTTGGTGAGGTTTCCTATCGTTTGGCTTTACCACCTCAACTGTCACATGTGCATAACGTCTTTCATGTATCTCTTTTAAGGGGGTACAATTATCATCCTCTTCACGTTGTGAATTATCCGCTTCATTTGATTCGTGAGGATTTATCATTCGAGGAAGAACCAGAAGCTATCCTTGACCGACAAGAACGCATTATGCGTAAGAAAACTATTCCATTTGTTAAGGTCTTATGGAAAAACCATTCCGAATGTGAAGCTACATGGGAGATAGAAGATGAAATCCGTTCTCAATATCCGTATCTATTTACCTCTTAGTTACTATCTTTTATATGTTTCTGTTATCAGTTATCTGTTTCTTCAGCTCTTATACGATTTCGTCTATCGAATCGATTCTGTTTCAGCAATTGAATAATTATGAGTGATTTCCTTCACTTGTTGATTGTTACTACTCCGTGTACGTTATGTCACATCTTGTTCGATCTGTACCTAGCAATTTCGTGGACGAAATTGTTTTAAGGGGATAGAATTATAATACACATAATAATAATAATAATAATAATAATAATAATAATAATAATAATAATAATAATAATAATAATAATAATAAAAGTTCAGGGGTTACTTTGCTATTTTAAAAACTTAAATTAATAAGTTTTGTGCATAAAATAAAACAAACTCTATTCTGCAGGGACCAAAGGTGTAATTTTTTTTTTAAAAACACCATCACTCCCGTCGACCTTCTTTCCCTCCGGCGAGACTCCGGCGAGTCTCCGGAAACCACCAAACCACCAAAACCACGCGAATTTAACTCAAAATAAACACCCCCGACAACGATTCGAACCAAACAATTAAAAATATGAATTGTTTAGTGCAAACTAGAGCTGCCACCAACCATCCACTTCAACCCATGTTTCTCGACCGACCAACCACGCCAAAATCGCACTAACGACTATAATAATGAAATTAAACACGCACTCACGTCAGATTAATCATTTATAAACTACCATCGAGTTTAATTGCAACGAATCAAACACGTACATTGAATTCAATTCACATCCTCTGTCGCGGACCTGCAACCACCCGAACTACACCTTCTGCACACTTGGAACTGCAATTGATTGAGGTTTAATACTCACCACCATCATTAGAAGCTTTCTGCACAATCAATTGGATTATTATCTGTCATTGCACATCGAACGAAATCGTGGATGGCCGCGACCTGTTCTTCATTCTAATCGTCTTCAATCCGTCACCAAACAGGTAATTAAACACATGTTTAAACTCGATTTTAGTCTAGGAATGAAAGCCCTATGCTTTCAATCGATTACAACATCGATTTGGGATTCAATTTGGATTAGATGAAACTAGGGTTTATGTTGATTTGGGGATTTTGGTTCGAGATTGGTTAAAAGAATTAAAAGCTGGGAACTGGTGCGGCTATAAGCCTTTGGTTCACCGGTTCAGCGCCCCTTTGCCTTAGATGAGGTCCCGGGTTCGACCCCGGGCACCTCCTGTTATTTTTTTTAAGCCCTATTTAACCTTTTAAAATTTGTAAAAATTCCTAAAATTTATAAAATCCTTTTTATAATCTCTGTTTATTTTTAAATCATCAACCTTAATTCTTTAAGTTTAAACCTTTATAAAATTATATAACAAAGACATTTAGTTAACTATTTTTATGGATTTCTTTTAAATAAATGGTAAAAATCTGATTAAACATAAAACTCCTTATATGAAAGTACCCAATTAATTTCCTGTAAATTAGTTTGTTAAAACCTTAACAATTTATATTTATATTATTAACAAACGTTATAAATAGTTTATTTTGTTGAATTAAGCTCGTATTTTACAGCCAACTTACAGAGGTCATAACTCTTTCATAACAGATTCAAATCCGTTAAACTTTATGTCCATGACGAAGTTCGTCGAAAGATTCGTTGATATATAAAACATCGAAAAACTCATTCGTTTAGACCTCCAAACAGTCGTTTTCGTAACAGCTAGCAGTTCTGCGCAGCTGTAAAGATCCACGTTTTTCTCATATTTCGGTAATCCAAATCAGAAACTTTTCTAAATGAAAGTTGTTCAGAAATCACTAATCTAGTAAACTGGAGATTTTCAATATTTTTAAACGTCGTTTAGTATTTTTAACGAGTGCGAAAAGACAGATGCAGAACTGGAATTTTTCAAACTATAATTTGCGTTACGTTATCGTAGGTTCTCGCGGCGTTAACCGAGCCTAAACCTTTTTCTGATTATTGTCATTCGTGTATAAGGTACGGATTCTTGGTTACCTTTATCATAGTATAAATTCTGTTCTGTTACCTTGCAGTACAAATTTTGATACCATGTTTCCGTTAATATGACTCGTTTGGCTTTTGGTATTTTACTAGTCGTCTAACATTATTTGTTATGCTATGACTCGTTCGACTTGTTAATTTTACTTGTTGAAGGCTTACAACATGCAATATATATTTTATAAGTTTGTGCTCATTATTGCATGTTCCTATAAATGTTCTATTGATACGTTATATGTTGGTAGTTGTACTACCATTTGATTTGATACTCTGTTACCCGAGCTCTCCGACATGTCATTGTGGCGTCAATGATGTGACACTTTTCGTGACGGTGTGTAATAAATAGTTCACGGCGTCTCCGTTAACACGTTAATACTCAAGTAGTACTTTGGCCATAATATCTGGGAGGCGGATGGATCGATCCTAGTTCAGTTCAGTTCAGTTCAGTTCCGGGGGATGGAATCATGTGTGTACGCCCCACACACCATCTCATTAGTGCATAGTCTAGCTAGCTATGTACTTATCAGTTCAGTTTTAGCTCTGGGTACTCTTATATTACACGACTTATTTTGTTTGTATATACGCGTCGTGTAGATCAGTTCAGTTCAGTATTACATGTTCAGTTCAGTATCAGTATTATATGTTAAAATCAGATTTCCGTTTCAATACATATGATCCGTTCAGTATCAGATATCAGTATGTTATGCTTCTTATCATTACTATTGTTATTTCCGTCACTGAGCAACTTTTGGCTCAGCCGTATTTTCTTTTGTGGTGTTTTCTTATTTGATTGTAGGTAATCAGGGTATTCCGGGAAATCAGTGGAGAGTGGTTGAAGATCAAGATTTTATTTTATTTTAGTTGATGTAATGAACAACTTAATTAGGTTCTTTCGGATTATTTGGTTTGTTTGAAATTATCTCTTTTGACCGTCTCTTTAGTATCATGGATTTGGCTTTTTGATTCGATATCTGTAATAGTGACACGTCAGCCTCTCCGGGTTGGGGTGTTACACATACCCTCTCCACCATTACAACCTAATTTCTCTCCTATCTCTACACCTCTGTAATTCGAAGAAGAACAAGAACTTGATAAGATGCTTATGTGGATACGCTACCTTTGTTTGCACGTCATGGACCCACAAAAATCCAGGTCGTCGGTTTCACTACTGTGCAAGAAAGGTGAGCCCCATATTTTGACCTAGTATAAAAAATTTGTCAATTTCAGTTGAACAAATTTTATTTGAGCTAATTTTCATGAACAGGGGTTAATTGTGGTTTTGTAAGTTGGGTTGAACCTGCCCTGAGTCCAATATCTACAGAAATCGTCAAGAGCTGCTAAAGTCAAGCAACAAGAAACATGAAAGATGCAAGAGGTTGAAGTTTGAAGCTAGAAGGATGAAAATTTGGTTAATTGTCAGTTGGATGTTATTTATTTTGACTCCATTTTGACACCATTTTGATACCAATTTGACAGCATGTATCATTATGCAGCCCCATACCATTTTGATACCAATTTCAAACATAAGCAACCTCATAATTGATTACACAACATTGGTAAGCATTACCCTGCAACACCAAGCATTACATAATTTCAAAAGACATACCAAATTCATACAACCAAAATAAAGACAAGTTAGATAGTTTATGTTCTAAACAAACCACATCAAAATACATAAAACAACCTAATGACTTTCATGTGGAGCACATTGTGAAACTGACTGTGATGAATCCTGTCCTTTGCAAGATCTTTTGTTGTGATCATAATTCTTGCACAATCCACATCTAACAGAGAATCCCTTTTTTACCAACTTCCCATCCTTGTCAACCCTACCTTGAGCCACCTCCTCGACTTCTTCTGCTTCTTTTTAGGTCTCCCCACTAGAGTATGATGCTTTGGTGCGGTTAGTGTAGTTAGGCAGGTTGATGGTATCCATATGGGCCTCCCATTGATAGGTTCCAGGGTGTTTTTGTACACATCCTTCCAAGTCTCTAACAGATGAACTTTTGAAACCCAAGACTCAGGAATTGCAGTCTCCTGGTCATATGTAGCCAAATCCCATATGCAAGCTACTGCATGTTTACAAGGCATGCCTGTAAGTTCCCATTTCCTGCACGTACATGTTCTTTTCTCTAAGTCAACACATACTTTATCCATCCACGGCCACTAACTTGGTATTTCCTATGTCCTGCCATTATAAGAGTGTACTCTGCTGCTTGAAATTTAATATGTACAAAGGTTTTGGCTGTAGAGGGTGTAAGAGTACCTGGACATTTTGAAATATCTTTTGAACCACAACAATCCTCTTCAACAAGTATTCCCTGATAAACTCTAAACATGTAATTATTGCCTTGTCTCTGCCTCCGACCAACTGCTTGTTAAAAACCTCACAAAGGTTGTTTAATAAAACATCACATTGTGCTCTACCTGCATTGAACATGTACACAAATTATATAATGATGAATCTTGTTTTATGGGTTGTTCAAATATAGCATACCACTGAAATGAGCCCTGCTCCAATGTCTGGCTGGGATTTGTTTTAACCAATCATATAATGATGAATCTTGTTTTCTTATTGACTCCATGTGCTTATCAAATTCGGGTATTGTGGTTGCAACTTGCATATTTCCATAAAAGATCCTTGTACATGTGGCCTCTCCATTTAGCTTTTATGTTTTCATGTATGTGCCTTAGACAATATCTATGCTCAGCTGCTGGAAAGACATTCTTAAGAGCAGGTATAATGCCCTATAAAGAAATATGAAACAAGACCAGATGAAATTAAACAATAAACTTAGACTTTGAGTAAGATGAAATAAAACATTAAACAATACCTTCTGTCTGTCACTTATAAAGGTAAAATTTGAGTTCATGTCCAGATCTAAATCATCTCCAAGATTTTGAAGGAACCAAGTCCAGGAATCATAGGTTTCAGCCTCAACTACTGAAAATGCTACCGGGTATATTCCACTGTTTGAATCAACTCCAACTGCAGAAAGAATTTGTCCTGGGAATGGCCCTTTCATAAAGCTCCCATCTAGACCTAACAACTGTCTCCCACATGCTTTGAAACCAGCTTTTAAAGCAGCATAACATATGTAAATTCTTTGAATTGTCTTGTTGGACTACTTGGGTTACACTGACTTTCAACATCAAGCTTAACAGTTGATCCAGGGTTGGATCTTAACAATTCTTCACAGTAATCCCTCAATAAACCATATTGAGATATGTAATCACCCTCTATTTTCTTTAAAGCCATCAACTTTGCCACAAAGATCTTTTTTAGTGAGAGCTGTACTTGGTGTTTCCTCTGTAGAATATCTTGAAGGGCCTTTAGAGGTATACGAGGGTTGCACTCAAGTATGGGTTCAGCCTCTTTAGCAATCACTGAGCTTGTGTATAGTCTAATCTTTCTTGTTTGCATACACCTGTGTTCTTCTATAAAAGTCTTCATTAAAAACAGTTCTTGAAGGTTGGGCCTTGATATATGCAGAGTCCATGGACAAGTGGGAGGTGGGTACCTATTTCTTGTCTTATTATTAATTGCACCACCAACACCTTTACATGCATTATCTTTTCCAGATTCTTGTGTATTGGACCCACTTACATTTGAACTTTGACCATTTTGCCCTTGACTACAAACAGAATCAGGATTTGCCCCATAACATACCACTCTGACCCTTAGTTTCTCATCTTTTACATATGTAATTGCCTTCTATTTTGCATAGCAATTGCCCTAACAATCTCCTTAATCTCTTCCTTATTTTTGAATGTTTGCCCAACATACAGTGAACATGATCCAAGTGACTTCCAGATTTTATTCTTCCTATTAAGCTTCTTAATTGCCTTTTTTGTTGGAACATTATCTTCATCACTTGCACTATCAAAGTTATCTAGATCAACTTCAACATCATCCATATCACCTTCATCACTATTGTCATCTTCGGGTGTGTCATCTTCTTCCATATCTATAAATGCTCTGTACTGATCCACGTCAACATCAACATCGTCCATTTCATTATCCATATCTGCAATATAGTCAGAATCACCTGATTCAGAAGTAGTATTGTCACCCTCAATGTCATTCTCCCCTGTACCACCCCCTGTACCACCATTGTCACCCTTAATTTTATTCTCCTTTGTACCAGTATTGTCTCCCTGAATGTCATTCTCCTCTATATGAAATGGTTCCAGAAAATTTGACAAGAAAATTTCATCTTCCATATTGGGAGTTATCTGCCCTTCAGTACCCTACTGAACCTCTTCATCTTGCACTTGCTCATCCCCTTGTTCAACCCCTTCTTGTTCCAACCCTTGTACTTGTGCACCATGTTCATCCGTATGTGCATTTATATCTTGCTCATCCCCTTGTTCATCCCCTTGTTCATCCCCTTGTTCATTCCCTTGCTCATCCCCTTGTTCATCCCCTTGTTCATCCCCTTGTCCATTATCATGTTCAACCCCTTGTTGTTCCAACCCTTGTACTAGTGCACCATGTTCATCCATATGTGCATTTACATGTTGTTCATCCCCTTCTTCATACCACCCAAGTTATAACTGTCTACTACAAGGCTTAGAGGGTCCAATATCATCAATCTCTTCAATTATCACCCTGCTACCTTGGTTAGGTGACTTTAAATAGGTGTTAACCCTTGTAACTTTATGCTCTGTGTACACTTCAATCAACTTAAACATGTTCACGTATTGCTGCATGTGAATCACATCCATATCACCTGTAGCCCTACATCCAAGTCCCCACAAGGAATCTTAAAATTATAGTACATTACCTCATCCCCAGGGTAACCTAACTCTTGCATCATGTCATCAAACTCATGGACTGAAAATACATCAATGTCCACCATGTCTACGAATGAAACTTTACCCTTGACATACCTTAATCCTGGGAACTTTGTAAAATCTCCCTCGTGGTGGATTTTTAGTGAAAACATAGTGGGTTCATTAGCTGAAACAATCAAACAATGCATTACTAAGCATCAAAATATGAAAATAAACAAAAAATCACATTTTTGATAGTGATTATCAGAACACATACCGTAAACTTCCATTGGGTCATACCGCGGAAGATCTTCTTCGTAAATAATCCAATGGTTAATCACCATTTCACTAATTTTAGTAATTTCAGATGATTTTAAGTAATTTGAAGGTGAGGTTGAAGATGGGTTTAAAAATTGAAGGTTAGGTTTTTAAAACAGGATTTAAGAAGAAGATGAATTTTAGTATGAACGATTTGACTAAATTACCCCTGGAAGAGAGAGATGATTGATGGCAAGATAAACGGCGTTTGTATTTTGGATGCAAACGGGGACAAAAATGATATGTCAGGGTAGATATGGGAATTTTTAAATTATAAGAATGCAAATGATCAAAACCGCCAAACCTCAGGGATGCAAATAGTAATTTACTCTAAATTTAAATAATCTTTATCTTTACTACCTTATAATACAAAACCTTGCGTTAAGAGTAATTTTACACATTTCTATAAGACGCGCTTCTTCCCCTACCCTCCCGCCTCCACCTCGTTCACCTGTCCTCAACCCCACTCAAACGCCGGTTGTTACATTCACCTTAAACGCCGGCGGTTTCATTTACACTCAACCATCGCTCTCCATCTTTAAGACCCTTCCTCTGTCTCTATTTTCATGATGAAGGTAAGGGTATTTAATGGTCTGACAACCATCTGTTTTACCTACAATGATTTCTATTACATGTTAATTGCTTTGAATGACTTATCAGTATCTTATTGCAGAATTTCAATCATCTTCTATGCTCTTCTTAAGGTAAATTTAATATATTATTAGCTTTTGAAGTATTTTCTAATAATCTATGACTGCTCGACTGGCATGAATTGGGAGTTTTTCACAAGCCCTAGATTTGAATTTGATATCTAGATATGTGCAAAATTTTCTTTTTACACGTATTATAGTATGGTATTTTATTTAGTAGATGACTATTCTATATAAAATTGTGTGCAAGAGTGTTGAAAGTATGATTGTGTTGGTGACTGTTTACTGTCATTATTTTTTCTTAAGGAATTGCCATAGCCACCATTGAATTTCAAGTAGATATGTATAAATAGTATCTATTAATGTTTATATAAGTGTTGGATCAATTTTCCTTTTAATCCTTTACCCTTGGTTTTATCATGTTCATTGTCAGGTATCTCACGTTGTACTTCATAAGGATCGATATGTCTTCTTCTTTTGTTGCTTACTACTGTCTTCTTCTTTTCTTCTTTTGTCAGCACAGTAGATTTATGTGTATGATTATTTGTGGAGTAAATTACCATTTGCATACCTGAGGTTTGGTGATTTTGACCATTTGCATCCCTACAGTTTAAAAATCCTCATATACCCCCTAACGTTTCATTTTTGTTCCCATTTAAATCCAAAACACTAACACCGTTAACTTATTCTGTTAACTTTTTGTAAAAAGACTAAATAACCCTTTCTCTCTTTATCTATTTCTCTCTCTATCTCTTAACCCTTAACCCACAACCCCCACCCACTCCACCACCACAACCACCGTCACCACTTCCACCGCCGTCACCACTTCCACCGCCGTCACCACCGTCATCCACCACCACCGCCATGACGCTAGCTCGCCTACTCCTCCGCACCCTCCGCTGCACCTCCGTCACAACCACCACCGTCAACCTCCAAACCCTATCTCTCCACCCCCAAAACCCTATCTCCCTAACCCCCTTCCGATCCTTCGCCTTCTCCTCCGCCGAAGAAGCCGCCACCGAACGCCGCCGCCAGCGACTTTGCTCTTGTGAGAGAGTTAGAATTTCACCCAAAACCCTCATTCAAATCCACTGTAACATCAACATTCTTCACCTCTTGTGAGAGAGATAGAGGGAGATTTTGCCCTAATTCACACTCTTCTCTCTCACCATGATGTCCTTAAACTCTTCATTTTTTGCGGTATGTAATCTCTCAATCTCCTCTCAATTTCCTCAATTTTTCATCCCATTTTGATTGATACAAACGCATATATCTGTTAAATTGAGCATAGCAGAAGCACGTGATGTGGATTGAATGATTGATTGTTTGTAATCTGATTTCGGTTTCAATCGTTAGATTTTGTTTCGATTTTGAAGTTTAGATCGGCATTTGTTGTGGATCGATTTGTTGTAATCTGTTTGTGATTTGATTTCATAGAGGAGCCCCGTTACCGGAGTCTCGAGGAAGCAATCGCAGGCGTTGAGGCTGTCGGTGAGGCATCCTGTGGTGGTATCTATGCTGAATTCAAACAGTTGGCCGGAGAGAAACATCAGCGTTTCGGTGGATAGTGCTGTGAAGGACGTGAATGCCCGGTGGCGGTGGAAGTTGATCGTTCTGTTAGTGATGGTGGTGATGGAATGATGAGAGAGAGGGAGAGAGAATGTGTGTGTGTGTGTTTATGTTTGAGAAAGAAAGAGAGAGAGAAAGAGAGTTTGTGGTGGTCAAAGGAGAGAGAAAGGGTAATTTCGTCATTTTATAAAAAGTTAACTGAATTATTTAACGTCGTTAGTCATTTGGATGCAAATGAGAACAAAAATAAAACGTTAGGGGGTATATGGGGATTTTTAAACTGTAGGGACGCAAATGGTTAAAATCACCAAACCTCAGGGATGCAAACGGTAATTTACTCTTATTTGTGAGTTTCAGAAGCTATAAAAAGTTTGTAGATGTTTCCAAAGTAGTGTGACTTGAGCGTATGTGGTATGTAAAAACTGCACTAAGTAATTGTTTCAAGATACAAATTTTTTTGCAATAACTATGTTTATTTCATTTCAGATGCTGAACTAATAATGTTTGTTATTGTTAAGCTAATTAGAAAAGAATAGACATTTAAATGTAAGAACTTTGAGGTTACAAATTTATGGTCCATTCAAAAGTAAACGAAACAACCGTAAAATGCAGTAATAAAGAAATGAGTAAATTACCATTTACATCCTTGAGGTTTGGTGAATTTGACCATATGCATCCTTACAGTTTAAAAATCCTCCTATACCCCCTAACGTTTCATTTTTATTCCCATTTAAATCAAAAACACTAACACCATTAAATTATTCAGTTAACTCTCTTGTTAAAAGACTAAACTACCCTTCAAGGTATGCAGGTAGTGAGGTGGCGCACAGGCGGTGGCGGGCCGGAGGTGGTGCGTCGGTGGTGGTGGGATGGAGTTGGTGTGCTTGGGGCGCCCGGTGGTGGGTGGTGTGCCACGATTTGAAGGTGTGTCGCCAGTGGTGCGTGTAGGGTTGGTGGCGGTCGGCGATGGAGATGGTGGGGAAAACAGGGGTTGGGGATGGTGTTGGCAGCGGTGGTGTGGCGGTATTAAAGACTTCATACCCCAAAAACCACCCCCATCATAACCTTCCGCTCGTGATCTCCCCGCCGACAACCACCCTCCCGGCGACACCCATCCCCGCCGACAACTACCCTCCTTGCACAACAGTCGCATCCGATTTGTGATGGTTATAGTTACTGATTTTGATGATTAGATTCGGTGATAGTGATGGTGGTCACCTGATGCAGGCGATGGTGATGGTGCATGATTTTGATGATTAGACCAGCTGGTGATCGGCGATGGTGGTTGTCATGGTTTGCAGGTGGTGATGGTGGTTGGTGGGCAGTGATGGTAATGGTATTTTCACTGCCACCACAACCACCACCATATTTCTAACGGAGGTGGCCTCGCCGGACCTAGTGGTAGCGGTTGGTGGTTTTGGTCCGGCAGTGGTGTGCCGGCAGAAAGGAAACGATGGGGAGAGGGAGGGGTGGGAGAAGTGGAGGCGACGGCGGGAGGAGGAGGAAGTGGAGGTGGCGGTGGTTGTTGACTCCAGAGAGAAAGAAGGGGGGTAGTGGGTTAGGGGTTTTAATTTTAAGGGCAATTTAGTCTTTTAACAAGAGAGTTAACTGAATAATTTAATGGTGTTAGTGTTTTGGATTCAAATGAGAACAAAAATGAAACGTTAGGGGGTATATAAGGATTTTTAAACTGTAGGAATGCAAATGATTAAAATCACCAAACTCAAGGATGCAAATGGTAATTTACTCTAAAGAAATATACCCCTGACGGTGTACATAACTCCACAATGTATGGACTGCCCTACCTGCATTTAAGGGTAAAAAGAAAGATAAAAATGAACCAATTTGTGCCAATGTACAACGAACACCTAAGACTAAAATAAGCAAAGAAAAGGAGTGAAACTCTTTTTTTCTTATAAAACCAACCAAAGGCTAGTAACGAATATCCAATCTGCAAGAAGCTACAAAACATGTCAAACTCTTAGACTAACAGTTGAAACAATTACTTAGTGCAGTTTTTACATACCACATGCGTTCAAGTCACACTACTTTGGAAACATCTACAAACTTTTTATAGCTTCTGAAACTCACAAATAATCATACACATAAATCTACTGTGCTGACAAGAAAAATTTATGATAACAAAAATCGCAACAAGTAAATGAATATACAATCAATTTTACATAGTTACCGTTAAATATTGACAATGAAACAATAGATGAGTAGAATTGAAGCTTCACATGAACTACAAAATGTAACAACTACAGGCGATGAAATGAAATTTTCAAGAACTCTAGCAAGTATCAAAGACATTTAAATTATGATCTGAAATTATGTTAGATTATTAAATTTGCTTTATAAGTTCTGTAATCATTTTAATAACTACAAATGATAAAATTAAAAGATAATAATATTTTAAGCCTATCCTTTATTTTCTTTTGTTGCAGTTAGAGGTTTTAGAGAGCTAAGACTCAGATTGACATACTACAACAGTTTTTTAGTCACCTTGCAGAATTTGTTCATGAAAGCACATACTACAACAGTTTTTTAGTCACCTTGCAGAGTGGTTAACGAAACACTTGGAAATATTTTTGTATTTCAGCTGGAGTTAACATATTACCTTTCATATAATCTTGAATTGAAGTTAGTAAGTTAAGTAAAATAGTTTTTGCTATCCTTTTCTGGTTTTAGTTATTTGCTGAACGGCGTCAGTAACAGGTTCCTTTCTTTTACCATTGGCAAAAACCAGCAAAGAGGCAAATGCAGCAATCCTTTGGTACGCCCAATTCGTTAAGTTAGATGTCATGTATATTGCTATACTACACACACTTAGTTGAGTAGCTACTGCTAAAGCATAGATTTCTTTCTTTGTGTCCCTAGGTATATTCAAGATAACTTATTATCTACAACTGGTCGTGTATTGGCATTTTAAATAGAATAATAAAATGGATAAGAAGGTACATACAGATTGCTATTATATCATGCTTGGAACTTTTACCTACTAACCTGCTTGTAAAGTTGTGTTTTGCATGATAATGTTTAGAAACTGGAGATAGTTATTTGCATGAAAAAGAGCTGATGATGCGCTATTTAGTTTTTTTATATAATTGAATCTGGCTCTAAAAGTGTTAAACGACACACTTACATTTCTCCCTTTAAACAAATTACGAAATCTTTTAAACTCATGGATATTCTCCACTGTTAATAGCTCTAAATTTGTTATCTTTAGAAGGTTTTGATTCTTACCGGTCCGCCTCACCGCATCAATTTCAAGGATAATTATTGCTAAAATGTGATGGTTTTATACTAATTGTAGTACAGGATTCTTGTGTTTAGTAGGCTATTCAGTATATTTACATGAAGATTAAATTACTACTTTCTTGTAACTACTTATAGTAATGGACCTTCAATCTCAATTCCCCTTAGTTGTCTGCTTATGAATATTCAATCAAAGGCTTGATGAGAAGTATCAATGGATTTATTTATTATCGCTGTTGTTTCCAAAGTTTCTTCTCTGGTGAAGGAAGGCCGTTGTGTTCTTGAATTACTTGCTTAGTCAAGTTCTAATTTAATCTTCATTTTCTATCATATTGTTTATATAACATGATATATGAATGTGAGCCTTAAAACTAAGGCATAAAAATAGTAGATATAATTGAAATGTACTTCTAAACAAGAGTTAATGCTTGTAAGTTCAAAAGTGATTGATTCTTAAGTAACTAAGGAGTCTTTTGGGTGTTCAAATTGCTTGAGTTATGTATGATTCATTTGTGTAGAGAGTGGTAGTTGATTGGAAAAGTTTAGTTGTGTTACTTAAAAAGATAATAAGGAAAAAGAATCGGAATTCAATCAGGTTAATGATATGTTATGTCATATAATATAGGTCATGTTACGATTATGTTTGAAAACAAGTTATGATTGATATTTTTATTTACTTTTATCATGTTTGTCATTATATGGACAACAATTACAATATGTATTATAAACTAGTCATCTTGCTATCAAATACTTTCTATTTTTTTCTATTTATTGGAATAACATTTTAAACATTTTAATATTTATTAGTTATAATATCTAATAAACTAAAATTCTAAATGCTCAATTTGGGGAGCAATTGTTTCACACGTTTTAGCTTTCAGATAAAGGATTTTTTTTATGTTTACTTTCGTGTTTGTAAAGTTTATTTTTACAATGACATTATTTTTGTGATTTTCATTTAATACTGCGTAGATGTGTTTTCCTTTTTACATTTTTGTTTCAATGTTCAAACCAAGCAACCATTTTTACTTTTACAAGATTTTTAATAAAATTATAATAGGACATTGCAAAGTGTATGTTTTTAGCATTGTTTGATGTAAATTTTATTTGAAACCTTTAGATGATTACTAATGTACAAGTCGTCTACAATTTTCAATTTATTTGAAACGATTGGGTGATTACTAATGTATAAGTCGTCAAATCAAAATTTACAAATTCCAGCACTACAGCTGCAACGCGCGGGTATACACACTAGTGTTTATATATTAGAAGATAATTACTATTTATGACATTGACATTAAATGATACTTATGAAAATTACTAACATTATAATTGTTATAGTTATATTTTTCAATATATTGAAAAGTATGATATTGTTACTATGTGATGACATGTGTATTAACATATGATGATATATATCCACATACAAATAGTAAATTAACACCTTTTGATGTATTTAGATTTGAATTAAATATTTTTCAACTCAAGTAACATTACAAGTATAGTTAGTTTTTATATTTATGTGAAAACGATACATTTATAATATTTCTCTCAAATAATATCGTAAGTATTATTATTCATGTGAAATAATAGTACTTACAAAAATATATAGAGTTTGAGCAATGTTATTTAATATAAATGTTATACGATATATTATCTAGGTTTAGGTATGTTGGTGCATTCAGTTTCGTTTAGAGTTTCACACATGCATTGGCCACCAAGGGTTTGATCATTTGTAAATTTCTGTGTCATACTTTCTTTTCATAACCATGTAGAGAAAGAGAAGAGTGCAAGTGACTCTTTTGAAGGGATGAACACGACATTGCATACGACATAGATTTACCAGGTAAATGGTTAGCAGATGGGTGTTCTAATCGAAGAAGAAACAAGTTAGAGATTATAGCGAAGTGATAAACAGAAGAACTATAATTGTCGGTGGTTGACACACATTAATTTCTTTGAAAACTCAGACCGAAACAATACTTGAAGCCTTGAAGGAGTTGTTAAAGATTGTTTTTTGTAGCAGAACATTTCCAGGTTTCGTCAAGTGCTGGGTGGTCGAACCAATGGATGGTGCATGTATCGCGATCATAGAGGTCGCTTGTGTAGCCGGAAACCTCCATTTTTCGTTCATAAAGAAATAGAAAGTGAAAAGGGAGGGAGACATGAGAGAGAAAGCATGGCAGAGATGCGAGAGTTGATGCGAGAAAGAAAAAAAGATATGAGATATGAAAGTGGGTGAAGAAAGTGTTTTATTTTTGTGATATGATGTATATTTTCTTTTCTCTCTTTACACACATGACACAAAACTTAAAATACACTAAAAATGCAAACACAAAAGTCATAAAGGATGTTGGGTACTTGGGTAATTCTAAACCTATACTTTGGATAAGGCATGCCTGTAGCATTTGCAAATGTTAGGGGTGCACTACAAATATTTCGACCATTAGCGGCAACATTTGTCGCCATTAATAACCCCAAATGTCGCCGCTAATGGTGACATTTCTTGTAGTTGTGCTACTAAGTTTTACTTTTGCTACACTGCAGCATTTCATTTTTTAAGGGTTTTAATGATGTCTCGTAGTGTTTATTGGCTATATTATACACACGAGGCTTATTAGATGAAAAATACAGTATACATAAAACTTAAAGGGTGAACACCTTTTTATGTAGCAGCCGTGTTTAGAATCTAATGGATAATGTTAAGACTCATACTTACTTTGAACTTTACCCTACTTAAAGACAACTTAAACTATTACCCATATATTTCATAAAATATCATACAAGGCGTCGCTCACAGAACCCGTAGTAAAGCGCGAGGATCTCAATTCTAGTTTGCCAAAAGAAAAAAGTCAATGAAGAAGATCAATGTCACACCCCAACCTTGACGGCGGAAACGTCGAGGTGTGAGGGTTAAGATTATTCACAGCCACATAACGCTATGTTAAAATGTAAAATGCCATTAATCAATTGTTTCAAACACCACATACATCAAAGTCTCAAAATAAATCAAACGAAAACAAGAATCCAATTGTCTTTATTAAGCCTAGGTCCATGTTCTAGGTTTAAGCATTTCTTCAATCATCGCTAAGCTTGCACATTACCTGAAACATGTTGAAAATAAAGTCAACTAACGAGTTGGTGAGTTCTCATGGTTTTATATATAATAAGTATACAAAACCGCGACAATTCTAGTCAATGGTTACAAGATAGTAAGTATATAGAACATGCATAGTTACAATCAAACCTCGACTGAATAATATGAATAAGCATGATTAGCTAAGAGTATTTGGTTCCCTAGTGCACTAGCATACGGCTCCTAGGAGCCGGCAATTCTCGGCTTTAGCACCAAATAGGCTTGTCAGGCCCAAAGATCTAAGACTTCGCTAGGCTAGCAATAGTTAATTATTGCACACGTATGTCACATCTCATATAATACTTAACATATTCAAACAACCACGACTATGTAAAGAATTGCACGTGTATAATAAGTATCAAAGCGTGTATGTGTAAGTTTGTACAAGCAACATGTTTCACCCCGAAAGGTGTGAAATAAACGTAAAGCGGGGCATAAGAACTCACGTGTTTAATAAGAGAGACTTGCAGATGTAATAAGAATACCACGAATAAGATTTCCAACAGAAACGTCATAAGGCACCTAATTAAGAATAAGGTAACGCGTTATAATTTGTTTGACGATTAATTTATTTTAGGGTTGTAAGTCTAATAGGATTTAATAATTATTCCTATTTATTACATGTTAATAATGCGATCGGATAAATGGAACGAATGGATTTTTATACTTTGAAATAATTAATTGTTTGCGCGTATGAGAAAGAATAGTATAAATAAGAAGAAAAACTTGATTTAATCGTACGTTAAACCGATTTATAAAGATTGCATATAATAATTATAACGCAAGATTTAACTATTAAAAAAGAACTATATATATATATATATATATATATATATATTTAAAAAAATGAACCATATATATATATATTTAACTATTAAAAATGAACTATATATATATATAAAAAAATGAACTATATAAATATATATATATTTATATATTAATAAGTAGCTAAACAATTTAATTATTTAAATATATATGAACATATACAAGTATTATTTTCACACATTTCTTTTGTATTTTTTTTTTAAATACAAAAATGTATTTATAAATACAAAAGTATTTTATAAAAATTAATTTAGCCATAAATTAGTTAAACAAAGGTTTAAATAAATTATGCCTTTTATAAAATAATTTTAGAAATTTTCAGAATTTAAAAAGGTTAAATAAATAAAAAGAATGAAGAAAAGAAAAGAAAAGAAAAGAAATCAGAAAAAGAAGAAGGGGAGGGGCTGCCCGAGGTCGAACCCGGGGCCTCCCATCCAAACTGAAGCGCAGGAACCAGTGAACCAGGGCCGTGGTCGTGGTTCACATTGGTTTGATTTGTTTTTAACATATATTCCCTGGTTTACCCCCAATCGATGAACCCTAATTTCAAAAGAATCAAAATCGGCCCTCGATTCGGTGTTAATCACCTAAATCATCATAGGCCTTTTGATCCTTGCACAAAAACGAGTAGAAATCAGGTCTTAATTACCTGATTGACGAGGTATTGAAAGGGTTTCGAGTTCGATTAAGGTTCGGGTGTTTTTGAATTGAGGCTTTTGATCGAGAGGATTTCTGGTGAAATTGAGGGTTTGGAGAGTTTAGGAACTTCGAAATGAATCGAAAGCCCCCAATTTGTAGACTTGATTTCATGGTTTCGGGCATAACCCGTTTGATTTTGAAACCGCGTTCGTGTTTACCAATTTTAGGAGATTCGAGCTGTAATTTTGCAATTCTAATTGATTGATTGATTGTTTAAGCCGCGTATTAAGTTTAGAAGTGATTAATTTGATTGAATTCGTGTATTTGGACGAGATTGATTCGAAATTCATCACGGTTACTCCTCGGCTCGATTAGGAAGGTCAACGCGCGGGAAAATCAAATTGGGTGGGTGATCGAGTTCGAAACAGGAGAACCGAGGGGGTTGTGCGGTTAATTCGGGTCAAATCGATTTAAAAATGGTGTTTTGTAGCCTCGCGGAGATCGGCCGGAGCTCCGGCCAAAGCCGCCGGAAAATCGGGGGGATGGTGGGGGTTTAGTTTCTGAATTTACACAAATGGTCCCTGCTCTTTCCAATTCTATTATTTTATGTAATAAACTTTTATTTAAAGTTTTTAAAATGACTAAACAACCCTGTACTTTAATTCTAGGTTATTATTATTATTATTATTATTATTATTATTATTATTAATATACTATTATTACCATTAACATTATGGTTATTATTTTATAATTAAATTATTATTATTATTATTATGGTTATATTATTATTATTATTATTATTATTATTATTATTATTATTATTATTATGGTTGTTATTATTGTTGTTGTTATTATTATTATTATTATTATTACTATTATTATTATTATTATATTATTATTACTATTATTATCATTATGACTATTAATCCTTAAAGAATTAAAATTTTACGAATGAGTCCACACACTTAAATCAAATGACAAATATGATCACAAGGTATTATACAAAAATACAGGATGTTACAGTCTCCTCAACTTAAAAGAATTTCGTCCGAAATTAAAATCAAAAAGGGTTTACAAGAATAAGGAAGGGTACGTCTTCTTCATATGATCTTCACGCTCCAGGTGAATTCTGTTCCTCGTTTGTTTTCCCATCGAACCTTTACGATTGGGGTCGTAGAGGTCCTAGTCTTCTTCATAATGCGATCCATGATTTCAACGGGTTTCTCAACGAAGTGTAGTGACTCGTCAATCTGGATGTCTTCCAATGGCACATGCAAGTTATCGTCGGCCAGACACTTCCTCAGATTCGAGACGTGGAAGACAGGATGAATTCCACTAAGGTTGGAGGGTAGTTCTAGTTTGTAGGCCACTTTCCCGATTCTTTTCAGAACCTTGAAAGGCCCTACAAACCTCGGAGCTAACTTGCCTTTCCTTCCAAAGCAAACCACACTCTTCCACGGTGAGACCTTGAGAAGGACCATCTCCCCAACTTGGAATTCCAGTGGCTTGCGACGTTTATCAGCGTAGCTCTTCTGTCGACTCCTTGCCACTTCCAGGTTCTTGCGGATGGTAGCGACTTTATCGGTCGTCTCTTGTATGAGCTCGGACCGGTGATAAGATTCTCGCCAATGTCGGTCCAGCAGATTAGTGAACGACACTTACGACCGTAAAGTGCTTCAAACGGCGCCATTTGGATGCTTGAGTGATAACTGTTGTTGTAGGAGAATTCTGCGAGCGGCAGGTGTGTATCCCAGTCGCCCCCAAAATCAAGGACACAGAGACGTAACAGGTCTTCTAGGGTTTGGATCGTCCGCTCGGTTTGGCCATCGGTTTGGGGATGGTAAGCCGTGCTTAAATCCAATTGCATACCCAGAAGTTTTTGCATAGTAGACCAGAAATGAGAAGTGAATCGAGCGTCTCGGTCGGATATAATGTGAAGAGGCACACCATGACGGCTTACGATCTCGGCGATGTAAATCCGGGCTAACCTTGATGTCTTATACGTGTCGCGTATGGGTATGAAATATGCCGACTTGGTCAATCGGTCGACGATTACCCATATGCTATCGTGCCCGCAAGATGTCCGAGGTAGCTTGGTTATGAAATCCATAGATATATGTGTGTGTGTGTATATATATATATATATATATATATATATATATATATATATATATATATATATATAGGGGAGGGTTCAAGAGAAAACTCATATTTACTAGAAAACCATGAAAACCTCTAATCCACCATTGATTTATTTAATCAATGGTGGACATTACATAATGACAAGATGGTAAATAAATGACATTTAAAGGATTAAATTACAAAGTTGTAGGGGTATAATAGGCAAAACACATAGAATTTAAAAAGGTTAAATAAATAAAAAGAATGAAGAAAAGAAAAGAAAAGAAAAAAAATCAGAAAAAGAAGAAGGGGAGGGGGCTGCCCGAGGTCGAACCGGGGCCTCCCATCCAAACTGAAGCGCAGGAACCAGTGAACCAGGGCCGTGGCCTTGGTTCACATTGGTTTGATTTGTTTTTAAACATATATTCCCTGGTTTACCCCAATCGATGAACCCTAATTTCAAAAGAATCAAAATCGGCCCTCGATTCGGTGTTAATCACCTAAATCATCATAGGGCTTTTGATCCTTGCACAAAAACGAGTAGAAATCAGGTCTTAATTACCTGATTGATGAGGTATTGAAAGGGTTTCGAGTTCGATTAAGGTTCGGGTGTTTTTGAATTGAGGCTTTTTGATCGAGAGGATTTCTGGTGAAATTGAGGGTTTGGAGAGTTTAGGAACTTCGAAATGAATCGAAAGCCCCCAATTTGTAGACTTGATTTCATGGTTTCGGGCATAACCCGTTTGATTTTGAAACCGCGTTCGTGTTTACCAATTTTAGGAGATTCGAGCTGTAATTTTGCAATTCTAATTGATTGATTGATTGTTTAAGCCGCGTATTAAGTTTAGAAGTGATTAATTTGATTGAATTCGTGTATTTGGACGAGATTTGATTCGAAATTCATCACGGTTACTCCTCGGCTCGATAAGGAAGGTCAACGCGCGGGAAAATCAAATTGGGTGGGTGATCGAGTTCGAAACAGGAGAACCGAGGGGGTTGTGCGGTTAATTCGGGTCAAATCGATTTAAAAATGGTGTTTTGTAGCCTCGCCGGAGCTCGGCCGGAGCTCCGGCCAAAGCCGCCGGAAAATCGGGGGGATGGTGGGGGTTTAGTTTCAGAATTTACACAAATGGTCCCTGCTCTTTCCAATTCTATTATTTTATGTAATAAACTTTTATTCAAAGTTTTTAAAATGACTAAACAACCCCTGTACTTTAATTCTAGGTTATTATTATTATTATTATTATTATTATTATTATTATTTATTATTATTAATATTAATATACTATTATTACCATTAACATTATGGTTATTATTTTTATAATTAAATTATTATTATTATTATTATTATGGTTATTATTATTATTATTATTATTATTATTATTATTATTATTATTATTATTATTATTATTATTATTATGGTTGTTATTATTGTTATTATTATTATTATTATTATTATTATTATTATTATTATTATTACTATTATTATCATTATGACTATTAATCCTTAAAGAATTAAAATTTTACGAATGAGTCAACACACTTAAATGAAATGACAAATATGATCACAAGGTATTATACAAAAATACAGGATGTTACAGTCTCCCCAACTTAAAAAAATTTCGTCTCGAAATTAAAATCAAAAGGGTTTACAAGAATAAGGAAGTGTACGTCTTCTTCATATGATCTTCACGCTCCCAGGTGAATTCTGTTCCTCGTTTGTTTTCCCATCGTACCTTTACGATTGGGGTCGTAGAGGTCCTAGTCTTCTTCATAATGCGATCCATGATTTCAACGGGTTTCTCAACCAAGTGTAGTGACTCGTCAATCTGGATGTCTTCCAATGGCACATGCAAGTTATCGTCGGCCAGACACTTCCTCAGATTCGAGACGTGGAAGACAGGATGAATTCCACTAAGGTCGGAGGGTAGTTCTAGTTTGTAGGCCACTTTCCCGATTCTTTTCAGAACCTTGAAAGGCCCTACAAACCTCGGAGCTAACTTGCCTTTCCTTCCAAAGCAAACCACACTCTTCCACGGTGAGACCTTGAGAAGGACCATCTCCCCAACTTGGAATTCCAGTGGCTTGCGACGTTTATCAGCGTAGCTCTTCTGTCGACTCCTTGCCACTTCCAGGTTCTTGCGGATGGTAGCGACTTTATCGGTCGTCTCTTGTATGAGCTCGGACCGGTGATAAGATTCTCGCCAATGTCGGTCCAGCAGATTGGTGAACGACACTTACGACCGTAAAGTGCTTCAAACGGCGCCATTTGGATGCTTGAGTGATAACTGTTGTTGTAGGAGAATTCTGCGAGCGGCAGGTGTGTATCCCAGTCGCCCCCAAAATCAAGGACACAGAGACGTAACAGGTCTTCTAGGGTTTGGATCGTCCGCTCGGTTTGGCCATCGGTTTGGGGATGGTAAGCCGTGCTTAAATCCAATTGCGTACCCAGAAGTTTTTGCATAGTAGACCAGAAATGAGAAGTGAATCGAGCGTCTCGGTCGGATATAATGTGAAGAGGCACACCATGACGGCTTACGATCTCGGCGATGTAAATCCGGGCTAACCTTGATGTCTTATACGTGTCGCGTATGGGTATGAAATATGCCGACTTGGTCAATCGGTCGACGATTACCCATATGCTATCGTGCCCGCAAGATGTCCGAGGTAGCTTGGTTATGAAATCCATAGATATATGTGTATATATATATATATATATATATATATATATATATATATATATATATATATATATATATAGGGGAGGGTTCAAGAGAAAACTCATATTTACTAGAAAACCATGAAAACCTCTAATCCACCATTGATTTATTTAATCAATGGTGGACATTACATAATGACAAGATGGTAAATAAATGACATTTAAAGGATTAAATTACAAAGTTGTAGGGGTATAATAGGCAAAACACATAGAATTTAAAAAGGTTAAATAAATAAAAAGAATGAAGAAAAGAAAAGAAAAGAAAAAAAATCAGAAAAAGAAGAAGGGGAGGGGCTGCCCGAGGTCGAACCCGGGGCCTCCCATCCAAACTGAAGCGCAGGAACCAGTGAACCAGGGCCGTGGCCTTGGTTCACATTGGTTTGATTTGTTTTTAAACATATATTCCCTGGTTTACCCCCAATCGATGAACCCTAATTTCAAAAGAATCAAAATCGGCCCTCGATTCGGTGTTAATCACCTAAATCATCATAGGGCTTTTGATCCTTGCACAAAAACGAGTAGAAATCAGGTCTTAATTACCTGATTGATGAGGTATTGAAAGGGTTTCGAGTTCGATTAAGGTTCGGGTGTTTTTGAATTGAGGCTTTTTGATCGAGAGGATTTCTGGTGAAATTGAGGGTTTGGAGAGTTTAGGAACTTCGAAATGAATCGAAAGCCCCCAATTTGTAGACTTGATTTCATGGTTTCGGGCATAACCCGTTTGATTTTGAAACCGCGTTCGTGTTACCAATTTTAGGAGATTCGAGCTGTAATTTTGCAATTCTAATTGATTGATTGATTGTTTAAGCCGCGTATTAAGTTTAGAAGTGATTAATTTGATTGAATTCGTGTATTTGGACGAGATTTGATTCGAAATTCATCACGGTTACTCCTCGGCTCGATTAGGAAGGTCAACGCGCGGGAAAATCAAATTGGGTGGGTGATCGAGTTCGAAACAGGAGAACCGAGGGGGTTGTGCGGTTAATTCGGGTCAAATCGATTTAAAAATGGTGTTTTGTAGCCTCGCCGGAGCTCGGCCGGAGCTCCGGCCAAAGCCGCCGGAAAATCGGGGGGATGGTGGGGGTTTAGTTTCAGAATTTACACAAATGGTCCCTGCTCTTTCCAATTCTATTATTTTATGTAATAAACTTTTATTCAAAGTTTTTAAAATGACTAAACAACCCCTGTACTTTAATTCTAGGTTATTATTATTATTATTATTATTATTATTATTATTATTATTATTATTATTATTATTATTAATATTAATATACTATTATTACCATTAACATTATGGTTATTATTTTTATAATTAAATTATTATTATTATTATTATTATGGTTATTATTATTATTATTATTATTATTATTATTATTATTATTATTATTATTATTATTATGGTTGTTATTATTGTTATTATTATTATTATTATTATTATTATTATTATTATTACTATTATTATCATTATGACTATTAATCCTTAAAGAATTAAAATTTTACGAATGAGTCAACACACTTAAATGAAATGACAAATATGATCACAAGGTATTATACAAAAATACAGGATGTTACAGTCTCCCCAACTTAAAAAAATTTCGTCTCGAAATTAAAATCAAAAAGGGTTTACAAGAATAAGGAAGTGTACGTCTTCTTCATATGATCTTCACGCTCCCAGGTGAATTCTGTTCCTCGTTTGTTTTCCCATCGTACCTTTACGATTGGGGTCGTAGAGGTCCTAGTCTTCTTCATAATGCGATCCATGATTTCAACGGGTTTCTCAACGAAGTGTAGTGACTCGTCAATCTGGATGTCTTCCAATGGCACATGCAAGTTATCGTCGGCCAGACACTTCCTCATATTCGAGACGTGGAAGACAGGATGAATTCCACTAAGGTCGGAGGGTAGTTCTAGTTTGTAGGCCACTTTCCCGATTCTTTTCAGAACCTTGAAAGGCCCTACAAACCTCAGAGCTAACTTGCCTTTCCTTCCAAAGCAAACCACACTCTTCCACGGTGAGACCTTGAGAAGGACCATCTCCCCAACTTGGAATTCCAGTGGCTTGCGACGTTTATCAGCGTAGCTCTTCTGTCGACTCCTTGCCACTTCCAGGTTCTTGCGGATGGTAGCGACTTTATTGGTCGTCTCTTGTATGAGCTCGGACCGGTGATAAGATTCTCGCCAATGTCGGTCCAGCAGATTGGTGAACGACACTTACGACCGTAAAGTGCTTCAAACGGCGCCATTTGGATGCTTGAGTGATAACTGTTGTTGTAGGAGAATTCTGCGAGCGGCAGGTGTGTATCCCAGTCGCCCCCAAAATCAAGGACACAGAGACGTAACAGGTCTTCTAGGGTTTGGATCGTCCGCTCGGTTTGGCCATCGGTTTGGGGATGGTAAGCCGTGCTTAAATCCAATTGCGTACCCAGAAGTTCTTGCATAGTAGACAAGAAATGTGAAGTGAATCGAGCGTCTCGGTCGGATATAATGTGAAGAGGCACACCATGACGGCTTACGATCTCGTCGATGTAAATCCGGGCTAACCTTGATGTCTTATACGTGTCGCGTATGGGTATGAAATATGCCGACTTGGTCAATCGGTCGACGATTACCCATATGCTATCGTGCCCGCGAGATGTCCGAGGTAGCTTGGTTATGAAATCCATGGATATATGTTCCCACTTCCACATGGGAATTTCGGGTTGTTCGAGTAATCCACTTGGACGTTGATGCTCCGCTTTAACCTTCGTGCACGTAAGGCACTTAGCAACATAGGTTGCTGTGTCTCGTTTCATTCTGGGCCACCAATATTGACTCCGTAAGTCCATGTACATCTTATCGGAGCCCGGGTGGATAGAATAACGAGTCCGATGTGCTTCGTTCATGATAGAAGCCTGAAGGTTATTGCGTTTGGGAATCCAGATTCGGTTTGCGAAATACATTAACCCATTGGCTCTTGTTTCCAATTAGGCTAAGAGATTGGCTCGAGCTCTTCCTTCATACTCCCTTCGGTTTGCACCGCTTGCTGGGCTTCTCGAATACTTGACTCGATGTGGCAATCGATCTTCAAATTTTGTAGTAGTACTATTGCATTGTTGATATCGAGTCGGATTTCAGTGTCAAATTCTACCAATGCGTCGAACCATTGACGTCGGTCGTGGATCTCTTGAACGGAAACCATCTTTTGATGCGTTTTTCGACTCAATGCATCGGCTACAACATTTGCCTTGCCGGGATGGTATCGGATATCACAATCGTAGTCGCTAATTAGTTCCACCCAACGACGTTGCCTCATATTGAGGTCCTTCTGATTGAAAACGTGTTGGAGGCTCTTGTGGTCCGTGTAGACTATACATTGCGTGCCATATAGATAGTGTCTCTAGATTTTCAAAGCAAAGACCACCGCTCCGAGCTCGAGATCGTGCGTCGTATAATTTACCTCGTGAACCTTCAATTGTCTCGAGGCATATGCGATGACCTTTCCCCGATGCATGAGAACACAACCAAGGCCTTGTTTCGACGCGTCGTAGTATACCGTGAAGTCGTCATTCCCATCCGGTAGCGTCAGAATAGGAGCATTGCACAACTTGTGCTTCAATGTCTCAAACGCCTCTTCTTGCTCCGCTTTCCACTCGAAAGGCTTGTTCTTCTGAGTCAAGGACGTGAGTGGCTTTGCGATTTTCGAGAAGTTGGCAATAAATCGCCGGTAATACCGGCTAGACCAAGAAACGATCGAACTTCCGTCGGAGTTGTGGGAGTACTCCAATTCTTCACGGCTTCAACCTTCGCAGGGTCGACGTGAATTCCTTGACTATTCACAACGTGCCCTAAGAATTGTACTTCTTCAAGCCAAAACTCACATTTCGAGAACTTCGCGTATAGTTGTTCTGAAGGAATTGATCTGCCCAAGATACATATTAAATTGATGTGGCTAGTGTGATATGATCCAAGTCGGGTCATACCCAATAACAAGCTTAACAAACATCAAAAGATAATTTATTTGTTGATAAGATCAAACAAATAAATAATGACACCAATTTAGAAAATGGATTTTCTAAATTATTGCTTTTGCAAATGAACATTATTATGTGAATAATTGTTCATGAGATATTATTTGTTTTTCATTATTTAGTGTTACTAAATGATAACAAATAAAAGAGTGTTTAATTTATAGAGTTTAAAAATTAGTTTTTGAACTTTATAAACTTGAAATAAATGTGTGATTAGTTATGTTTAAGATTTAAAAGGGTGGGACCCCTTGTCTTAAAGAGATCGGCCGCCCAAGGGGCATACTAGTGCCATTCTTTTTGTCTTGTAAATAGACAAACATAAGCATGCTAACATTCTTCAAGACATTCAAGATTCTTTCTTACATGCAAAACTCTCTCCTCTCAAAATCTCTCTAACTCTCTCACGGTTTTGAAGAAGAAGAAGAGCAAAATTTTCAGTTTTCAAAAGGGGTTTTTGCTTGCTGAAAATCGGTGTCAAGGATTCCTAGCAATCAAAGGGTGTTGTGCAAGCTTGGGGTATAGCCTCTTGAGAGCTTCTTCTTTGAAGTTTCAGCCATATCTTCATCACCATTCTCCTCTAGAAATCGTTTCTTTGGGTAGCTTCAAAGGTTGTAATCTCTACATCATATGTTCTTATTATTGTATGCATTGTGTATAAAGATCCATGGCTTGGGGTTCTTTGTTAAAATGGTTTAACAACTAACTTAATAACATGTTTTAAAATATAAATCCGCTGCGTTTTCATATAAACTAAGTTGTATGAGCTTTGATAAACATGTTAAAACCCCTTCAATGGCATCAAGAGCCAATTATACATATGCATACATGTATTATACTGGTAGTTCACGGTTTTGTGGTGTTTGACACCACATACCCGTGAGATTAAGGGTTGTTTTGGTACCCCCTTTTGATTTCTTAAAGATGTTACTTATGCATGTAATGATCTTTAAAAATCTAGATTATAAGATGTTTGTTTGTTTGGACAAAACCCATATGTTCTTGGTTAATGTTGGCCAAGAAAATGGGTTAAAAGGGGCTGCCAAAAACCATGACCTATGATGTGTTTTAATATGTTGTTTGTTGATTATGCATAACAAAGCCTTGACCATATGGATTGATTGATTGATTGGTTGTCTAGTTATATTCATTTGGCATGTAATATTTTATCTTTGGTTTCAAGTTTTGTTTTGTAATATATTCATTCATATGGTTTGTAATAAATAGATTAGGAGTTTTTCTTTACTAGAAAAATGTATTAGGATACATATTTTGTAAAGGATGCTCAAGATCAAGACTTGAAGAAAAGATAAGACAAAGAGGATGCTTGAAGATGTGGTTTCAAGTGGGAGTCCCTTTGGTCAACCATGTATCATGATTCTTAACCCTTAGGACATGACCATTTGACACACTTGTTTTGGCTAAACAAGTGTGATCAAGTTAGTATGCTTTGTTATGCATATATGAATGTTTTGTTTATGTTTGGTTGAATGCATATGATGATGTTTGTTTTGAATATTTGGATGTGATTAACAAACCGTCAACTAAAACAAACAATAAACAAGTAATTGGTTCTCAAATCATTAAGCATAAATAGAATGGTTCTATAAAAGGAGTTAATGGTTTGCAAAATAAAATGGGTTTATTTAAAAGAACCAATAGGGTACCATATGGTTGAATGCATACAATCATATGATACATAGACTTTTCTAAAACAAGAATTGTGAAATTATAAATCCCTTTTGAAAAACAAGTTAAACACCATCCTTTTACACAAACACTTAGGTTACTTGCAAACTCTTAGTGGGATAAAGGTCACCTAACCACTTTGAGGGAACTTGTAACTTGAGGTGAGAATACCATGTTCGTGGGATAAAGGTCACCTAACCACTTATATAGTAAACTCACACGTGTGTGTAAGTAGGACGACTTGATTTGTAAAATATATTGAATGGATCACCTAAAATATGTTTTATAAAAGGTGTTGATGGGATAAACATGTCGTGATAAACATATGATGTTTAAACGATCCCATACCACTAGAAGTTGCAATAGGTTGCAATTGTCATTTATGACTACCTTGTTTTATTTAAATAATGGGATAAAGGTCACCTAACCAATATTTAAATATAACGTTGGATTCTAAAATTTTGTTTATTAATAGTCTATGAGACATAAAGGGTATTAATAAATGAAATATAATTATCAACGATTACTAAAATGGAACTTTGTAAAATCTTGTAGATGGCCGACAATAACAACGCTAATAATGATGTACCAAACCAAAGCAACCAATCCCTAAGGGCGATCCTTCAAAGGGATCGTCTAACACCTAACAATTTCATGGATTGGTACCACAATTTGAGAATTGTTCTCAAGCAGGAAAAGCGGGCCCATATCCTTGATGATCCTATCCCCGATGAACCTAACGAGGAGGATGTGGAAGCCTATAATGATTGGGTTAGATATGTGGAGGACTCCATCCAGGTCTCTTGCTTAATGTTAGCAAGTATGACACCCGAACTCCAAAAGGAGTATGAGCTCCATGGAGCCATGACATGATCACTCAGCTGCGGGAAACGTTCCAGCAACAAGCTAGAGTGGAGCGCTTCGAAACGGTTCGAGCGCTTCATGCATGTAGGATGGAGGAATCCCAATCAGTTTCATCTTATGTTCTTAAGATGAAAAGCCACATCGACCGCCTTCAAAGGCTGAACTGTCCCGTCTCAAAGGAGTTGGCCACGGATTTGATCCTTAATGGCCTAACTAAAAAGTTTGAGGCATTCGTCATGAATTACAACATGAACGGATGGGACAAGAGCATAAATGAACTTCATTCTATGCTCAAATCAGCTGAGGCGGGAATGGGTAAAAGGGTTTTACCCCGTTCTCACCATTAATGAAGGTGGGAGAAGGAGAAGGTCTCTACCCCCTCCTAAGGCAACTGTTGCCAAAGGAAAGGGGCATGTTGGGGGAAAGGGGAAGATGGTTATTAGGGCGCAACCTCCGAAGCCCAAGGAGAATAAGCAAAAGGTTGCTGTGAACGACCCATGCTTCAAATGTGGTGAGATAGGGCATTGGATGAGAAATTGTCCAGTCTATCTCAAAGAGTTGAGAGAAAAGAGGGATGCGGGGCAAACCTCAGGTATAATTTACATGATACATGTTGAGCTAAATGTTATTTCTTCTAACACATGGGTATTAGATACTGGATGTGGAACTCACATTTATAATTTGTTGCAGGGGTTCAAAAGAAATGAGCATTATGCAAAAGGGGAAATAAGTCTCTTCATGAGCAATGGTGCAAAGGTTCACGTGGAAGCCCAAGGAGACTACATTTTGAAGCTTCCAAGTGGTTTGGAAGTTATTTTAAATAATGTATTATATGCTCCTAGCTTGACTAGGAACATAATTTCTGTTTCCCGTTTAAGACAATATGATTATGATTTCAAGTTTGTTGACAATGATATTCATGTTTCTTTAAATCATGTATTTTATTTTAAGGCTATACCTTGTAATGGTATTTATGAATTGGTTCAAGAAAACGCAACATATGATAGCTCAATATACCAAGCAACCACCAAAAGACTCAAATTAGATTTGAGTGATACCTACCTTTAGCATTGTCGTCTTGGTCATATAAACAAGAAACGTATACAAACGCTTCAAAAGAATGGTCTTTTAAAAACAAATGAATGTGATTCATTTGATGTATGTGAATCTTGTTTACAAGGAAAAATGACTAAGGCACCCTTTAGTGGAACTAACGAAAGGGCAAAAGATTTATTAGGTATCATACATTCGGATTTATGTGGTCCTTTTAAGCCAATGACTAGGAATGGTGAAAGATACTTCATTACCTTCACCGACGATTATAGTCGCTATGGGTATGTGTACTTATTAAGGCACAAAGATGAAGCTTTTGAAATGTTCAAAATCTTCAAGAATGAAGTTGAAAATCAACTCAACAAAACAATTAAAGTTCTCCGCACCGATAGAGGTGGTGAATACCTAAATGATGTTTTTCAAGATCATCTTAGGAGTTGTGGGATTGTCTCACAACTCACTCCACCTGGAACACCACAACACAATGGTGTGTCTGAGAGGAGAAATCGAACCTTATTGGATATGGTTCGATCTATGATGGCTAGAAGCACATTGCCTCTATCATTTTGGGGTTTCGCTTTGCTCTCCGCGGCCCGTATTTTGAATATGGCCCCAACCAAAAAGGTGGAAAAGACACCTTTTGAGATATGGCATGGAAGAGTTCCATCCATATCATACTTAAGGGTCTGGGGTTGTGAGGCTTATGTTAAGACTCCCACCCCGAACAAGTTAGATGTCCGATCCACCAAGTGTATCTTTGTTGGATATCCTAGAGATTCTATGGGATATTATTTCTATGATCCACTGGAACAAAAGGTGTTTGTTGCCAGAAAGGGTGAGTTCTTAGAGACAAAGTTTCTTATGGAAGGAACTAGCAGTAGAACAGTGGATCTTGAGGAGGATCAAGATTCACAGCCCGATGCACGTTTGGTTAAAACTAGCACTCAACATGAGGATGTTGAGGATGATCAAGCGGTTGATCAATACACACAAAACATTCGCAGAAGTGGTAGAACTAGTAATCCACCTGAAAGATACGGATTTTTCATGGATGGATGCTATGTGGTAGATTCAGATGAACCAACCACATATCATGATGCAGTGTCCAATTTGGATTGTGACAAATGGCTTGAAGCCATGAACGTTGAGATGCAATCCATGTATGACAATCAAGTTTGGGAACTTGTCATACCACCTCTTAATTCCAAAGTAGTTGGAAGTAAGTGGGTTTTCAAGAAGAAAACCGATATGCATGGAAACTTGGATACTTACAAAGCTAGACTTGTAGCAAAGGGTTTCACTCAAACTCAAGGGGTTGACTATGATGAAACCTTCTCACCTGTTGTAATGCTAAAGTCTATAAGGATATTGTTTACCATAGCTGCTCATTATGACTATGAGATTTGGCAAATGGATGTTAAAACCGCTTTTCTAAATGGATACCTTGAGGAAGATGTCTATATGGTTCAGCCTGAAGGTTTTGTCGATCCAAAACATCCTGATAAAGTATGCAAGTTAAAGAAATCAATCTATGGATTGAAACAAGCATCGAGAAGCTGGAATCACCATTTTGATGAGGAGATAAAGAAATTCGGCTTCATCAAAAACGCTGATGAGGCTTGTGTGTACAAGAAGGCTAGTGGGAGCATAATAACCTTCCTAGTATTGTATGTTGATGACATACTACTATTTGGAAATGACATCCCAACCTTGGAAGGTGTAAAAACCTGGCTTGGAAGTTGTTTTTCCATCAAGGACCATGGTAAAGCTGCCTATATTCTGGGAATAAAGATCTATAGGGATAGATCAAGGCGGCTAATTGGTTTGAATCAAAGTGCATACATTGACAAAATCTTGAAAAGGTTCAAGATGGAAAACTCTAAGAAAGGTAGTGTACCTATTCAAAGAGGGACAATATTGAGTACGACTCAATGTCCAAGCTCAAAGGAGGAGCAAAATAGAATGAAGGCAATCCCAAATGCATCTGCTATAGGATCCATCATGTACGCAATGATATGCACTAGACCGGACGTATCATGCGCTTTAAGCATGACAAGTAGATACCAGCAAAATCCTGGTGATAGTCATTGGATGGCTGTCAACAACATTCTGAAGTACCTAAGGAGGACTAAAGACATGTTCTTGATCTACGGATCTGGTGAAGAGGAACTCGTTGTAAAAGGTTACACGGATGCGAGTTTCCAAACCGATCGAGATGATTCAAGATCTCAATCGGGGTACATCTTTATTCTGAATGGGGGAGCTGTTTCTTGGAAAAGCTCAAAGCAAGAAGTCGTAGCGTTGTCCACTACAGAGTCAGAATACGTCGCCGCTTCAATGGCAGCACAGGAAGCTGCATGGCTGAAGAAATTCATAGCCGATCTAGGGGTAGTCCCTTCCATTCAGGATCCCCTAGAGATCTTTTGTGACAACGAGGGTGCGATTGCTCAAATCAAGGAACCTCGTGCTCATCAAAAGACTCGGCACATTGAACGGAGATTCAACTACATAAGGGATGAAGTTGAAAAAGGAAAGATATGTATTCGCAAAGTCCACACTGATAAAAACGTTGCGGATCCACTCACAAAGCTCCTTGAAAGGGCAAAGCATGAAGGCCATGCTTGTGCCATGGGACTTAGATATTCAAGTGACTGGGTTTGATGTTGTATTTTGTATTTAGATATTAGAACTCATGTTATTTGACTTAATTATATGGTTATAATTTCATTTGTTCTTCTATTTTAGCATGTTTAAATCCGTGAATAAATGAGTTATTCTAAACGTCCGTAGTCGATCATACTTGTTGGAACAATTATGAATGTAAGACTATAATGAAATTGGATTGGTTGATATTCATAAGGTATGAATATAGAGCAAGAGGTTGCTACCAAGGTTCATTGATATCTATGGGATATAGATATTGGACTGGCCCGCTCTCAATTATTTCTGCATGGAATCTTTGTGATTAGTCATAAGAGATATTGAGTAAAGGCGAATATCATTGTATCCTCAGACCTGAGATACATATTGGGTCTTGATATTCACCAAGTATTGTACTTTGACTTAGTACTTTGCTGTTCTGAAAAATTGGCAGTACATAAGGCTGAGTTCAGGTATGATATGAGGTGATTGTGAGAGACATATGTAGTCAAGATGGAATTTGTTCCTCTTATTCGTTGAGAGTTAGATGTCTAAGGCCTGTTAAAGTTAAATCTGCGGAGAATGACAATTCTGTGTCTCTTGGATTTAACATGACATCTGAAACAAAAGGATAAATGATTAATTCACCTAAAACATATTCAAGTAAGGTACTTGAAAAGGATGATGTTATTGAATGGCACTTAGTCATATACATTAGGGGTAGCAAACCGTTGCTAGGCGTTATTTGCTGCTTGCATCAATCTTCTATGAATCTTGTGCAAGTGGGAGATTGAAGGAATTGATCTGCCCAAGATACATATTAAATTGATGTGGCTAGTGTGATATGATTCAAGTCGGGTCATACCCAATAACAAGCTTAACAAACATCAAAAGATAATTTATTTGTTGATAAGATCAAACAAATAAATAATGACACCAATTTAGAAAATGGATTTTCTAAATTATTGCTTTTGCAAATGAACATTATTATGTGAATAATTGTTCATGAGATATTATTTATTTTTCATTATTTAGTGTTACTAAATGATAACAAATAAAAGAGTGTTTAATTTATAAAGTTTAAAAATTAGTTTTTGAACTTTATAAACTTGAAATAAATGAGTGATTAGTTATGTTTAAGATTTAAAAGGGTGGGACCCCTTGTCTTAAAGAGATCGGCCGCCCAAGGGGCATACTAGTGCCATTCTTTTTGTCTTGTTAATAGACAAACATAAGCATGCTAACATTCTTCAAGACATTCAAGATTCTTTCTTACATGCAAAAACTCTCTCCTCTCAAAATCTCTCTAACACTCTCACGGTTTTGAAGAAGAAGAAGAGCAAAATTTTCAGCTTTCAAAAGGGGTTTTTGCTTGCTGAAAATCGGTGTCAAGGATTCCTAGCAATCAAAGGGTGTTGTGCAAGCTTGGGGTATAGCCTCTTGAGAGCTTCTTCTTTGAAGTTTCATCCACATCTTCATCACCATTCTCCTCTAGAAATCGTTTCTTTGGGTAGCTTCAAAGGTTGTAATCTCTACATCATATGTTCTTATTATTGTATGCATTGTGTATAAAGATCCATGGCTTGGGGTTCTTTGTTAAAATGGTTTAACAACTAACTTAATAACATATTTTAAAATATAAATCCGCTACGTTTTCATATAAACTAAGTTGTATGAGCTTTGATAAACATGTTAAAACCCCTTCAGTTCCTTCTTCAACAGATCGAGGATTTGACAGAGATGAAGTTCATGATCGGAGCAAGACTTGGAATAAATAAGAATGTCGTCAATGAAAACGATGACAAACTTGTCTAGGTATGGCTTGCACACTCGATTCATAAGATCCATGAAGACCGCAAGAGCATTGGTTAAGCCGAAAGTGTAACGCCCCTAAATTTCCCGAAACGAGCATTTAATAATAATGGGCTTTTAAGGGTTAATTTAAGAAATAAAGGGGTAAATTAGTGGGCTATGGATCAAATTAGCCTTGATGGGCTAGACTTGATGGGTTTAAGGGCCCTAATAAGCCCTTAAACATGCATGAGCAACTCCATCTTCCACCATTTCAAACCCTAGCCACCAAATTCGTAGAGAGAGAGTAGAGAGAGAAAGTGAAGAAATTCAAGATTTGGAGCTTGAAGGTTTGAAGGATTGAAGTTCTGGTGGATTGGAGCATCAAAACACAAGGAAAGAGCAACAAAACGAGGTAAGAATCGGCCCCTAAGGCCTTCTGTAGATCAAACCCGGATTCTAGGGTTTTGGGGTTTTGAAAAGTTTAAAGAAACACATAAAGGTCGAATTTTTACGTATGAAAACGTGTAAAAAGCTTAGATTTGGTTTCATGGGAGGTAAACCAAGGATTTGGAAGTAAAAAGTTAAGATTTTGGGTTAAAAATGGGCTGGATCTGAGTTTCTGTTCATCCAGCGAAACTGGGCCCCGATCCAGCGAATTTAAGCAATTCAACCAGCAAAACTGTGAACTCATTCAGCGAGACTAGGAGAAATTTCAGCGAAACTACAGTTTCGCTCAGGCGAAACTACAGTTTCGCCGGTAATCTCGCTAAGACCCAGACTGACCTATAGACTCTGCGAGACTAGGGAATTTCAACGAAAGTTGGGCGCTCAAGGCAGCGAATCTGCCTAGCGAAACTAGCAGAAGTGCTGCCCAGCGAAACTGCAGTTTCGCTGTAGCGAAACTATGGGCGAAACTATAAAGAAAATGACGTTTTTGCATGTTAACTTTCGTGCAGCTAGAGTATTCAGGCTATAGCCTAAGTGACTTAGAATTTAAGCTACTTGGACGACTTCAGGTGAGTTCTAGATCCCCTATTTTATACATGCTTTAAATGTTCTGGGGCGGTATGCATACTAAGATATATACTTTTATGATCAATTCTTTTAAAGTAAGGTTTTACTTACTATCTTATATGGGAAACGGGATTTTCTAACGAATTGATAACGTGTTTTTCCTTATTGAGATATAACCTTGTAGTGATGGATTGCCTTTGAGATGTATTGTGTTATATTATATATATATAACTTAAATAAGAAAGTGAAACATAAAGAAAGGTTATGTGGCCCATAACGTGTACCTGGATAAAGTAAGTCTTGCAAGTAAAGTCCTGCAGGCAAGGGATAAAGTAAAGACTTGCAAGCAATGGCTAAAGGAGGGTTGCATTTGTTGTGCCCTCACCCGGATAAAGTAATGCTCGAACAGGCAGGTCTGTAAGCCCTGAATTGGCATGACAATAATGGCCCGATAGAGTACGACTATAAGCCCTTAATTGGCGTGTTGGTAAAGTCCTAGGCGAGCCTAGGCACCGATTGTGACAGAGAATTGACAGATAAAGAAGAGTAATAAATAACGAGAAATGAAAAGAAATGATAAAGTATCGATAAAGTGATAGCCTGTATGTATTGATGCTTGATAGACGAAAACTATTTTCAACTGATAAAGCTAATATCTCTTACGGAAGTTATTTAGCAAAGAAAACCTAGAATTCACTCAGCGAAGCTGACTTTTGTATGCATACCAGTTGACAGGTAAGAGTTAGAGCGATGGAATAGAGGCATGGGACTGAAGCTTCTTGGCACTAGAAGACTGGCATCCCGGATGAAGAAAAGCTAAACAAAGAACTCCTAAATAGTTTTGTGGATTAAAGACAATGTTTATATTTTACTTGTAATGAATTGGAATGACAGTATTTTTCCGCTGCAATAGATATTTTAAACGTATATGAGTAAATGATTGTCTTAAACTTTATGATTTGCTGTGAATGACCAACTATGAGGCTTCCCTAAGAAAGGTGGGGCCTTATAAGTTGGTATCAGAGCCAATGTTTAAGAGATTTGGGAAAACTGTTTTGTAAACCTAAACTTAAACAGATAATGGGACCAAGTGTCAAGGATGCCAGCCCAAGAAGCTCCATGCCAAGAGGTAACAAAGTGTGTTGTAGGTATTATTCCGAGGGATAGTGCCTTCTTATTTAAGTAAGAGCTGAGGTAGAGTATGATAAAGTTATCTGTGACACCTATCTGAATTTATATGACTTATACGTGCATAGACTAGGTATAGTAGGTTCTGGTGTTGGTGTGGTTCAGGATAGGAAAGTTTATGGCGCGAGAAGTTCTATAAGTAGTTAATCACAACTGGCCACTGTTATTAAAAATTTACAAAACTTGTCGTGAACTGAACTTGCCTTGAAAGACCATATTAACATTTTGAATCTTATAGGAAGTAGAAAGAATGGCACCAAAGAAAGAAGTCCCAACAATGGTCACCCGGAGAAGCACTAGGGGAAGGCCCCCGACTAAGGAAGAGGAAACTGCAAGTGCAACTGTGAAGCCAACGAAAAGGTCAACCAGAAAGCCGGTCGAGGAGCCGGTTAAAGAGGAGGAGGTTGAGTTAGAAATGGGAGCCGAGGGGCTCACTACTGACCAGGCAAAACTGAAGGAGACAGTGAAGGAAGCTATTGCCCAAGAGGTGCATCGAGTCCTCTCTGGAGTGATGCCCGCTCTGCTCGCGGAATTTGTGGAGCAGGTTAAGGGCGACAGTAAAAACAGTGCGGCTTCAGAGAAGGTTGATAAGAAGGGAGCGGTCAAGACTAAGGAGATGAGCGACGAGGAAGATCGTCTAGGTAACCATGACGGTCCCGAGGTGGAAGAGAGGGCGAAGGGGTGCAGCTACGGGGATTTTCAGAGGTGTAGGCCCCCAACATTTGATGATACTGGTAACGCTGCCACTGCCCAGCGTTGGATCAGGGAAATAGAGGTCGTACTGAAGATCAGTGAGTGCCGTGAAAACCAAACGGTGAAGTTTGCTTCCCATTCCCTTTTAGATCCAGCATTGTGTTGGTGGGATAACATTGTTGAGTCTTACGGAGAGGAGGCCATTGAGAGGATGAAGCGGCCGGAGATGAAGAGGTTGGTGATAGAGGAGTACTGCCCGAAAAGAGAGCTTGACAAGATTGAGCAAGAGTTCGTGAGTTTGGAGGCTGGAAATATGACTCACCAGGAGTACACTACAAAATTCAATGAAATGGCACGTCTGGTGCCTGACTTGGTGACTCCCGAATCCAAGAGAATCAAGAGGTACATACAAGGGTTACCTCTGGACATTCGTAGGGACATGGTCACGGCCCGACTTGATACTTTTAGATCAGAGGTGGACCTCAGTAGAAGGTTGTACGATCATCGCAGGCCGGTGATAGTGGGTGAGACGAAGAAGGCTTGGAATAACAATGGGAAGAGATATGGAAGTGGTGGCCACCAACCGGGAAACAAGAAAGCAAGGGTGGATGCAAAACAGATGGTTGTGAAGGGGATCGAGGAAATTAAGAACTGTGGGAAGTGTGGGAGGAGGCATCCCGGAGAGTGCCGATTGGGTAGCCATGGGTGCTACCGGTGTGGGAAAACGGGTCACATGGCTAGGGAGTGCCCGGAAGTAAACGAGTGCTTTAACTGCCATGAGTCGGGGCACTACAGCAGGGATTGCAAGAAAGCCAAGCCGGGAAGCTCGGGCATGAGCAAGGGTGATGACAAGGGGGACGATGGAAAGCTCAAGGTCAAGGCAAGGGCTTTCACCATGAACAAGAAGGAAGTAAGGAAGGACCCGGACGTAGTGTCAGGTACGTTCCTTGTCAATGATGTTTGCGCCTCCATATTATTTGATAGTGGTGCCAGTAAGAGTTTCGTATCGGTATCCTTCTGTGCTACACTAGATGTCCAAACTAAGGAAATAGATGATGCCTTCGAAGTAGAAACAGCCGATAGTAAGTCCATTAGAATAGTCAGGATGATAGAGGATTGCCACATTAAACTAGAAGGCCATTACTTTCCCGCACGATTGTTTGTTATGCCCTTAGGAGGTTTCGGTGTCGTACTAGGGATGGATTGGCTAGCGGCCCACGATGCTAACATAGTATGCCAACAGAAGATGATCCGATTAACGGCTCCAGATGGTAGTTCGGTTACGATCTACGGTGATAACGATTCTAAGGTTCCAAGGATCATTTCCATGATCAAGGCGGAGAAATGTATGAGGCGAGGGTGCGGAGCTTATCTAGCGTATGTCAAGGATGTTAATGATAAAGCGAAAGAGTTGCCCGATGTACCAGTAGTGCGGGACTTTCCTGACGTATTCCCGGAGGATCTGCCAGGAGTACCACCAGATAGAGAGATAGAGTTTCAGATTGACTTACTGTCAGGAGCCCAACCCATTGCCAAAGCACCCTACCGCCTAGCTCCGTCCGAGATGAAGGAGCTCATGTCACAACTGCAGGAACTCCTTGACAAGAGATTCATTAGGCCCAGCATTTCTCCGTGGGGCGTTCCCGTGCTGTTTGTGAAGAAGAAGGATGACAGCATGAGGATGTGTATAGATTACAAGGAGTTGAATAAGCTGACCGTGAAGAATCGGTACCCTCTACCCCGGATAGATGATCTATTTGATCAATTGCAAGGGGCAAGCTGGTTCTCCCGAATAGATCTCCGATCTGGATATCACCAACTGAACGTAAGGGAGCAAGATATCCCGAAGACGGCTTTCCGAACACGCTATGGCCACTATGAGTTTCTGGTTATGTCTTTTGGGCTAACCAATGCTCCTGCGGCATTCATGCACTTGATGAATCACGTGTGTCGGCCGATGTTGGACCGATCAGTGATAGTCTTCATTGACGATATTTTGATATACTCAAAGAATGAAGGAGACCACGCTTGTCATATTAAGGAGGTGTTAGAGACCTTACGAAAGGAGAAACTGTATGCGAAGTTCTCTAAATGTGCCTTCTGGCTACGGGAGGTGCAGTTTTTAGGGCACATTATAAATTCCGAGGGAGTTATGGTTGATCCAGCAAAAGTCGAGGCAGTTACGCAATGGAATTCCCGAGGACGCCATCTGAAATCCGTAGTTTCTTGGGATTGGCTAGCTACTATAGGAGGTTCATCAAAGACTTCTCAAAGATAGCTTCCCCGTTGACAAGGTTAACGAGGAAGAATGTGGTGTTCGATTGGGGAAAAGAACAGGAAGATGCGTTTCAAGAGTTGAAGAATAGACTAACCAAAGCTCCTATACTAACCCTACCGGAGGGAGATGAAGACCTAACGGTATACTCCGATGCTTCTTACTGCGGATTAGGCTGTGTGTTGATGCAAAGAGGAAAGGTTATAGCTTACGCATCCAGACAGTTAAAGGACACGGAGGTTAACTACCCGGTTCATGATTTGGAACTTGCCGCAGTAGTGTTCGCATTGAAGATCTGGAGACACTATTTGTATGGAACTAAGTGCGCCATATTTACCAACCACAAAAGTCTGAAATATTTCTTCGAGCAGAAATACCTCAATATGAGACAGAGGAGGTGGTTGGAGCTGATAAAGGATTACGACTGTGAAATCCATTATCACCCGGGTAAGGCGAACGTGGTAGCCGATGCCCTGAGCCGAAAGGAAGGATATGAACCGATCCGGGTGAAGGCGTGCTAACTAGTAGTAACCCCAGATGTTATGAGGATGATAAGCAAAGCTCAAATGGACCCTTTAAAAGAGCAGCAAATCAATAAGGAAAGGATGGTGGGAAAGGTGGATGAATTGATAGAGAACACCTTGGGTGTTAAGACCTTCCATGGCAGGATATGGGTTCCGAAGCATGGTGACTTGCGGGAAAAGGTTATGGATGAAGCGCACAAGACCCGCTACTCAATACATCCAGGCGCAAATAAGATGTACCACGATTTGAAGAAAGATTATTGGTGGCCTGGGATGAAGAGAGACGTGGTTGCGTATGTAAATAAATGTCTCACGTGCCTACGGGTGAAGGCTGAGCACCAAAGACCTTATGGTTATGTTCAGCCATTAGAAGTGCCAGAGTGGAAGTGGGAATATGTTACCATGGACTTCATCACCAAACTACCCCGCACGACAAAAGGCCGTGACGCGATATGGGTGGTTGTTGATAGACTGACTAAAAGTGTGCATTTCCTGCCAATCAAGGAGGCAATTAGTTCAGAAAAGCTTGCTGAACTATTTATCCGAGAAATTGTGGCGCGACATGGTATGCCCGTATCGATTGTTTCAGATAAGGATACGCGGTTCACCTCAAAGTTTTGGAAAAAGTTCCATGAAGAGATGGGTGCGAGGTTGCATGTTAGTACCGCATACCACCCGCAGACCGATGGGCAATCGGAGAGAACGATCCAGACCCTGGAGGATATGCTTCGGGCATGCGTTATCGAATTCATTTGGCGGTAACTGGGATGATCACTTGCCACTAGCAGAGTTCTCTTATAACAACAGCTACCACGCCAGTATTAAGATGCCCCCGTATGAGTTATTGTACGGTCGACGGTGCAGAACTCCTATTTGTTGGGGTGATGTCGGACAGAAGGAGCTAGGAAGCTTAGAAGTCGTGGAAGCCACAACGGAAAAGTTGGAGAAAATCAAGGCGTATATGAAGGCTGCCAAGGATAGACAAAAGTCATACGCCGACAGAAGAAGGAGACCGATAGAGTTCAGCGTGGGTGACAGGGTAATGCTAAAAGTGTCACCATGGAAGGGAATCATCCGATTTAGGAAGAGGGGGAAACTGAGTCCCAGGTTCATCGGACCATTCGAGGTACTAGCACGAGTTGGGGATGTAGCTTACAGGCTAGACCTTCCAGAAGAGTTAAGTGGGATTCACCCTACCTTTCATGTGTCGCACTTAAGGAAATGTTTAGCACCAAATGAGGCAGTCGTACCTCTAGATGACATCGAGGTGGACGAGAAGCTGAACTATGTAGAACAACCAGTGGCTATACTAGACCGAAAGGAGAAGCAATTGAGAAATAAAGTAGTCAAGCAAGTCAAAGTACAATGGAAACATCGAAAGGGTCGGATGCCACCTGGGAATCCGAGGAGGAAATGAGACGTCAATACCCCGATCTGTTTAACGACGAAGCAGGTTTCGAGGACGAAACCTAAATAAGGGGGGAGACTTGTAACGCCCCGAAATTTCCCGAAACGAGCCATTTAATAATAATGGGCTTTTAAGGGTTAATTTAAGAAATAAAGGGGTAAATTAGTGGGCTATGGATCAAATTAGCCTTGATGGGCTAGACTTGATGGGTTTAAGGGCCCTAATCAGCCCTTAAACATGCATGAGCAGCTCCATCTTCCACCATTTCAAACCCTAGCCACCAAATTCATAGAGAGAGAGAGTAGAGAGAGAAAGTGAAGAAATTCAAGATTTGGAGCTTGAAGGTTTGAAGGATTGAAGTTCTGGTGGATTGGAGCATCAAAACACAAGGAAAGAGCAACAAAACGAGGTAAGAATCGGCCCCTAAGGCCTTTTGTAGATCAAACCCGGATTCTAGGGTTTTGGGGTTTTGAAAAGTTTAAAGAAACACATAAAGGTCGAATTTTTACGTATGAAAACGTGTAAAAAGCTTAGACTTGGTTTCATGGGAGGTAAACTGGACGTAAAAAGTTAAGATTTTGGGTTAAAAATGGGCAGGATCTGAGTTTCTGTTCATTCAGCGAAACTGGGCCCCGATCCAGCGAATTTAAGCAATTCAACCAGTGAAACTGTGAACTCATTCAGCGAGACTAGGAGAAATTTCAGCGAAACTACAGTTTCGCTCAGGCGAAACTACAGTTTCGCCGGTAATCTCGCTAAGACCCAGACTGACCTATAGACTCTGCGAGACTAGGGAATTCAACGAAAGTTGGGCGCTCAAGGCAGCGAATCTGCCTAGCGAAACTAGCAGAAGTGCTGTCCAGCGAAACTGTAGTTTCGCTGTAGCGAATCTATGGGCGAAACTATGAAGAAAATGACGTTTTTGCATGTTAACTTTCGTGCAGCTAGAGTATTCAGGCTATAGCCTAAGTGACTTAGAATTTAAGCTACTTGGACGAGTTCAGGTGAGTTCTAGATCCCCTATTTTATACATGCTTTAAATGTTTGGGGCGGTATGCATACTAAGATATATACTTTTATGATCAGTTCTTTTAAAGTAAGGTTTTACTTACTATCTTATATGGGAAACGGGATTTTCTAACGAATTGATAACGTGTTTTTCCTTATTGAGATATAACCTTGTAGTGATGGATTGCCTTCGAGATGTATTGTGTTATATTATATATATATAACTTAAATAAGAAAGTGAAACGTAAAGAAAGGTTTTATGGCCCATAACGTGTACCTGGATAAAGTAAAGTCTTGCAAGTAAAGTCCTGCAGGCAAGGGATAAAGTAAAGACTTACAAGCAATGGCTAAAGGAGGGTTGCATTTGTTGTGCCCTCACCCGGATAAAGTAATGCTCGAACAGGCAGGTCTGTAAGCCCTGAATTGGCATGACAATAATGGCCCGATCGAGTACGACTATAAGCCCTTAATTGGCGTGTCGGTAAAGTCCTAGGCGAGCCTAGGCACCGATTGTGACAGAGAATTGACGGATAAAAAAGAGTAATAAATAACGAGAAATGAAAGAAATGATAAAGTATCGATAAAGTGATAGCCTGTATGTATTGATGCTTGATAGACGAGAACTATTTTCAACTGATAAAGCTAATATCTTTTACGGAAGTTATTTAGCAAAGAAAACCTAGAATTCACTCAGCGAAGCTGACTTTTGTATGCATACCAGTTGACAGGTAAGAGTTAGAGCGATGGAATAGAGGCATGGGACTAAAGCTTCTTGGCACTTGAAGACTGGCATCCCGGATGAAGAAAAGCTAAACAAAGAACTCCTAAATAGTTTTGTGGATTAAAGACAATGTTTATATTTTACTTGTAATGAATTGGAATGACAGTATTTTTCCGCTGCAATAGATATTTTAAACGTATATGAGTAAATGATTGTCTTAATCTTTATGTTTTGCTGTGAATGACCAACTGTGAGGCTTCCCTGAGAAAGGTGGGGCCTTACAGAAAGGCATAACCATGAACTCGTAATGCCCATACCGAGTACGGAATGCAGTCTTTGGGATATCATCGTCGTGGACTCGCAGTTGGTGATAACCCGAATGCAAGTTGATTTTTGAAAAGATTGCAGCTCCTTGAAGTTGATCGAAGAGATCGTCAATACGAGGAAGAGGATACCGGTTCTTGATGGTCAACTTGTTGAGCTCCCGGTAATCAATACACATGCGGAATGACCCATCTTTCTTCTTCACAAATAAGACAGGTGCATCCCAAGGAGAAGAACTAGGGCGGATAAACCCCTTCTCGGATAATTCCTGGAGTTGGCTAGAGAGTTCTTGCATTGCCGATGGTGCGAGTCGGTAAGGTGATTTAGCCGCGGGGCCTGCTCCCGGAATCAAGTCGATTTTGAATTCAACTTCACGTACAGGAGGCAACCCGCTAAGATCATCGGGAAAAACCTCAAGGAATTCTCGTACAACTGGAACATCTTTGAGTTCCTTCCCTTTGGTCTTGGTATTGACCACATAGGCCAAGAATGCCGGATAACTCTTACTTAGGCATTTCCGAGCCTTAGTGCATGACATAAGCTTGAGTCCTTTGGAGGACCGTTCACCGAACACCTTCAACGTGTCACCGGAGGGTAAGGGCATGCGAATACACTTCTCGAAGCAGATGATCTCGGCGTGGTTCTTGTATAACCAATCCATGCCAATAATAACGTCGAAGCTTCCAAGCTTCATTGGAATGAGGTCAATAAGAAATTTGTGGTTGTCAAGACACAATAGACAATCGCGGATAACCACGTCGACGGTGATGGGTTCTCCATAAGCAACTTCGACGGTGAGAGGTCTCTCTAGATTTAAGCGAGGTTTAGAAAGTGTCGGCTCGAACTCTAAGGAAACGAAACTTCTATCGGCGCCCGAATCAAATAATACGTATGCATAGGTGTCATTAATAAGAAACATACCTGTATAGGTTTTAAAGGCACTTAAGGACATAAGCAAGGAATTTTAAGAGCAATTCTATGGAGGTAGGGTTGAAATTTTTTTACGTACCGTTCACCACCTCGTTGTTCGTTTGAGCTTGGTTCGCGTTGATGTTGAAGGCACGTCCACGAGCTTGCGGAACATTGCCCACAAGACGAGGGCATTGGGGACGGTAGTGACCTGGTTCTCCACAATTGTAGCAGACCCGATTTGGTTCCATCACTGCGTTTCCCATTGCTCGGCGGCACGTTGCCACGAGGTGCCCATACTTGCCACATAGTGTGCAGATGCGACACGGAAGGTTGCCCAGGTAATGATACCTACACGTGTTACACATAGGTAGAGGGCCCGCATAAGCCTTTGCCACGGGAACTTGTGTTGCCGGTGTAGCCCCGGGAATACACTGTCTTTGGGGCGGCTTAGGAGCAGCCACGGCGTAGTTCCGTGCCGGTACAAACTTCCTTTTCTTGTTATCAGGCTTGACCTCCTTAACCTCCTCGGGGGTCGTCTTCTCAGTCTTCTTGGCACCCTTTGCAGACATAGTGCCCGCTTGGATGTGGTTCTCCGTCAATTAGGCAGTGATGGTGATGGCTTCTTCCAAAGTTGCGGGTCGACTACCCGCAACGGCATCCTGAATCTAAGGCGGAACACCCTTTATGAATTTCTCCATATTACGTGGAACCGTATCCACCATGTGTGGCAGCAGTATACTCAACTCGTGATGGCGGGTAGAATACGCCAGATGGTTCCCGCCATCCTGTTTCAGGTTCCAGAATTCCTCCTCTAGTTTCTGGATTTCGCTTCTCGGACAAAACTTGGCGATGGCTATGTTTTGAATTCCTCCCAAGTTAAGGCCAAGATCGCGTCGGGGCCTCGGTTTCTCTTTTCACTATTCCACCATGTTAAGGCCCTTTGCTGCAGCATACTGGTGGCATACCTCACCTTGAGTGCTTCGGGGCACTCACAGTTGACGAAAGTGTTCTCCATCCCTTCAAACCATTCTAAGAGACCGGTGGCACCTTCCTTGCCACTATAACTGGGAGGCTTGCATGAACTAAAGTGCTTGAAGGTGCAAGACTGGTTGTTACGCCGTTGGTTGGCACTATTTTCCCCTTGGCCGTTGCTATTGTTCGTGACGTTTGCGATCATTGTGCTGCTGAGTTCAGCCACTATGGTCGGGATGACCGCAGCCATTTGCCGGGCAATCATGGCGGCAAGCTTACGGCCGGATCTTCCTCGGTTTTCGTGGTAACGAGACATGCTGGAAAAATACAAATTTGGTTAGGACCGGTTTAAGGTAAGAATCATGAATTATACAGAATGATTCCATTTGGTGACGCATCACCATTTGAAAACATTGACATGTCAAGATGAATTGACCCATTCGCCTCAGAAACTTGTGTATGTTGGTCATAGTTTATCACTCATCCCGGAAATCCCCAGGTAAGCATGACTGGTCCCGTAGGATTTATGCGAAATGCTTACCTTAGCCCGAGGGCCTTTTGCCAGGAAAACCAGAATACAGGTGTCTATGTACCACACTAGTTCTTTGGTTCATGAAATCAAAGATCTTGATGAGATATTTATAAGATTAGACATAAAGTCTAAGGAATTCCTATCAATAGATTCTACTCGGAGACGAGAATAAGTTTAAGAAGTAGTAACTGTCGGGGAGAATCAATGTTTAAGATAAGCCTAGGGGAGACGGGTAACAATATGTAATCATGTAGAAAGGCACCTATCCTAAGGCATCACATTGCACATAATAAGGCATAGCGTTAGGCAGCATGCAAACAATAAGTATGTATTCATAAGAATACTATTCTATAAGGATCATGCATAAACTATAGCCTAGGTCACCATTTCTAATAACCTAAATCCCTATAGTAACCTGGCTCTGATACCAATCTGTCACACCCCAACCTTGACGGCGGAAACGTCGAGGTGTGAGGGTTAAGATTGTTCACAGCCACATAACGCTATGTTAAAATGTAAAATACCATTAATCAATTGTTTCAAACACCACATACATCAAAGTCTCAAAAATAAATCAAACGAAAACAAGAATCCAATTGTCTTTATTAAGCCTAGGTCCATGTTCTAGGTTTAAGCATTTCTTCAATCATCGCTAAGCCTAGGTCCATGTTCTAGGTTGAAAATAAAGTCAACTAACGAGTTGGTGAGTTCTCATGGTTTTATATATAATAAGTATACAAAAACGTGGCAATTCTAGTCAATGGTTACAAGATAGTAAGTATATAGAACATGCATAGTTACAATCAAACCTCGACTGAATAATATAAATAAGCATGATTAGCTAAGTGTATTTGGTTCCCTAGTGCACAAGCATACGGCTCCTAGGAGCCGGCAATTCCTCGGCTTTAGCACCAAATAGGCTTGTCAGGCCCAAAGATCTAAGACTTCGCTAGGCTATCAATAGTTAATGATTGCACACGTATGTCACATCTCATATAATACTTAACATATTCAAACAACCATGACTATGTAAAGAATTGCACGTGTATAATAAGTATCAAAGCGTGTATGTGTAAGTTTGTACAAGCAACATATTTCACCCCGAAAGGTGTGAAATAAACGTAAAGCGGGGCATAAGAACTCACGTGTTTAATAAGAGAGACTTGTAGATGTAATAAGAATAACCACGAATAAGATTTCCAACACAAACGTCACAAGGCACTTAATTAAGAATAAGGTAACGCGTTATAATTTGTTTGACGATTAATTATATTTTAAGGTTGTAAGTATAATAGGATTTAATAATTATTCCTATTTATTACATGTTAATAATGCGATCGGATAAATGGAACGAATGGATTTTATAATTTGAAATAATTAATTGTTTGCGCGTATGAGAAAGAATAGTATAAATAAGAAGAAAAACTTGATTTAATCGTACGTTAAACCGATTTATAACGATTGCATATAATAATTATAACGCAAGACTTAACTATTAAAAAGAACTATATATATATATATATATTTAAAAAAATGAACCATATATATATATATATTTAACTATTAAAAATGAACTATATATATATATACATATATATAAAATGAACTATATAAATATATATATTTATATATTAATAAGTAGCTAAACAATTTAATTATTTAAATATATATGAACATATACAAGTATTATTTTCACACATTTCTTTTGTATTTTTTTTTAAAAATACAAAAATGTATTTATAAATACAAAAGTATTTTATAAAAATTAATTTAGCCATAAATTAGTTAAACAAAAGTTTAAATAAATTCTACCTTTTATAAAATAATTTTAGAAATTTTCAGAATTTAAAAAGGTTAAATAAATAAAAAGAAATGAAGAAAAGAAAAGAAAAGAAAAAAAATCAGAAAAAGAAGAAGGGGAGGGGGCTGCCCGGGGTCGAACCCGGGGCCTCCCATCCAAACAGAAGCGCAGGAACCAGTGAACCAGGGCCGTGGCCGTGGTTCACATTGGTTTGATTTGTATTTAAACATATATTCCCTGGTTTACCCCCAATCGATGAACCCTAATTTCAAAAGAATCAAAATCGGCCCTCGATTCGGTGTTAATCACCTAAATCATCATAGGGCTTTGATCCTTGCACAAAAATGAGTAGAAATCAGGTCTTAATTACCTGATTGATGAGGTATTGAAAGGGTTTCGAGTTCGATTAAGGTTCGGGTGTTTTTGAATTGGGGCTTTTTGATCGAGAGGATTTCTGGTGAAATTGAGGGTTTGGGGAGTTTAGGTACTTCGAAATGAATCGAAAGCCCCCAATTTGTAGACTTGATTTCATGGTTTCGGGCATAACCCGTTTGATTTTGAAACCGCGTTCGTGTTTACCAATTTTAGGAGATTCGAGCTGTAATTTTGCAATTCTAATTGATTGATTGATTGTTTAAGCCGCGTATTAAGTTTAGAAGTGACTAATTTGATTGAATTCGTGTATTTGGACGAGATTTGATTCGAAATTCATCACGGTTACTCCTCGGCTCGATTAGGAAGGTCAACGCGCGGGAAAATCAAATTGGGTGGGTGATCGAGTTTGAAACAGGGGAACCGAGGGGGTTGTGCGGTTAATTCGGGTCAAATCGATTTAAAAATGGTGTTTTGTAGCCTCGCCGGAGCTCGGCCAGAGCTCCGGCCGAAGCCGCCGGAAAATCGGGGGGATGGTGGGGGTTTAGTTTCAGAATTTACACAAATGGTCCCTGCTCTTTCCAATTCTATTATTTTATGTAATAAACTTTTATTTAAAGTTTTTAAAATGACTAAACAACCCCTGCACTTTAATTCTAGGTTATTATTATTATTATTATATATTATTATTATTATTAATATTAATATATTATTATTACCATTAACATTATGGTTATTATTTTTATAATTAAATTATTATTATATTATTATTATTATTATTATTATTATTATTATTATGGTTATTATTATTATTATTATTATTATTATTATTATTATTATTATTATTATTATTATGGTTGTTATTATTGTTATTATTATTATTATTATTACTATTATTATCATTATGACTATTAATCCTTAAAGAATTAAAATTTTACGAATGAGTCCACACACTTAAATAAAATGACAAATATGATCACAAGGTATTATACAAAAATACAGGATGTTACAATCAAGGTATATATTTCATATGTTTTCTCTAGATCCAAGGTAGATCTATGTCGAATTGGTGTTAATACACCATTTTGTGATGATAAACTTGACACATTTGTGAGCATATGTTTATGGGTGTTAACATCCTCGATTCTAAGGTTCTTTCTTGAGAGTAATCAAATGGTGAGTTCTTGATATTTCCTTTTATATATTTATGTGTTTTTGGGCTAGAATACATACTATGATCACTTGCTTAAAGTGTACATGATTTTGGTAGTAAACTTGTAGGCGTACTTAATTTATTAATGTTTTCGATCCAAAATATTCGAGATAAATCTCAGATTGTTATAGTTCTCCACATATGTGTATAGTTCTCGGACTATACAGTTCCCGCTTCCCAGGGTAATATTTGGTTTGTACATACATAGTATGTATTCGATCTGCATGGTATTTGGGACATAGTATGTATTTGGTGTGCATAGAATTAGACACATAGTATGTACTCGGCTTTGCATTATTCTCCACATATAGTAAGTACTTGACCTTGCTAAGCTCTTGGTATAGTTCACGGTTCATGTGAACTTGAGTTTTGTCATCTAGACCATGATAGCATACTATTATAGGCTATAATCTCATTCGAATGACGCCATTCGAATATGATTATAGCCTATGTTAGTATTCTAGAAAAAAAACCCATAAAAGACTTAACTTTTATGAAAAGCCTATGCTAAAATGATAGTAAAAAACATTAAAGAATGAAATAAAGATGAAGTGCTAAAGTGTAATTACTGTTATGATAAAACGATAAAAAAGTTATGATAGTTAAAGAATGTAAAGAGACCTAAAAATACTAAAGATCACATTTGAAAGTTAAAGTTTAAAGTCTTGCAAACCAGACATGAATCTGTTTTCGTTGCATTAACTTGCCTTGTGCAAGATCACCTGTTAAAGGATTGTAACTTCTTGCACACTCAAACGATAGGGGGCTTGTATTATGCTCACTCACTTTGACATGAGTTATGTCATATACACTCATATGATAGGGGTTTTACCTTGTACTTGCTCGCCTTGACAAGAGTTATACTTTATGCATGCTCACTCGTTAAAGGAGCTTTGTATTTGTACAAACTCAATGATAAAGATAAAGATAATAAAGTCAAAGTTAAAGTAATTTTTACCAAAAATGTCATGGTACTTAATAAAGTAGTAAATGACGTGACGGATAAGTTAATTATGAGATATGTTAAAGTTTATAAATGACTGGTATGCCGAAGTATTTTGATAAAGTTAAAATCAGAACGCACATAGCAACTATAATTTTTATATAAGTATTAGTTTGACAAGTATGGTAATTGAATAAAAAATGAAAGCTTGACATGTTGATAGGAGTTATCCTAAAATTGACATTTTAAAAAGATTAGTACTTTGTTATCTTTTGGATTTTAAAGTGATAGATCATGAATGATATATGACAATGTATTCCTACTACAACGACTTCTTGGTTGTTTAGTGTTTAAAAGTAGGAGGTTGCTCTCGCGTTATGGCGGGGAATTGTGTATGTATGGCTTTATTAATTGTGTATAATACTATCAAAGTTAAACATACACTAGGTAAGTGTTATTGAAGATCTTTGGTAGGGGAATGGGAGCATTTGGTTTAGCTACACTGCTGTAGTAGGAGAAATTAAATGTCATTGTTTGGATAGCCTACTTGATAGATAGAGGCTTTGCTTTTTTAGAGAAGATGTCCTGTGTTCAAACTCAAACAATAATGTAATATAAAGTAATTTATAAGTAAGATAGATTTGCCATTTATAAAAAAAGAAAAAAAAAATCAAACTGACCATCATGAATACTGCTTTGTTCCATAGAAAGTTCCTTTGATCTCAAACCTAATACTTTTCAAATGCTAAATTGATAAAAAGCCTAAAACAAACTAACGTTAAATTAAAAACTTCAAAACCCGTATTCCCTCGACTTGATTCAAACCTAATAACATCACAAAAATTCCTTAAAACTAACTCTAAATCACACATTCATTGAACAAAAATGCAATCATAAGCACTGCAACAAGCCAACAACAAATGCATATGAAAACATAAAATATCACAATTTTACTTCTGATATAAAAAAATAAATAAATAACCAATTAGAAGAATATGATTAAAAATGATAGAGTTAATTTCAATTTTGCTTCTAAAGTTTGACTATAGTAATAATTTTCTTCAAAATTAAAAACATCAATTTACCTCCAAAAGTTTTATATGTTGTTTTAATTTCACTCCAAAAGTTTTATTATTTTGGATAAAGTTGAAACAATTAATAAAATTTTTAGACTGAAATTGAAGCAACTTATGAAACTTTTGAAGGTAAATTGATGTTTTAATCTTTTGAAAGAAAATTATTATTTTTAACAAAACTCAAAGGAGTAAAATTAAAATTTTACTCAAATTGATAACATTATACAAAATTGCATGCCAACGTTTGTTTGCATATTAACTATTAAAAATGCTTATTTCCATCACTGACCTGTGTTCATACTTCTTCACAATCACTTTCCAAAACATTCTACCAACCAAATATTAGTAAATATTGTCTTTAACTTACCTAAATTCATATGTTGTTTAATTTCGAGTTTTAGAAGTTACAAATATACATACAACTATATATGTCCAACGTTCATGTATAAAAAATAAAGAACGTTCAACGTCTTAAGGCTCCTGCTGAGCATACATAAGCTATATAATAAATATGAGCTTTAAGCATAATTTGAACTCATATAAGCCCTATACAAAGTAGCACTCATTTTCTCAAAGCATAAGCTGGAAAACATACTTGGTTTCTAATTGACACAGCTCAAAGTCGATGTTAGGAGGAAATTCATTAAATAACTACTTTGGATTGCGAGGTAGAGGAGACGATAACGTTCGCAAATCAACAATATCCCCGATCATGGTTAACATGTGAATGTAGCACACTAACGATGTGTTCTCGAGTCTCATTTAAGAAGAGAAAATAAAGGAAGTAGAAGGAAAGAAAAAATAGCCGTGTTTTAGAGTTTTTTTTAATAGAAGAAAATAAAAGGATTGTTAGAAATTTGTGTTCGTAAGTTTAGTTAGGGGGAAAAAAGAAATGAAAGGAAAGGAAATGAAAATAAAGTTTAAAATCAATCCTTTCATAATAGAAGGAAATAGAAAGAAAGAAAAAGAAAGAAAAAACAAATTTAGAAAAAAATAGAAAGAAAAAAAATATTTTCTTTCTTTCAAAAAGTAAACTCGGGAATACAAGGTTAACGCAAAAAAAACCACATGAATGAGACAAAATATTATATGAGTGGAGTGATTTGAAACACCACCTTTTTCGAATGATTGAATCAATTCATTTGAGGAATAAAAGTATAAAAACCCATAGTGACTACTAATACTATCTTTGTCTCTGCAAGTTGGAGTTTATTAGAACCTCATAATAATAAATTATGGGTTCATGGGGCGGTGGGTTCTCCAATGGAGGAATTTGGGGAATGCGACCCTTTGATTCCGAAAACGGAAGACGTCGGAATCCCCCCAAATCGTCGGCATCATCTCCGGCCACCGGAGAAACAGGCGGATGGTTCCCTCTGAAGCCAGCCGCCACCGCCGCTACACTTGCCCTAACCGGTGACACCATCGCTCAGCTGAGAGAAAGATGGGTCAACTCCAAATCGCTGCAAAATCAACACCCTTCTGATTCAAATGAGGTCAGTCGTCCAATTGCCACAATACCCACATCGTATCTTTGTTTAGATTGTCTTGATGCTGTTGTATGTTTGGAGTTTGAGTTGATTAGTTGTGTGTTTTAGTGAATTTTAAGCTAATTGTTCATGTTATAGATTATAGTTAACAACCCATGCTGGAAATTAATTATGAATGTCATGTGGGAGTTTTGAATTGAGTTAGGTACTACTGTAAGTCTGTAAATGAAAAAGTTTAAATAAGGAGTTGAATAACATTGTAATTGTTGGTTTGTAATGAGAACAAAAGGTTGTGGTTCATGCTGGTAAAATTTTCAATGCTTAATATTGTTGTACTCTTTTCATTCCTTTATTCATCTTGTAATATTATCTTTTAACATGATGTTTTGCTTAAAGTTCAAAACATGTAAGGTATAGATGGTAACACGAACAAGAAAGAAAAAATCAAACCACATATGCATATTATTAAATGAGATGTAATGATGTATACAATAGAATTCTGAATTTAATCTGGGTATTCATGTGAATAGACAAGCAAATGTTGTGGAGACTCAACTGTAGTTTTGATCATTTTGAAAACTTTTTCGGGGTTCACAATTTGTTTTACATCTGTTTGAAGTTAAACTGAATAGCCAGATCTTAATAGAAATAAACTATTATTCTACTGAAAAATGTAAACTTTTAAAACATCTTTTGATGGAAATCTGATATTCAGTTTTTCTGTTTCATGTATTGAAAGTTCAAAGCTTTGCACAAAATAGAAGTCCAAACATCAGTTATATCATTTATTTTTTCACTAGGTGAAGAAAGGTATCGAGTGAGGACTGAGGAGTGCTGCTGCATTTTCTAATTAAGTTGATGTAAACATACTGCTAAAGATTATTGCATATTGGATGTACACTTGGACTACCTCTCCACATATATAGGATAGTATTAAACCGTCTTTATCATAGTCATTATCAATATCATCATCAATGCTATTGTTGTTATTAGTCTGAAAATGATTATTACTGCATTACCTCATTTGTTGTGAAATCAAAAGCTGGAATAAACGGGTCTTTCCCAAAACTAAGAACAAACTTGTAAAATAACAGCCGTGAATAAGTAGCAGGAGGATTATAAAATAAGAACCCACTACTGTAATATCTAAAGGAAATTGATCCGCCTAGATTAAAAGCAAAGGGAACACTTCACACCACCAAGATCAAAGATCTATGAGGGAAAATGAAGACTTAAGGAAATAGAGGTTAATTCCCTCAAATTTTTTATCCATCGCTCTTTCCAAAATGAGAGTTTCTCCATTGTATAAAGAAAAAGTTATATGACATTCTCTAGACTAAAATGAACAAAAGGATTTGGTGCTAGAATTTTTAACCAGTCATAGAAGAAAAAAATGTCTGCACAATCTGGGACCACTTGCGGCAGCATTTCTAAGAAATATGTTTTTAGCCTCCTTTGTTGTATTCTTACCTTCTTTTTTAGGCCAAGTAGAGTCTGAAAACTAATAATAAAAAAATCTGCATGCACTAGCATATGCATATGGCCAGCTTATTGAAAGCATATTAATATGGACTGCCTTAGACCAATTGTTGGGGCAGTGTGTAACTCTTGCTTTAAACAATCATAGTTTTATTCATGTTAAAAATCTGCACATGCAATCTGTTTTTATTGCCTCTGTTATCAACATCACAATTTCATAATTTAACTAGAAGGTCTGAATTTGTTATTTCATTATTTGCTTTTGAGATTTAAAAGTAGATGTAATGTATTATTATTAGGATGTCACATGGAGTCTGCTGGACCATAATTGGCTCCGAGCCTTGCGAATGGCTTCTTATGGGTTCCTGTTGTATGGACCTGGGTCTTATGTCTGGTACCAGTATCTTGATCGTTGCATGCCCAAACAGACAATACAGAACATAATAACGAAGGTTAAAAACAATTTTTTTTACAGTTCAAATAATTGAATCAAAAATGATTATATTTTCTTTGATTTTAATTTGAAGGTTGTATTGAACCAAATTATACTTGGTCCATGTGTGATTGCTGTTGTTTTTGCATGGAATCATCTGTGGCAAGGGAGGCTTTCAGAGCTTCCAAAGAAGTATCAGAAAGACGCTCTTCCCACATTACTTTTTGGTAGCCACTTTACTTGCACTTCAAAACTTATTAATACAGTTGTCAGTAGGCTTAATCCAATCTGATTCTTGCAGGATTTAGATTCTGGATTCCCGTCAGCGTTATAATTTCTGGTATCTTTCTCTCTCCCTCTTTTTATGCATACGACTGTGAGCTGACCTGGCTTTAGCAATAATGGAATGGACAACGTTTCTTCATCCATTTTGGTTTTTATTTTGTGTAGTTAAGTTAATCTCTGTGTTGGGAATGGACAACTTTTCTTCATCCGTTTTGGTTTCTATTTTGTGTAGTCAAGTTAATCTCTGCATTGCACAAAATACACAGGGATAAGAGAATTAAAGATGCAATATGGATTTTTTTTGGTCCTGCCTTTTACAAAGTAATAAAGTATTGAAATAAACTACATGATTAGAAAGGCTAATATGACAAATAATTTAAGTTTTATAACCACATAAGAAGAGGGGGGGGGGGGTAGAAAGAAAACTATGCAGCATATCATTTGTGGTGATAGTTTGGAACTTTGGACTAATTTAAATAGAGGTGACTGGGTTGGAGGGTTGAGTAACTGATCAGTGTGTAATCTTTGGGTGGGTTGAGTAATGGGTCAGAATGTTTTTTTCTTCTTCAGAAAAGAATAAAGTTCATAATAAATAAGTGGTGTGTCAAATATAATTACAAAAGTTATATTACTTCACTAATAATCTTACGTTTTGAACAAATTGAAGAGGTTTTATTTTATAATGACATACTTTAAGTATCATCTTTCTTTAAAGCTATCTGTTTTCTTTTATTTTAGATATAAGCTAATTGTCGCAATTTCAACTTAAATATGAATCATGAAATGATTTTTATTTCTTTTATTCATTCAGTTTTGGATTTACACCCGTGCACACAAGCACATGAACACACATTCACATATTCTCACTTTCTTCGAATCTCCAAATCTTGGCATCCACATATGAATTATGATTTTTCACTATTTCTGACCCTTATCCTTACGATGTTGCTTAAACCTGTCTGTTAAAATTTAAATCACTTATATGGACCTTTGTGGATCAATCTGTTGTGAAATTGTTCAGTAATAAACAATGTACGGAGAAACTTTTTCCTGATTGCTTGGTTTCCCGTCGCTTAACATCACGCGTATAATTTCTGCTTATATTGGAGCCTGTCAGTACCAGACAGGTCTTTAGGTAAGCTATTAAGCTGGTTTGGCATATGTTACAGGGCGATTCCTCTTCAAGCGCGTGTTGCTTTCATGTCCATGAACTCTATATTTTGGAATTTCTACTTGTCTTCTACTATAAGCAAGTGACCTTTTTCCTCTGGAATTCCACCCACCTATTACCGACAGGTATTTATCCTAATCAAAACTGAAACTAAATGACTCCAATCAATCAAGATGTATTGTTTTGCTTGTTTCGATCAGGTGAATGGTTGGTGTGCAGGCTGGAAAGGGTGCCTGACTGACTCTTTTGATATTCATATTTCAATTTTGATGTGTTTGGAAAACCCAAGTATTATTTTATATATTATTAATATTTTTGACATATATCTGTACGTGCCTCAATCTTCAAGGTTGAGATTTAAGTCAAGATTTCCAATATAATATGGTAAAGACCAAAGGGCGTGTAGCCGTATGGCATTCCATGTGTATATAGTGGTGTCGCTTTTGAGGATTTGAGTCTAATGGTGAACATTGGTGTAGACGTGGGAGTAGAATTAGATTGGGGCGTGTGTTTGCCGTCCTAAAAAAATATGGTAAAGTGCATGCAAATACGTGTCAGGTTCTTAGCTTTGGAACGAACAAGTAAAAAGATTGTAGGAGCATATGCAATCCACGTTCTCAAAACGCTCATGAGCGTGTATAGTCACTACTCGTATTAGCAAAATATTCATCATTCTAAGTGAGAATATGACGTCTTTCTTGAAAATCACTATAAGGAAATAAGAACAATTAGTGTAGCATTTTTCTTACTAATGAATTTCCTCTTTATTTCATCTAGTAATTAGGTAATCTTTTTGATCGAGCCTAGGTATAACTTTCTTGAGATGACAATTGATGAATGAATGCAAACAAACCAATTAAACATGTTGTTTGGAGCTTATATGTAGGGGTGTTTAAAAATATCCGAATCCGAAATATCCGAAAATCCGAAATTCGGATATCCGAAAATTCGGATATCCGAACTTCGGATTTCCGAAATTTCGGATTCGGATTCGGATAGTGATTTTCAGAATTTTGGGATATTTCGGATATCCGAAATATCCAAAATATTTTTATAAAAATTTAAAAATATTAAATATTAATTATATATTTCGGATATTTTTAGATATTTAGGACATTTTAATAAATAAACTTCGAATATCTGATAAAAACTTTAATAAAAATTATTACATTTTTATAAAATTTATTAAATAATATAAAATTTCTTTGAATTCGGATATCCGAACGGATATCCGAATCCGAATCCGAAATTTCGGATATCCGAAATTTGGATATCCGAAATTTCGGATACGGATTCGGATGATGAAATTCACTATCCGAAATTTTCGGATATCCGAAATTCGGATATCCGAATTTCGGATATCCGAAAATGAACACCCCTACAGTTATATGATTGGGTAAGTGATGTCCGGATCAATAGTTTCCTCTTTCAAATGTTCTTGTACATATATACATACATATTTATCTATGTGTGTGTAATGGGAGAAAGGTCGGTTTCTGCAATATATGTATTCATTATTCGAGACTTATGAAGTCACTAGAATATGACATGTGTATCTGAGGAGCGAGCTATATATACCTATATAAGAGCATTCATATTGGGTTCTTTATATATTTATGAATGTGTTTAATATATTATATAAAAGAGTAAATTACCATTTGTATCCCTGACATTTGTTCATTTTAACCACTTGCGTCCCTGCGGTTTCAAAATTACCATTCGCCCCCTAACGTTTTTATTTTTGTCTCCATTTGAGCCCTTAACCCTAACGCCGTTAAATTTCACCGTTAGTTTTTTGTAAAGTTACAAAAATACCCTTAGTTTTCATCCCAACCTAACCCACCCCACCCTAACCCCAACCTTCCCCTCTCTCATCTCAACAGACCAACATCACCCCCACCCCCCCCCCCCCCACACACACACCCAAACAACATTGATCAAGATTTCATCCTCTTAACCAAGGTTCTAACAGTGGCAGCAAGATTCGACCCACATACAACGTTGCGTGCAGCGACGATGATGGTGGCGGTGCGACTTCAGTGTCTAACGGGGCAGCGGTTCTCAAACCCTTTTAACCACAAACCCAAACCCAAAGTCTTAACTCCCGCAGCTTATCTTCTGGGTCTCTCGGTCTCTCGATCTCTCGGTCTCTCTCTCGGTTCTCTTCAACAATTGCCAACAAAATTTGGAGTGGTCTGTTGAAATTGACCGGCGATTGTGGAGGATACTTCGATTGTTGTTGGTATTGATAGTGTGGTTACGATTGATTGATGTGTTCTTCGACAGAAAAGGTTTCGGTCGATGGTGTGGTTGCGATTGATGATGGTATCGGTGATCAATATGGTTTTGGTCTACTATGGGTTTTGACACCGACTGACGCAACCGATGTTAATCGGTGGTTGGCTGTTTGCAGGTGATTTGGGTAAGCGATTGTGTTCGGTCGATGGTTAATTTGGGAATTTGATGGTTGTTCGAAGGTCAACAGGGATGAGTTGTGGTGGATGGTGGGTTCGGTGGTTGTGTCGGATGATTAGGCTGATGCTTGATGGTGGTTGCGGTTGTTTGGTTGATGGGTGTGGATCGATGGTTCGCAGGTGGCTGTCCGTTGTGGTGAAGTGTGTGTGTCCGGTGAGCGGTTTGTAATTTTCAAACCTAAATTCCTTTCAAGTTTGCAATCGATGCTTAGTTTTGAAGACAGAGGGAACGGATCCGGGGGACAATTGTGGCGATCATTTGATCATGAAGATGATGTGTTATGGTGATGACCGGGTGGTTGTGGTGGTGGGCCTGGTGGCAATGGGGGTGGTTGTGGACTTGTGGTGGTGGTGATATGAAGAAGATGATGTTAATGGATGGGGCCCACAAAAGTTTTTATGTTATTATTTAATTGTAAGGGTAGTTTCGTCTTTTTAAAAATAATTTTAACAGGAAAACTAACAGTGTTAGTCATTTGGATTCAAATTGAGATAAAATGAAATTATATAGACTCAAATGAAGATAACATGAAACGTTAGGGGGCGAATGGTAATTTTGAAACCGCAGGGACGCAAGTGGTTAAAATGAACAAATGTCAGGGATGCAAATGGTAATTTACTCTATATAAAATAATTATGAGTAGTTTTGAATGAATGAGAGAGAGAGAAAATAATATTTGGTAAACATTATTCACCCCTATTAATTTTTTTAATATAAAAGGAAGATAAAAGGTAAATAATAAAGATATAAAAAGTATTATTTAATTAAAAATAAAATAAAAAAATTGATATTTTTATTGAAATTGTACGGTTAAGGATAAGAAACTTACTCTAAATGTTTTAATTATATACTATAATAATGGAACATAAAACATAAACGTTATACTTCTACAATCTTTTTATATACATAAGAAATATGTTATTGATAACAGTCCTTACAGTTTTAAAAATATTTATGAGTTTAACTCTACACACACAAGCCGCACTTTCATATGTATAATCACACATTATAATTACGTAACATATAAAATAATCAAAAAATCCTTTTGTGTATAATCACGCATTATAATCATAGTTTCATGTGAACTATCACATTCCAATTATGCAACAGATATACATTAATAACACATACATATATTTATAATCACACACTAATATAACAACTGTTATATAAAGGCACAACTTATGTGCATAATTACCTATGTCATATCACCGGTAGCCAACAATTTAAAATTCGTAGTCTTTTAACTAATATGACAATAATATACTCTAATTAAGGATAATAAAGTATTCAATTTTGATATAACTTTTTTTCAATGAATCATTAACTATATAAAAGTTATTTACGTTTCAAAAAAGTGAAACTATACTTGAACATAAAAAAGGTCCAACAATAAAAGTTTTTTTCTTGTTCGCTCTTGCAGCCATTTATGTAAGTAGATAATAATACTTACTATTGGTAAGTTAAATATACTTAACTCACATTTAAGCACAATGTTAAAGAATGAACATTATATACGAACCCTAACTCATTTGTTTCAGTAAGAATTATGCTCGCATTACGCTGCAACAAATCATTTAATTTCTAGGTAATTATATAACAAGTGTCATCTCATAAAGTTAAACATGATATACTTTGTCACAAGCACTAGCAAGGACATCCATGGGATCATGAAACTATACATACATGCATACATACATACAAATGCATATATGTATGTATATATGTATGTATGTATGTATGGCATCTAAGAATCCTTTGAAGGTAGAAACAGTCAGCAAAAAGAGCCCGGTGGTATGATTTTTTTTATAACTATAACGTGTTCAAAATCAACCTTTACAAGCAATCTTTCATGCTATACCTTGTCATCTGGACTTTTAGTGATAGCTGCTGTTTATGATCTTCAATGTCTCTTAATACTGAAAGCAAATTGGTCCTATAAACTTCACATTTGCGCTTAGCAGAATCCAGCTCATTGTTAAGCTGTTCGATCTTCCTGTCCATTTCATCCTGCATAAAACCAGACAATTAACGATCATTATCATGTCATGTGTTGTGGATCTTGTAACCAAATACACAATTTGTTTAAAAAACAATGAGCAATATTGACCAAGATCACTGAGATCCGCAGGCACATTTAATCATCCATAGTGACCTGGGAGAGATTGCTCATGCAGATTTTGCACAATGAAGTGACACATTTATATCTTCAGTGCAAGTTCATTCCCTATTATTATCTTGCAATCAACATAACCAACGGTTCTACCTCTGCTTTCCACCCACCCACCACCACAATGGATATGGGCGGGGTAGGAACCCAGTGGTCATAGAAAAGATTTCACTAGGCAGCTTCACTTGCACCCACCCTAAGCCCAATCACCAACCCCTCTTCGTATTCCTGATGCAATTTAGTTTATAAACAACCATACCACATCTATATAGGGTTGTTCAAAAAGCTCAACGCTCAAAACTCGCTCGAACTCCTTCGAAAAATGTTCGGAATTTTGCTTGTTCGATTTCAGCTCGGTTTTAAAACGAACCGAGCGGCTCGGTTCGGTTTTAAAACGAACCAAACACGAGCAAGGTAAGCTCGCTCGGCGCTCGTTCGGTTTCACTCGAATTATTTTTAATTTAGTTTTATATATTATATATATGTTAATTTATTTAATTGTATTTCTATTTTATTTATTCAATAAAAAAAACAAAAACCTAATCATAAATAGTTTAGGTTAATTGGTCAATTAAGCTAAGTTGAGGGGGTATTGAGTAATTATCTAAAATATATATACACATTTTATGAAACCATAACCCTAAGCCCCCACTTCCGTTGACCACCACCGTGTGACCCTCTCCTCCATTCACGAACTGCCCCAGCAGTGAGCCTGCTGTCGCCGTGCCTCTCGTTTCTGAATTTGACAGCCCCTCCCCCGCCGTGGAAACCAGCTGCAATCAAGATCCCCGTAAACCCGCTCGAAGGTTAGACTCGTAGTCGTTTGTTGTCATTTTGTTCTGTTGTTTCGGTCACGTTCGGGTTCTGTTGGCGAAACATGTGTGCATGCTACTGTAATGTGTATGTATGTACGAATTCGATGCGTGGGTGTGTACTCTATGTGTGCGTGGGTGTGTATTCGAACCGAGCAAAACCGAGCGCTCGGTTGTAAACCGAACCGAGTTCGAGCAAGATGTTTGCGCTCAAATTTGTAAATTCGAACTGAACCGAGCAGCTCGGTTTGAAAATGAACCGAGTTCGAGCGAGCCTGCATTCGGTTCGGTTCGGTTCGGTTCGGTTCGTGAACAGCCCTACATCTATACGAGTAAAATGCAAGAGTAGCATGATGATTTTAAATGAGCTGGTTAAACATATAAAGTTACATGTCTTTCATACAAGTTATTAGCTCCCAGTTAATAATCATTGTTTGTATGTTCTATTCAATTCCAAGGAGTTGCTAGTATCTAGAAGAAGTACACAGTTGTACCAGCTGATACTTGTTGCATTTGACCTATATCATCACCACTATATAAGCCATTTCCAAATACGAAAACATAACGCCTTATATTGCAACTACATCCAAACCTCAACGCTTTCTTTAGCATATGAAGTTTATACATATTTTAGAAATCATTCAGCTAATCCAAACGTTGTAAAGGTTTATCTCCTTTTCCTGGTTAACGCCAGACTAAGGCTAAGGCTAGGTCTTTTCATAAGCTCAAAGCCACCATTCAGGTAAACCTTTTGAACAAAGGATCACCCCACCAACTCTCAATAGGAACGATATAATTTACAAAGTTGTAACCATATGCAAAAGCATCAATAATATGCAAATAGGTCACCCATATCTAGATGCTATGTTCTTTCCATCACATTTGGGTTCCACTAGAGTGCACATAGGTTTATAATTCTTTGTAAAATTAAGATAAATAAATAAATAAATGGAATAAAATGTTACAGATATTTATATTCTTTCTAGAATCTGCCTCCAAAAGTCGATCTCCTGGATACTGCCAACGGTAGGCCGGTAGCATTTGAGTTCAATCTATAGTCATGTAATTGTATTTCCTTCCTAGCTGCTTTCTTTGAAACCTTGTCATCGACACCACCTTAGGTGGGCCACTAATAACCACCCACCAGGGTCCAATACCACTACCAAACTGTCTTGACACAGTAAAGCTTTCCCCAAGTAGATTGTCGTGGCCCTCCTAGGAATATCAAACTTTGCTCTCATAATTCGCCTTCCTTTTGCTATAGGGAGTTTGAAAGTGAAAAGTGAGGTTGTGACCTAAATCCTATGACTTATTCTTGATCTCTTCAAACTTACAAAAACTAAGGGGTTGACATGCAGACAACTACTTTGTCCATCTTTTGAGTTCTGTATGTAATATATTCCATATATGATTATGAAACTATAGTCAAAGTACATCATTAAAAGCACTTAGGAGGTTGTAAACAGTTGAATATGCTTTGCCATCGTTTAAACTGTTTAGCCCATTTCCTTTCTAACTATTATGTTAAACGACAAAAGAATAATTGATTTTTTTTTCTTTTTTACCCATTTGATATGTTATAAAAAAATTGTAACCCTAAATGAACCGTTCCCATAAATGGGCCGAAATTACTCACTTTAATCTCTAGCAATGGAGTGCAAAATAAATAATTCTCCCAAATAGGTCCATTAAGGTGTTACATCTTCCATTTTTTCTCTATTGTCCATGCTCTTAATATGTGTATAAAAGAGCTCGTGGTGGAAGTTGAGAGTTCCCTCAGTTGACACCAAACACTGAATAAGATATAGAGATGATCTAGAGTCCGGACAAATCATTATGGATTGATACGTAGAATTTGGCACATTTCTGATGGTTATCATGTTTGCATGCCTCTTCAGGCTTCCTTATGGCTTTGTCTTCAGGTCTTTCTTCTGACTTCAGAGGTATGCACATTAGATTTACTATAACCACGTCTATTTCTTTTCTTAGCCTTGATCTTTTTCTTCACACCTTCACAAGCAGCCCTTTTTTCTGTACAGAACAATGTTCTTTCCCCTTTACAGAATTTGTCTACAAGGAGAACTAGAAATATATAGAAGCTTAGTGGAATCGTAACTAACTACTGACCTTTTGAAAATCCTGACCCTTACTAGTAAAACTAAGCAGCCAATAGTCAACCACAACCACAGCAACAAATGGCACTAAATATGTCCTTCTAAGAAACCCTATATAAATTTTCACATGTTCCACTGCTTACAAGTAGAGGCCAATGGATGAGGAATTAAATGAAAATTACTTTGAGCTTCATATGCAGAAATGTAAGATATTAAAAGGAAGACCAAGAAAGCTAAACAAAACAGAAAAGAACAGAAGTAAATTTGCTTGCAGGATTTAAACTTCGGATTATGACAAGCAACTGGAAAGCTAATAAGAAACTAACCTCTGATATATTATGGTCCAAACTTCCATGGTGATTTACAGAATTCCTTTTCGTCAGTGTGCCATTACTTCTTGAATCTTCCCGGCCATACCCATTACTCATAACAACTCTTCCTTCATTTTTGCTGCCATGGCAACTTTCCGTGAGGCCTCTTCCAATGCAGCCATGGCTACGTTGCAAGTGTCAACAGACTCAGCCCCTTCTTCTACAAATTTAAAGGCCTCGTGTCTAAGGGTATTATATCTGACAGTATGTGACTCCAGATAACTAGAAAATGCATCATTAACTCGTTCTTCAAGTATAACACTGCTTTTGGCATTTACTGTCCATCGCTTTAAGATGTAACCGACAGGAAGTGTAAGAACATTTGTCACTCTGAACACTGCCAACACATGTCTGCATAGAAGACCTGAGAATTCAAACATACAGCAGCTACAAGTAACTCTCATTTCTAGAACATTGAAGTTTACACGGTAACATTTGTTGTCCTCTCCAAATTTTGATACTTGATAGGTCGTGACCTCACCATCATCCTCTACTTTTGATGCCATAAGAGTAAGTGTTCCAACCAACTCCTCCTGAAATCTCAAGAATATCTTTCTTGTGTAAAGTTCAGATGCTTGTTTTTCCATGGGGGAAGGAGTCCGCAAAGGAGGGAGGGTGTTCATCGTATCATAATCCGCTTTAACTTCTTTCTCATTACGGCTCTCTACTGCTTTCTCATACAGTTTAACAAACTGATTTAAAGTGGTTGATGCATTTACATATCCATCAAAATAGGAATTCATACTATCACTCCGTTGGGTTATAGACATTTCAGCAAAGAATGTATCGCGCAAGTACACAGGGACCCATTGCCTACGAGAGGAGTACATTGCTTGAAGCCACTCATGATCCCTAAGATCATATTTAGCAACAAGTGGCGACCAACAAGCTTCGAATTCATCAACCGATTCGGATAAATTAACACACTTATGGAAATCTGCTTCAAAATTTGGGTACTGAAGAAACACTTGGGATAGTTTCTCCTGGCACTTCTTGAAGATGTGCCACTTGCAGAAGCGATGGCGGGTGTCAGGAAAACATGCATAATGGCTGACCGTATGACTGCATCATGATCAGTAGTGATAGACACCAGGGGGCGGCCAGACATTGCTGAAAACCAAGTCTTAAAGAGCCATATGAACGAGGACTCGGATTCATTTAAGAGAAAAGCACAGCCAAATAACACAGGCTGTCCATGATGATTGATCCCAGTAAAAGGCGCAAAAGGCAAACGGTATCTGTTTGATCTGTAGGTAGTGTCAAATGTGACAGTATCCCCAAGTAAGTATAGTTCTCCCTTGCCTTGGCGTCAGCCCAGAAAACATTACCTGTGTACTGTTCGTCATCCCCTTGGACAGCATAAAAGAATGATGGATTGTCTGCATGCCTTTGCCTCAGATAATCATGGAGAAGTTGTATGTCACCTTCTAAACTCCTTTGGCGATTATTCCTCATGTAATTCCTACAATCTACCTCTGTGAATCCAACTTTACTGATACCACCGTACTCTTTGATCAAGGCTGACATTATCCTTCGGGGTCCCATCCCAGCAGCCTGCAAAGTATCAATCAGAGTTTTGGCAGGACCAGAGATCTGGCGGTGGGAGCGCAGACAATGAACCTGATCTGGTGGAACCAACTCATGATTATGCTCTTTAACAAACGTTGACACAACCCATTTCCCCAAATCTTGAATCTTCACAGACATTGATGCCTTGCACCCTACACGCGTGATGGTGCGTGGGCGTTTAATCTCTCTATACTTGGTGCGTTTCTCATTCAAGTTACGAAATCCTTCTTTGGCACAAACAAACGACCTCTGTATGATGGCACCATCCTTCCTGGACCTACGAGACGAGCTAACACGAGTGCTGAACCCCACACGGCGAGCATACGAGTTATAAAAACCCTTAGCAGCCTCTTCAGACTCAAACTCCATCCCTTCACAAGGCTCAAGATCCAGGTCCCTTTGAGGAACATAAGTTGAAGTATCTAAGAAGAACCCACCACTCCCACTCCCAGTGATGTTTCCCACACTAATGCCACCAGTGGGAGAATCATCAGTCATCTCTTCATCATCGATTATGGCTACTGATTCATCTCCACCTCCCCCTAACCCAATGTCAAATTCAATCACCTCGTTTTCCATATCCAAACTAGGTCTAACTGAGGTTTTCAAATCAAAACTTGCAGTCTAAGTCAAATCATAAACAACAAAATCGTGACATAAAACAAGGTTTCGGGAGATGATCAGCTTGAGGCAATTACTTACCAGCATCATGACACACAGGGTTGAAGAATGAGTGATTGAAGATGGAATTAGGGTTTCTTTAACGAAGAAGAAGATGTCATCGTGGAGATTAACAAGCAACGTTATCTGTGTGAGAAGAGATGAAGAGAAGAATCAAATCAGTTTCCGATCGATGGTGCGGATCTCCTCCTGTTCTTCGAGCAAAATGAGTGAAAACGAACGCAGAGGGAAATGCAGGGGAGTGGGTTCGAACCCTGTCATCCATACGTTGTTTTTCCTTCTTTTTTTTCACCGACAAATGCATGACCTGCTTAAGAGAATATATGTTATCTTAATCGGTCCGCCTATTCGTTTTTCAGCCGGACCGGACCGCACCGTCAATCCCTCAGAAAGAAACTGAGAAAACATCATGCCTCAGCGAAAGCAAACATCTTACATATGTCTTTTTAAACAACTTCTTGTTGTATGTGTCTTTCTAAACAACTTCTTGTTTATGTATTAATGCACTGAAAGCAAACATGTATCTTGTTATGGTGTTAGTCATGTAATCTCTCGAACATAAATATTAGATTTTTAGTTGATCGTTTCTAACAGGATAGTTTGGTCAGGGCCAGCTCAACATTTTAGAGCTTTAAAGCGAAACAAAATTTTGAGGCCCTCACATATATATTATTCCTAAAGACCTTTGTCTCAAACTGGCGACATAAACAAATTTGTTTATAGTGTGGTAGAAAATAACTTAGGACAAAAAACAACTTAATTAACTTAAACATCGTCAACTAAAAAAAGGACATGTTAAATAATAAACAAATAACAATTGATTAGTCGGATAGGTTTAGACCCAAGATTTTAGTCGTTTAAAAAGTAACAATTGATTAAAGTGAAGAGACAAAATCAATTGCAAATGTAGATTCAGATCAAAACAGACAACAATAGAGTATATAAGCAAAAGAACAATGATAGATTAAGTAATTGAGCATGAATCAAGACCAGACAATAATAGTTAGTAGATCAGATGATTAATTGCATAAGAGAATTTTGAATTGATGAACTTGAAAGAACTGTCAACATTGAACACTCAACGAACTTTTGGTGAATAAGTTTCATAAGTCAACCTCGATGAACCAAGTTTTGTAAGTTTACCTCGATAAACCTTCAATAATTTTGTTATCCTTCGATAATCTTGTTATCCTTCTCAATAATCTCTAAAAACGTATGTTTTTATTTTGAAATTCGGGGGCCTTTAAATTTTGGAAGCCTAAAGTTGTTGCTTTAGTTGTCTATATCGTAGAGATACCCTGAGTTTGGTGGTAAGTGATGTACTTCCATTAAGTGATTATAGATTCAAATATTGTAATGTACAAGTTTGATGATTCAAATATTGTAATGTTGATGATTATTTTCATGATGATAGGATTTAATACTAAGAAAGATCTTTATCTGATCTGGTGTATATATTTTGTCCCAAGTGACTATGTTCTAGATGGAGGCTTGGTTGGTCTTCAATTTGCTATCATGCTATCCTCCGATCAACACAACTTGTGCTACCATTCTCTCAACTTCTCCGTCCTTTTATCTACAATGCTATTGTTATTACATCTAAATCTTTTTTGCTTTTTTTGAGGTGTGTTTTGTTGATTTTGTAATTAGAAATGTTGGTGAAATCTTGATGGTTACACATTTTTCATGTTTGTTTTTGCATCCAAAGTTAAGATGGTTGCTCAACCCTTATAAGTATTACTGTATGATCCCATTGACTGCTAGTTGTTGCTCGGATGTGTCCCTCCACAAACTTCGCATATGTGTTTACCGACATGCGATCGATCATATGGGGGTAACACCTCCACTTGGCTAACTAGTAATGTAAATTCATCAACCTAGGGATTTCTTTGTTGCTTCACTTCTACTCTGGTCCTTATAGATGCCCATTAGTGTTTATTCATGGCAAGTTCTTCCACTAGCTCCTGGGTGTTTACTTACATAATGCACCTCCTCCTAAAGCATGTATTGTTTGTTTGGTAGGTGGTGTTAGATCATTTTAAAATGGTTGAATCCAAACCATAACTCCATCTCATGATGTGAGCATTTTCTGTAGTAACTCCTAAAATCTTTCATAGGCTTCGTATGGTCCTTTCCCGTCTTCTTATGTGAGCGAAGTGGTGTCGTTCCTTTTTCGTGTTGTTTTGGATAGGGGAAATAGTTTTGTAAAAGAATTCTATCATGTGCTCCTAAGTAGTGATCTATATAGGGAAGTCCATCATCTTGTTTGTATACTTGAGCATATGGACTATGCTAGGCTTCAAAGGAGTTCGCCTAGATCGGTGGTCTTGTGATTCTTGGTTATAATCCTTTTAGTTGTGGCTTCACATATTCAAATGATACGTCTCTGATGAAACTCTTGTTTGGGATCAGGAAAGAGCTCAAAAAGTTCTTCGACGGAACTTCTAAGTGTACACAACACATAAATTATTTTTAGATTTTTGGTTTTTATGATTTTTTGAAATTTCATAAGGATTAATGAAGAAGTAAAATGTAAGAAAAGAAAGGAAACGATTAGTTAAAGTACTACTTTGGACCATTCTTGATATTTCAACGTTCTCTGGTAATTATGTTAAAAACTTGACATGAGCTTAAGGTACACCAAAACAAGCTAAATTATAATAAAATGATAATTACAAAAACAATCAAACTTCTTGTGGGCATCTTTGATATGATCAATGATGGTTTTGTGATTTGTTCTTCCACTGCCCAACTATTTTGAAATAATCACATAACCCACTAGGCCCATGCTTAGTACAACCTTGAACAAAAGTTATTGGTTCATGTTGGGTTTCAGGTTTAAACATTATTTAACTCTAATGTGGATGTGTACACGCGTATTATAAAAGATTTATTTTATTTCAATTTTACTTTAAAAGTTTCATTATTTTGAATAAAATTGAAATAACTAATGAAACTTTGAACTGAAATTGAAACAAAGTATGAAATCTTTGAAAATAATTATTATTTTTAATCTTTTAAAAGAAAATGATTATACATATAAAATAATACTTCACCAAAAGGGAATGGGGACAGAACAACACCCATGTTTGAGAAAAGATGTTTACTTTGTTTATGTCTCTAATTGAAATCCTACTCACTTTGCTTTGATTTTCACAATGATAAAGTTTTAATACCAAAGAAAATCTCATTTTTGTACCATTCACAACCGACTAGTTTCTGAGAGTGAAAAGTGGACTAGACAGTCCATGACCCATGCACGGTTTAATAGTCGATTGGTATATGTATGGTTTTGTCCATTTTTTTTTTCTTTCCTCTTCGGTATTTAAAGATCTCTGCGTCCAACATTTTTACTAACCTCTTGCACATGAAAAACCAAAAATATTCTTTAAATTTAGTGATTATATCAATCTTTTCTTATCCTAAATTCTCAGGAATAACAAGCGAATAAGTGTGTATTTTAGCTTATTGAACAAAAACACTCGCATTATAGATAGGTGAATCATAAAACACTCACGTTATACTAGTTATCACTTCCCGTTTAGTGAGAAGTTGAAGAGGTGATCACTACTCGTTCAATGAGAATTTGACGAGGTAATCACTATAAATCGTTGTATTTTTACTTAGATCTATATCGAGCTTAGAGCTATAGTAAATAAAAACTCTTGGTGAATACTAAGGAGTGCGCATAGGGTGAGTTTATTAACATTCACCCAAACACTATAAATCGTTGTATTTTTACTTTGATCTCTTTTACCTCAAACCTATTTTTATTGATCTCAAAACATCAAAATTTATAGTCAATATATAAAAAAAAAACACTAGCAAATTGCGTATGGTACCATATACCAAACTGCTTTAACAATTAAACCAAAGCAAACTATATTAAGGTGACTTAACCTCTTCGTTACAAAAAGCGAGAAGCACACCAAGATGACATGATCTAAAACCGATGATCAAAGTGCATAACTTTTTGTACGTGAGTCGTAATATATTAATATAATATTTTTTAAATTAGTTACATACACTAATTAATATAATTTAATCCTTTTGTCCTTGAAATTTAGATAAGTAGAAGATATATAACATTCTAATTTGACAAAACCTATAACATAATGGTGAAAACTGAAATTTTTAAAAAAGAAATTGAAACATATGTATTCTACATTTTCTTTGTGATTTATTATTTAACAAAATTATTGTCGTCACTCATCTCCGTCAATTACAAGCTGCTTCTTCACCTCCATCAGTTTAGTTCCATGTCTATCATCTTTTTCTTTGTAATCTGGTCATCACTTCTCCTCTAACAGGTCTCAACCTTTCTTACTTTTACTCCAAAGTTTCTGAGTTTTATAGTCCAAATCCCAAACCGCTTAAAACAAAAAAGCAATCCAAGGCGCTAAAGCGCTCGCTTCTTGTACAATGTGCTCCAATGTTACCTAAAGCCCAAAGATCTGTATCTGAGGTCGCCTCAAACCTAGACACGCCTAATTAAACTAAGGTTAACCTACATATCTTTATACTCATTATAATTCAAGTTGTCTAGTTTAGAAATCTATTATTTGGAATATATTCATGGACAAATGGTTAACATGCTTAAGTCAAACTGCACGATACACTTATGTCTTTGTAAATGCAAATCAATCCTCCTATTTATATAGTGGGGGTCAAGTCCTTAATGAGAATCATCGGTATACATTCACCATCATGCAAACTATAAATATACACTATCATAGATTTTCTAAAACGTAAGGTTTAGAACTTGTATGATACACATAAAACTAAGCATGCAAGCTTATTCACACCATTATTCTATCAAATTGATCATTTGCATACAAATTGAAGAATTTAGGCAATCTCAATCAAGTGACATTTATAACTAAATTTCTCATAGAAATTCACTCTTTTTCCAAAATGGTCAAAATCACCTCTAACTCAATATGGGATGTTCCTTTCTTAAAATAAAAAAATAAAAAAAACAGAAAAAAAAAAAAAAAAAAAAACAGAAAAAAAACAGAAAAAAGAAGCAGAAACTGAAGTGTCAATAGAGATCAAATTTCTTAATAAACATTTGTCAGAATAAAGTGTTTTTCTCGGTGTTGTCTAATTGGGTTATGGGTCACATGGTTGATCCTTGCTAAAAAACAGCCAACATTTGTTTGAATAATCATATAAAATAATCATCATACAGCACATTACAACACACCAGAACCTGAAGCCTCATCTCTCCTCCTTACACCATGGTACCAAAAATGGAGCACAAGATATGTCATGCCAGATGCTAACATACTAGTATACTACACTGCATATATATGCATACATACATATAAATATGTATGTATATTTGTGTGTGCGTGCGAGCGTATCTAAGCTGTCACACGTTCATTATTATTGGGCCTATACATGTCTGGAACAAATTGCTTAGAACAGGCTGGACTTCACGGGAAGTGTGCTCACAACGTACCAAACCTACAAGCAACGGGAACAGCGTGCATGCATGGCTCCTAAACCGGTCCTTGTCTACTTCACTTAGAACCCTCAATGCTGACACAAGCAATGGCGTTCTTGCCCCTAACTCGTCCTTCACTGCTGAATTCAGTGGAAGGATCCAGTGAACAGGTTTCTTCTGCTGTTGGTGATGTTCCAATCTACAACAGGATAGGTACATTTGTATAATTTCTTGGCATATTGAAAATAGGCGTGCTTCTACACCCATCTCCTCTGACAAAGACGGGTCGCTAGTTAGTAAATGGTGCAATAGGTTGAGTATGTTTTGATAAGATTCGTTCTCAAAGTGTACTACAGGCGGGTCTGGAAGCTCAAGGATAGAGCATGCTCTCTGCAGCTTTAAATGTAGGCTCGTTTCTGACCTCAAATTATGAGCATGAGACACTGTCTGTGAAAATAATTCAAGCACAATCTTCACACTTGAGGCCTTAAGCAAGTGCTGCTGCATATTGTACAGATCAGTTGTCACCTGCAAACGACAGTAAGGAGCAATCATACATCCATACTTTAGCTAGAGACGGAAACTTCAAACAAGGTTTATGTTTTAATCTCTAACACGTGAAAGTTCAAATATAAGCTTGAAAGAAACCAGTCGTATGTTGCCAAAATGATTATTTTTAGCATAGAACCTTCTAAACAGTTAAACCAGCGGGTTATTTGAACCTAAATAAGAGAAGTCGCCATTAAACAGAGAATGAGTTTGCAAAGTAATGGAGGAGATGAGTTCACAAAACTGATGACGCAAACCAATTGAGTTGCTCCGAGAAACACGATCTCATCAGAAGCGCATCCTTTCTAGGTTGAGGTCACCTCACCCCTATGTGCGCTTTTTACAACACAACTTCTATGTTGTACAAATAAACAAGATAAATAATTTTATAGTTTCATCTTGTACATGATAACATTATTTAAAGGTTAAAACTCTTTGAATTAAAATGCTCAAATTTAATATAAAGCCTTTTCGAAAAAAAACTAGGTATGGAACAACCATTAACGGAACGGAGAGAGAGTGGAGAGAGAGAGAGAGAGAGAACCTGCATGATAAGTAGTTGTGTTGATATATGTGTTTTCATTCTTGACACAATATATCCTGCGGTCTGCAAGTTGTCATCACCATAGTCTTCAATTGTAGCATTACTACCCGTCAATGTCGTCTCTCCCCATCATCATCATCATAAAAGGATGATTGAGCAACATTAGGCATGCCAATGTCAATTCTATCCATAATTCTTAAAATTCTAAGAAAATCAGGCAACAATGAAGCTGCTGTTTCTTTCAAAGAAAGAAAAATGCATGACCATTCATCTTCCGTGAGCATGACCCCCAAGTCCCCCACCAAACGCATCAATCCAGACACACCACTTTTGGCACAACCTTGACCTGTGTTTTTCAATAATCCAGCTACTAGTGATACTACTGCACCTAAATGAGCCCTCATCACAGCAAAAAAGTTAATAAACAAATCTATTAAACACCGAGTTGCCACAGAACAAGTTTCAGAATCCCAGCAGCTACTTTTTGGTGAAGACTGCCCTTTATCTTCCTTGTCACCGCTCACATTTTTGAAAATTGGAAGGATTACCGAATTAATAACAGTAATCCAGAATGAGCGGGAAAAGACATGGCCATGGTCCTTCAAGATGTTGAAAAGTACTTCCAAAGAACTCTTTCTGATAGCTAATCTAGGATCAGATGTTAACGAAGATAGCCCTGAAACAGCAAGACATAATGACAATCTGAGAATACATCTCAAAGAATTCTATAACCAGCAGCATTTCATATTAATTAGAAAAATAATAAGTCTGTTAAGGATCAGGCTTTCACACACACACAAACAATCTCCTGTGAGTAAATAATGAACACGACACACAAGATTTAGAGTGGTTCGGTCAATGTGACCTACGTCCACTTTGCTGCAACTAGGTATATTATTAATCAGGTGCTCAAAGAATTACAAGTACAATGATATCATTATATAGAGACTAATCTAGGGTTAGAAAACTTAATCCCTAAGTTAGGCCCAAGCCCACATAGAACCCATTAGGGCCGGCTGCCACTAACGAGCCTACAACCCAACAATCTCCCACTTGGAGGCTCGAACTACGCTCCACTGTCGCCATCATCTTGTACATCTTGTAATCTTCCTTAACACTAGTTGCAGCCGCCTTCTCTTCAATTAGCCTGAAGGCCCGTTGAAGCTCCCACTGAGCTTCAACTCACCAGTCACTATCAGTGACTCATTCTCTGTCTCTGTTGGCTCCCACTGAAACGAACTGCCGGACCCTGAGAAATCCTGAGAACAAACACTCTCCGAATAAAGCAGATAATCCTCTAGAGAGACTTTGACACCTGGAATACTGGTTCTCTTGACCCACCGTCTAGTTGTCCTGACTGAAGCTTTGACTGACTGACTGCCATTGCTCCCACTGTCACGACTACCCCTGACTGACCTTTCTGAACCTTTCACAGTGCATTCATCCTGAATCTGACCTGAAGCTCTGGGTTTATCATCTGCAAAACAAACCTTCTTCTGCCCCTGAGATTCTGTGAACCCGACTTTGGTCTTCTTCTGAACTGGGACGGTCACTCCCTCAGACGGTAAACTAACCATGTAAAGCGAACCTCTTTTTCTTCCACGAGCTATGACAAGATTACCTTTAACAACTTTCCACTGCCCTTTCCCGAACTTAACTTCATGTCCTTGTTCATCCAACTGTCCAACAGAAATTAATCTTTTCTTCAAACTTGGAATCACTCTGACATCCTTTAAAGTCCATGAACCGACTGAAGTTTTCAAATCTATGTCACCCATGCCCGTGACCTCAAGAACTTCATCATTCGCTAGTTTTACCTTACCAAAATCACCTTTCTTCAAATTCTGCAATGCTTCACCGCTGTGGGTAGCATGAAATGAAGCACCAGAGTCCATAACCCAGGAATCCACATTGTTCTCCACGCTACAGATCAAAACATCATCATCTGCGTAGTCTCCTACAATGTTAACTTCTTTCTTAGACTTAGACTTTGGGCACTGATTCCTAAAGTGCCCTTCTTCTTTACAATTCCAACATACCACATCCTTACGAGTCTTAGACTGACTCCTCCTCCTGCCCTGACGACTTCCACGTTCATTATTTCTTCCCCTGCCCTCTGTACTCAACAAAGAACTTGAAGATTCACCTGAAACTTTACGTCGTGCATCCTCTCCTGTAATAAGATCCCGCATCTTATCAAACGTAAACTTGCTAGTATCAGACGAGTTACTAACTGCAGTTATGGTTCCGGACCAACTCTCAGGTAATGAGGATAATAAAAATAGGGCTTGAACCTCATCATCAAATTTAATGTTCACAGACACTAAACGAGTCAAAAGTGAGTTAAGCTTATTGATGTGATCTGTTACCGAGTCACCTTCTTTCATCCTAGTATTCACAAGTTCTCGGATCAGATAAACCTTATTTGCTGCAGAAGGCTTCTCATACATGTTTGATAATGCTGTCATCATACCACTAGCTGTGGTCTCCTTCTGGATGTTATACGCAACATTCTCACACAAAGAGAGCGTTATCACTGCCCTAGCCTTTTTATCCATCCTATCCCAATCAGCTTGTGAAGTCTTTTCTGGTTTTATACCTTCAAGCACTATATCTAAATCTTTCTCACAAAGAACTGCTTCAATCTGCATCTTCCACCAACCAAACTTGTTCCCGTCAAACTTCTTAATCGTTAGTTTCCCGTCTTCTGCCATTATTCCAACCTTCAATTGAAACACTGAACCAACAGCAAAAAAAAACAAACAGCAGCAGCTATTTCAACCCAAATCAGACCCAATCAGCAGCTATTTCAACCCAAATCAGACCAATCAGCAGCTATTCAACCCAAATCAGACCAATCAGCAGCTATTCAACCCAAATACTGAGCCAACAGCAACAGAACAAACAGCAGCAGCTGTTTCGGCGGTCGCAGGATGAATCCCGGCGGTGGTCGGCGCTGGATTCCTGAAATCGGCGGCGGTGGCGGCGGTTTAGGGTTCGCCGGAACCCTAATCGGCGGCGGCGGCGGCGGTCGAGTGCTGGGAAGGCGTCGCCGGAACCCTAATCGGGGTTTGGCGGCGGCTGGAGGCTGTTGCGGTGGCGCCTGAACCCTAATCGGGTCAGGCGGCGGCTGTAGAAGGCAGAGGTGTGTCGCCGGAACCCTAATCGGGGTTGGCGACGGTGGCTGGGCGGGCTGCGGCGGCGGAACGGCGGCGGCGGCGGCGGTACGGCGGCGAGATGCTGAAACCCTAGTTCGGTGGTGGTGTTTGTACTGATCTTGAGCCTAAACTGGCTCTGATACCAGTTGTTAAGGATCAGGCTTTCACACACACACAAACAATCTCCTGTGAGTAAATAATGAACACGACACACAAGATTTAGAGTGGTTCGGTCAATGTGACCTACGTCCACTTTGCTGCAACTAGGTATATTATTAATCAGGTGCTCAAAGAATTACAAGTACAATGATATCATTATATAGAGACTAATCTAGGGTTAGGAAACTTAATCCCTAAGTTAGGCCCAAGCCCACATAGAACCCATTAGGGCCGGCTGCCACTAACGAGCCTACAACCCAACAAAGTCAACATTCTTAAAAGATGAATTTGGTTCCTGCCAGAGATATTAAGTGTGGCATCTTGCAACTTTGTTGAAGAAGTTCAGCATACCGTAAGAGGTTTCTCTTAAAGTTGACTAAGTAACTACAGAACCCATGTTGGCAAAAAGTCAAAACAGTCAGGAAACAGCTAAGTTTTGGTATATATATGATGTGTTAATATTATTACAAAAAAAACTATTGTTACAATAACAATTCAAATCCTTGAGTCAATATTTTAGAGGTTGTATGCATTATATATCGGCTTTGGGTAACTTCCAACCTACTCCACCTCCCGACATGTTCCCCTTCTAGCTTATTGTTTTCGATTGAACCATCTGATACGTTTATAGATAAATCACAATACAAATCAACCATTCATGATGAAATGGGTGGATATTTCCACCTCTAGATAAATGTAAAGCAATAGCAAAATGGGTCTAGTGAGATGCATCAGGTAAATTACCACTCAGCAAAGGAATCCAATAGGAAGCATTCTCGTCCATTTCCATTAAAGTTTCTCCATCAGCTTCCTTTACCACTGAAATGCTTGAACCATCAGAAACAGCAGCATTTTCTGTATTGCAAATAAGGCCCCCTTCGGCAAGCTTGACAGCACAGAAGCGGAGAAAAGCAATAGCATTTAGGCTTACATCACTGTCAAATCTGCTATTAGTGAAGGTGATGAGACATCTAACACAATCAGTAAAAGTCGCAGTCTCCGTCTCAGTAATATAAGGAAAATATTCCCGTACTATTTTCTCCATCGTCTCAAAGGCCAACAACACAACACTCTTCCTTTCATCAGCAGCAGCAGCTGTAAATGCCTGTCAACAGAATATAACATATAAAAAAGAAACATTTGTACATACTACAACTGTTGAAGATTATATTGTGTTAGGATCAATGAGCACAAACACACGAACACAATCACGAGAACAATAATCAAAAACAATAAACGAGACACGAGATTTATAGTGGTTCGGTTACGGTGTGTAACCTACGTCCACTTGGGGCAACTAGGGTTTTCTTTTATTGAGGTGTTAAATGTTTACAAGTACAAGAGATATCTATACTAACTAGACAAATTAGGGTTAACAATCTTTGCCTAAAATAGCAAACTGGGCTTTAGGGCGGCCGTCCCTTAATCTCCTAATTCTATCTTCGGTTAATACCGGGCCCACCCGAGATGGGTCGGAGCCCACAACTTAACATATTGCACATATCCCCACTAGTCACTAATTTCTGCTGTACATGACACCCTTCTTAAGGAACTAAGAAATATCACAGCAATCTCCAATTAAATAGCCTCAGCACGGTCAAGTAATGATAGCCTGCCTATACATATTCTCCTTTTTTTGGTGAAGCAATGACAGATGAATTTTGTGTGACCAATTTTAATTGTAGATGCTACCTCCAATTTACGTATATGAACGTAGTTTTTGTACTAATTTCAGAATAATGCATTTAGGTAATCTTGTTACTGAACTATATATTGTTTCTGTTTGCAGTTTGCACAATATGAAAAGAATCCAGACGTCGATGCACACATTTAACAATTGTCAAATTCAGATTTGGTTATCAGTTTGTTAATCAATTCCAATCATTACATTTACCTCGAATGACCATTTAATGACCTAGCTTTCAACTACTGTTTTGTGGATGGACATCAACTAACCTATACCTAGGCCTTTGTTTTAACGACCTCGGCTCTTTCCGTTCTCGGAGGTTCTTTCTATCTCGTAAGAGGTAAGGCTTTCTCGTCTTTACTCCCTGGGAAGCTATAGACTTTCTTCTCTACTCATTTTGGAGAGCTAATCTGACTTTTTCCTATAACTATCAAGCACCATGTCTTAGCAATAGGCACTTCATGCAATGTATTGTACAGACTATGAATGCAATCATTCGAGTTCCATCAAATGCATCAAATCTGGTCAACAAGTGTGCCCTTCAACACCACCTAGAATCACCCTAATTTAGTTGTCCAAGGAGAAACTTATTTCTCAAAATCAGAACTAATAACCCCATATTTGAACACTTGAAGAAACTAACAGTCTCGAATTTTTTTTCTGATACTTCTAGTAAAAAGAACTTTCTTATAATGACTGAACTGTTTGGAGGGGGGCAAAGCTTAGAATATGTAGTGTTAATATATGGACGTTACATTCCGCTTATGATTTTACTATTTTAGAGTAGAATGATGTGTGCGAAGAAGGAAACACCAGCTTTGACATACCAATGAAAGCACAAAAAAACATACCATGAAAACGCTTTTCCAACCAGACTTAACATTACCAACGCGGCTCAGGATCATTTGTGAGAGGCAGCGAACTATTAATTCCCTGATTTCAACAGAGTTGCTTTTCTGCATGACTATTACAAAAGGTCTCAGAAACTCATTTTGGAAGTTGTAGTTTGCCAGCTCTTCTCTCTCAAGAAATTTCATAGAAAGCTGACGCAACGAATCCATGACAAAAATGGCAACTGACAGGTTTTCTGACAAACCAACTGAAACAAAGAAATCGGAAAGGACACTCCAAATGCGTGACCACACTAATCTGATGCGGCTCATGTTGTAGTGCCTGAAAAAAAGTCAAATGAGAGGTGTGAAATCCACATGGAAAATATTTTGAACTGAGAATTTAAACTTATAATCCCTTGCAAGAATGAGTATGTGCAACAAGATTTTCCGGAATGCCTTTCCACACACCTACTATCCTTTTATCCTAGAGTCATAAAATATCATGTTTAACGGTACTATTTATTTAGACATTGCAACTGATTATCACAAATCACAGCACGATTTTCTTATCAATCAAGGTACATAGGCTGCTATGTGACAGCCTAAACATGTTGCAAGTCATACATGTAATCAAACCACCCTAAGGATATTGATCAGAATTTGAGCAACAATACACACACAAACACGCGTATATGTATATATGTTGGAGATGCAAGGTTAGTATCTTACGCAACTTCAACTATTTTCGTCAGACTGAATACTCGAGGATCGGTTGGGGACTGTAACTCTGACATGGAAACTTTGCACAGTGCTTTCACGAAAGCAACTATTGCTTCGCTGTCTAACCTTTGGCTATGAGCAAAAATGTGATTAAGCTCAAAGTTTCCTATCTGTTCAAGCAGGTTCAAATTTGAAATGAAACTATTAATTTGATCTGGTGTCACCAATCCTGATGTATTGACTCCCAGAGAAGTGCTGTCATATGAGCTGCCTCTAACAACAGCCATCACAACCGGATTCTGGAGGGTTCCTTTCTTTTTCAAGGATGTAAAACTGGACCTCAGTGATTTGTCTTCTGCTGTTTCAATGTTTGATCCACTTAAAAAGGATGCATCAGATGGTGCACCCTCTCCCAAAAGTTGCAAGTGCTCAAATCGAGACATGCAAGTCAATATATGTTCCCAGGCATCCTGAAGATAATTTCCGTCTTCTATAGCGATGGCGATCATTGCCTACCAAAATAAAGAAACACTTAAAAGTCAGAGTGAGTCTATCTATAAATTAACACCATATTATTTAAACATGAGCAAAACTCTAAATTATGACATTTTCACTGATAAAATCATTCAGACTTAACATCTACAGGAGAATAAAGATGACTACCTTGACAGCATCAACATTTTTTTGCTTCATATCTGCAGCGCAATGAAGGTATGTAAATTTTGCAACAGTAGTGACAAATGCATCTCTCTGCGTCTGCATACCCATTACTGCTGTGACATGCACAGCGTGCCTAAAGCCCTGTAAACAATAATTAGTGGCTGCTCTATCATCACTCTGGTCCAGAGTTACACTGAAGGCAGCAAGCATTGGCCCCCAGCTGACTTCTACCATAAACCTCAATATAGCTGCATCTGCAACAGCATAGTATGTAGACCTGCAAGGGAGAGCATGTTACAAAATTAATATTATATATGTTTTTAACCAGGGATCAGAAAACAGATAAATATGGATACCTAGTGCATCAAACGACTTTATTACATGTTCATGATTGCTTTAAAATTTGCAGTGGGTGTGCACTGCAAGTATAAAGATTTAGCAATTGCAGGCCGAAATCCCACACAAGTTTTTTTTTTCTTAACGAAAGGGTGGTTTAACCTGTCATTACACACTTTGTGTCTTATAGCCTATAAAGTGGTAGATTCTATAAGACTATAACTGTATTTAGAAGACATTCATAAAACTATAAATTATCAATAGTAACTGTGATAACATATTACTCTGATTTTCCTGATTTTTCCTTGAACTGCTCTTGGATGTGCTTTATAAGGGCTCCATTCGCACCCAATGGTTTTTCCTCTGTCTGCTTCCAAACAAGATTAAGTATACCATCCAAGCCCAGTAATCTATTAACACTATTTGTCTGCTTGCTCTGTGGTACTGAAGTATCAGCTTTCATCTTTATTTCATTCTTCACAATTTGATCGTAAAGGGCACCCAAATTCTCTTCAGGCAAGTCCTTCCCATCATCAATCCCTCGGTTGTTGCGGATAAAATCAGCTTTGCTCATCTTATATTCAAAGCAGCATGAAAGTTAGATAAGGTCTAATCAATCAACATGACATGTGATGAACATTATTAATCATATTGATCTCAAGGAGTATTTTTGTAGTTCAGTCAAAAGAAAATTTTATTTTTGGACACATCACATCAGTTTATTATGTCTGGAGCAAGAATATATGTTTGACACACAAAGCGGAGATACTTTTCAAAGTTGAACTCAAAATATATGGTCCCATAATTTTGATGACATTGTTGCTGTTTGGTTTCCTTTTAAGTATATTTTACCATATTAGTTTTGGAAGCAGAAGCATTTACTTAAAGTAGGAATTTTAACCCTTCATATCAGGCAGACAGTAGCCAACATTGAAATTACCTAAACCATATTGAGAGACTTTTGAGCCAGATAAATAACAATATAAACTTCTCCAATGTATCTCTGACTGATTTACCAAGTAACAGACACGAAATAAAATACATAAAGTTGGTAGATCTCACCTTTTCTTTCACCATGCTGTTATGGGCATCTGTATTCAGCATTATCACAGAATAGGCAAGGACATAAGCTGTATCGGCACTAGTAAACGAATTAGGGTTGCACTTACAATAGCGTTCTGCAAATTTCTCCATGATACGATCAATTTTCTGGGCCTCACCAGGCAATCTGAAACCCCTTAGAAAAAATCTAATAGCCTCACCAAAGTCCATTCCATCAAACTTAAAGGAATCTACATAAGCATGCATTACCTTCAAGGAAAAATCTTCTCTTTCACCCAGATAGTCACCAATGACAGTCTCATTCAGACCAGAAGTGTTCTTTAAAAACAATGCAACTGCTTCAGGCGTTGCATCAATCTTTTTGTTACTTATTAGGAATTCAATGCCCTTTGAAGGTTTTCTATTGAATAGGGAAATACCTTTCTGCAATAGTAGCAAGAGAAAAGTTTTAGTACAAAATGGTATAAACTTGAAACTTAAGACATTAGATAAAGCATAATAGTAGCATTATTAAAAAATACTCAAAGATATGGATGCCATTATGAGATGATGGCATCTTCCAACACATCATCAATTGTCTACATCATCCCTTTAACATCATACATGTTTAATTACCATAGAAAAGGCAATCTTGTTAAAATTTTATAGAAATATATATCTAAGATATATTATTCAATTATGTACCTGAAGTTCTAACTTATAAGCTCGGCGTTGCTCTAGAGTAGCAGTGGAATGGTCAGAACTAGCTTCTTGGTGCAATTCAAAATCAGGAAGACTTGTTTCATCACCTCCAAGACTTGTGTTAGTACTCTCAAGGACAGTATCATTAGTATCAGATGTGTTGCGTACAACACCAAATTCGCCAATTCTAAGTTGTTGGTCCATCCAAACTCCCATAGACTTGATGATTATGACCAAACACTTAACTGATTCAAACCGGAATGTTAGATCATGCACTGGAGTCAAGGTGGTAGTGGAACCAGGAGGTGGACCTAGAGCAGTTTTCAGAAGACCATTCACAGTCCTGCAAATGTCTGACGGAATTAACAAGGTTTAAATACAATTTACTAAACCAAATCCCAGCATCATCATAGAAGGATTAGAAGCAATATATGAAAGCTATACATTAGTAAAAACTTTATGAAATAGCTTGCTCACAAATAAGTTGATGGTGCTTCAGCTGTGAGAGATGTATGACCTCAATAAAAATAATAGTGTGATGCTAATTATAAGAAATCCAACACCTTAGTCTACTTGATCACATGTTCATATTAGTTCCAAACCAAAGTCAAGTTCTTATTATTTATACTACTTAGTTGTTCAGTAAATTTCACTCTACTAATATTATTCTTGAAAAACAAAAAATTCTAAATGTTGGCAAACCCAAGCCCACAGCTGTGCGCAAAGAATAAACACTGAGAGGGTGGCCCAAGAAGTTGGAGCTCAGGGGATTCAAACTTGAGATCTCTTTTGAAATATCCTAAGGCCTTACCGTTTGGCCGTCCCCTTGGAGTTCTCTACTAATATTAATTGAATAAATACTGATCGGTTTGTGGAATGAACACCAGGACTATGATATGACCACTCTTATTCATGAATCTAAAAGTTTTAAATTTACAAAGTCATTCAAGATTTCACAGCCATGACACCCAACAATCTTCCAAGATAGCAGATAAAATTTGACAGCAAACCAAGGTGTGTTACCTTTCAAATATGTTGGGAGAATCAACATCACAATCATAGTTGACAAAAATATCAATCATAATCTGCGAATCCTGAGATATTTTTTCCAGTAAATTGAGGATTGTCATCTTCTGTATGAAGCTCGGCTGAAGCACATTTTCAAGCACCCGTAGAATGAGCATGGGAAAAAATATCCCAATTTCTGATTTTAATACAGATCTGAATTTTACTAATAAGCTCTGAAATATCGAACAGAGAAGCTGAAATATTGACATGACTGACAATGCACTGTTCTTCAACAAGGACAGGCAAAGAAACTGTTTGATGACATTGAGGAACCTGTAGAGTAAGATGTTCAGAATCAACAAGCATGAAATTTGTAAGTTTATCTTAACTTTAAAAGAGAAAAGAAACTTAATATGAAATGAGCAAGTCAACCCACATGCTAAGGCAAGTTTAGCAAGTAAAAAGAAAATGGAGGTTGCCTTCCAAATAAAGGATTAATCATAATAAAATATTCTGGTTCAAAGAGATAATGGCTCATAATAAAATATTCTAGTTCAAAGAGATAATGGCTATCTTAAACACTATCGCGACACGTTAATTATGCTATGCATAAAAGTTTATTATGACATAATAGAAAGTGGAGTTCCAAAAAATAAAAAACATAACATAACATACCCAGTAAGTCCCACTCAAGAGCAGGGTCTGGGAGGGGTAGGTGGCGGCGAGTTTTTCCTCTATCTAGTGAGATAGAGAGACTGCTTCCGAAAAGACCCCCGACTCGGTAGCGAAAACCAATAACAGTCGCCATCCAAAAAATAAGAGGCTCAAATCTATTTACCTTGATAAAGCAAATAAATATAATAACATTTTTTTTCAAAAATCAAATAGGTGGACAATCTTATTGGTCAAATATCCTCAACCGTAAATTTATTTTTTAATAATGATGACATCATTTTAACTACTAATATATACCACTTATATTATGAAGTATATAACTTCAGAGCTAGGTTACCCCTTAATCTATATTTATTTAACACCAGAGAGTTGATTAATTTTAAATACGGTTACATGTAATGAGTCAATCAATCAATCATACCCAGTATATACATCACATAGAGGAACTCTTCAACACCTTCAAAATAGACCCGATACTGACATGTTATTAGCATATTTTTTGTAATCTTGTTAAAAACAGAATAACACATATAGATAAAAAAGAATAATAAACATTTATTGTATTCAGCTTTTAAAAATTATTATGCACGCCTTATATTATCATCTAATTACATCCATTCAATATTTAGTTTAATATGAGTAATACTAGTAGTGATGTAAAACGAATATAGTACACATAGGTTTTACTGACAAGACCCGTATATTATGCCGGAAATAAACTACTCTTATGTGACAAAATAGTTCATCAAGTTTGGTCTGAAGCAAGAATGGTACATACATCTCAAATAACAAATGTATATAAATCTTGACTTTCAGACTACTCTGGTTAACGTTGTATATTACTTCTATTATTTACAACATCTGCAGAAAGCTTGCTTCACTTCAAAGCAGTAAAAGTGATAAAATGATCCTGCACAAGATTTCTACTAACAAAAATTTTCACCCAACAAGAAGTTCAGATTTAAACTTCATAATTAAATCACACAACAAGTCTGTACCCAAACTAGTTTGGTACAGTTTTCATTGGAATCCAACACGCATAAAAGAGAAGAGAGAATTGAGATATTAAATGAAAGTGATTTGAAACATATTATATATCCTAATTATTACTGGTATGACTACTTTTGGCCTTCTAAGACCGTAGATCACCGACCCCACCATAACTAGAGAGAAAAAAGAACATGCTAATCTAACCTCAGCAGCATTTAATCATCCAAGGTTTAACACTCTAATTAGCTACTACGCAAAACCCTCTATGAAACTCTAGATTCACCACTCATCTAAAGATTATTTATGTTTGCAGCCTTTATTCATGGTTGTTTTTGCTAAAACACAAAACCGGTTGTTTTTATAAACAAAAAAAATCCCCATGTCCTATTTAGTTTCACCATGTTATGCATGAAGAACGTTGATTTTTATTTTGCTTAAATTTATCTCATCACCAATTATCTAGAAATAAGACTTCAAGGCGATTAAAACTAATTATCGTGAAAGAAAGAATGGTAAGTTTAACTGCCTCTTCCTTATACTAGAATATTAAAGGGAAGAAGATTTAATAAAGGCCAATTAGGTTTACCAGATAAATAGATAATATGTGACGTTAATTCCACACTTGGGCTGTAAAACATGCTTTATGCATAACTAACAGTTAGAAGATAAGCAATTATAAAGAGCCATGGGAGATAATTGCAAATGGTTTGCTGTGTTTACAATGTTCATGAACATGACGATTTAGAGAACATCATGCCTAGATATGAACAGCATTGCGTTTATATGATGAAAAGGATGACCTCTTATAATGCAGTGAAACTGTGTAACTTGATAAAATGTTCCTCGAGGGATCAGCTGGCTCCATCAAGAATACTAAGCGTAAAGGGTTCCCAAGTTAATTCTCCCTTCGAACATCATTTTCTAACTTTTATTCTTAAGATATTGATCAAAGGTGTTTCACTTATATTTCCTGGCCTTGTTATTTTCCGTCTATGATATTAAGATCACTACATTAAAAAGATCTCATGTTACACATAGATGGATGCTATTAATTTCTACCAGCCCTGATTCCAAGATCACGTATGAGTGGCTATTGTAGGATTATTCTAGTTTAAAGCAAGAACATACTTAGGAGCGTATGGGTGGCTGAGTGGCTCAGTTATTTCAGAAATTATAAGTACGTTTGAGTGCTATTAATTATAGTTTCAGCTTAAATTCAATTGAAAACGAATAACCTTCTCAAGGCATTGCCAAAGCATCATATATTTAGTCTTGTAGCATGGAGTTATCGTGCCAGTATATAACTAAGAGGAACACATCAAAAGTGTGATTCAACTAAGAGGCATGAAGCCATGAAGGTACTAACCTCTCATTCGTACGCCACATCGGACCTGCATTCTCCATGATCACATTCAACAGCTCCAAAGACAACATCTTCCCCCTCAACAGAATATGATCATCGGACTGCTCCTGCGACGAGAACTTCATCGACAACTTACACAAATTCTTGAAAACCACAACCCCAGTATCCCTAATCTTCGTGTAACCACTCAAATCCTCCTTCTCACCCAACTCAGCATCGGATCCATCCACCTTCTGCTCCTTCTCACCCCCTTTACCCTCCTGCAACTCCGCAAAACCCTTCGCGTCACTGTTAACATCCACCACATTCGTAAACACCACCTCATTGATCAAATTCTGCGCAAACTGCACCGAACTCCCCTCGTTCAAATTCCTGTCATTAAACTCCAACAACTCAGACACCGACACGGTGTTAAAAGTAGCCATCAACGAATCCGCCTCCACCCGAGCGAAAACAATAGTCATCATCTGAGCCAAAACGGCCTTGGCACAGATCTGATTAGTCCCATTAACCCCTCCCAAATAAACATTATAACAAGTCTTCACAATCTGGTTCAAACAATCCGCCCTAATCAAAACGGTGGTAGATCGAACGGCGGAGAGCAGAGTCTTGAGAACCGCAAGCTCCACAGCTTCGTCACCCAAACCACTGCACTTGCAGATCGAATCAACGAGACGGAAGACGATGGGTGGTGAATCTGCGTCTTCCGACAGGTCGATCTCGCAGCGGATGAGGCGGAGGGCGAAGAGGCGGTAGCAGCAATCGAGTGCGGGTTCGACGACTTTCGGGGAGGATGAATCGACGGCGAGGATGAGGGGGAGGAGGAGGGAGTGGACGTCGGAGGCGGAGGAGACGCCGTAGAGGGGGGTGGCGGAGGAGGGGTCGTCGGAGAGGGTTTCGAGCTTGTCGAGGGCGGATTTGCAGGCGGAGACGATGTGAGAGTGCTTCCGCCATGCGGCGTTTTTGATGATCTTGTCGAGTGATGGCCCTAGCAGCCATCCGCAGCGCGATTGGCCGCCCAGAGACGACATTGATGGTGAAGATTCAGATCAGATGAGCTCAAGAAGATGAAGATCGATGATGATGATGATTGATGATGATGGAGATTGACATATTGGGAATGAGAATTGATTTGATTTGATTTGTTGTTGAGGATTCGAAGGCTTTGTTTGTTGTTGTTGTTTACCTGTAGATGTAGATTCAATTCAACCGACGGACCGACATACATCTGATGTCGAAACAACGCTTTCTTCAACTAACGCTTCCCTTTATTATTATTAACTATTATCACTTTTTTAAGTTTGTTGATGATCACTCTTGTTTTCATACTTCATCTCTATTTTTTTTTTTTTAAAAGGAAACTTCAATCAAAAAAAGGCCACGGGAGTCCTCAAAACAAGGACTCACGGGCAACAAGAAAACGATTACACCATATCCAACGGATTATTACACCATAAATTCCAATCAATACATTTAATTCTACTTCTATGTCGATACCAAAAAAACGAAGTCGCCTTAATGTTTTCCACTAGCTCAATCGGTCTTCTATTTTTGCTATTGAAAATTCGATTGTTTCGTTCCAGCCAAATCAACCAAAAAGTCGTGAAAAAAATCCCTTTTATAACGCGCGACTTATGCTTTGGCAACCCTTGGCTTTCAACGTACCGAATAACATCCTGAACGTCGAAAGCATAAAACGGACTTAATTTGCACCATATCGAAACCCGGCTCCAAACCTCCACGGAGAACGTACAACCTGAAAAAAGATGGAGAGCCGATTCATTATCCGCATGACACAGAACACAATCCAAACTCTGCAGGTGCATTCCCCTTTTAGACAGTTCCAAACGCGTAGGAAGACGATCCCTGATGGCTCTCCAAACCATAATCTTGCATTTGAGAGGAGTCCAGTTTTTCCAATCAATCTTTGGACCATAATCAGCCGAATAATCAGCATAAAGAAGCTGTTTAGCTGATCGAACCGTAAACACTCCGCTGCTGTCCGCTTTCCACTTCCAATCGTCCAATTCACTGCTGAAGTTGAACTCGTACAGGTCTTGTAACAGCAGGAAAAGATCCACTATTTCCTGATTTGATTCAGGATTGTGTTTTCATTCCCAAGCAATCACTTTCACCCCTTGAGAGATCTTAATCCGATCAGAAATGTAAGCCCACTTACGAGACTCTAGTCTAAATAATGACGGATACACCAACCGAAGAGGGATATCTTTTAACCAAACGTCACACCAAAACGACACCGAATCACCTTTACCAACTACACAAGCAAGATGACTCTGAAGAGATAAGCCATTTGCTATTCGTTTTTCGCCAATGTTGACGATCGGTTTCCATGGTCCTCTTGCAGATTTCAAACATGGAAGATGAGACCATTGCCGAGCGTTAGCATGACAAGACGTAATAATTCTTTTCCACAATCTATTACCATCCTTTTTAAAACGCCAAGTCCACTTAAAAAGAAGCGCTTCATTCACCACTTGAATCCTTGAAACCCCAAGCCCGCCATCGTTTTTAGAGGAAGTAATAACTTCCCAAGCCACCCAAGGAATTTTCCTATCGACGCTAGCACCCGACCAAAGAAAGTGCCGCAATATTTGTAACACCCGGAAGTCTGACTTTTGGCAGGCTATGCGACTGAGCCTCAGTCGCCTGTGATTTATGCGACTGGAGGTCAACCGCATGGCTATTCGGCCGATTGAAGCTCAACCGCACGATTGGAGTTCAACCGCCCGAATGAAGTATGAGCCGCATGGAACACGTGCGATTGGGGTCCAATCGCACAGTGTTGATGCGACTGAAGGTCCAGTCGCCCCTGGACCAGATGCGACTGAGATGTGGGTATAAAAGGGGAGCAGCTCCATTCCCCTCCCCATTTTCAGTCGGGGAGAGAGAGCAAAGGGCGACAGAGAGCAGAAAGAGACCGAGAAGAGAAAGAAAGAGGGGAAAGTGCTGCCCGATTGTCGAGAAGCAAGCTAATTCGAAGCTCATCAACTTCTACCTGACAATGTGAGTTCTAGGACCCCTCATTTACATGTTTTCTAACGATTTTGGGGCTGGAAACACATTAAAACCCTAGTATTTAAATAGTGAAAGTTTGACCCATTTGGGTAAATCTTGAGCATTGTGTTTATGGTATGAATTAGGACTAGTATATGCTTGTATGATGTCCTAGTATGAATCCCTGAGGCTATGGAGGGTTGATTTGGGCTAAAAATGGATTTAAGACGAGTTTGGGTGCGAGGGTTCGCGACTGCTGTTTATGAAGAACTCCAGTCGCTGCCCAGTTAGGGTTATGCGACTGAAGGGCCATTCGGCCGAATGAGTGAAAGTTGATGTCCAATCGCCCGACTGAGGTTCAGACGCCCGACGGAGCCTCAATCGCACTATAGTTGATGCGACTGAGAGTTTCAGTCGCATGAGTTCAATCGCAGAGTAGTTGAGTCGTACGGTTAAGAGTTAGTCGCATATAGCCCAGTCGCATAGTGTCTAGTCGCACGGAAGGAAGTTCAATCGCACGTATGAGTACCCATTCGCATGATAGCCCAATCGCATGGCCCAGTCGCATGGAGGACATGCGACTGGTGGTAGTTCAGTCGCCCGGACAGGGCTGATGTGAGTGAATGTAGAAGTGTATGTATGATGTATGTATGCTAGTATGATGTATGTATGTTAGTATGATGTTGCCATGATAAATGGTGAATACTGATGATATGTAAGTATGTATGTTCCTTATATATATGTGTTTTATCTTTAATAACTTTACGTGAATGAATGAACGAAAGAAAAGAATGTATTAAGAACGTAAAATGAAAGATAATGAAAGAAGGAACATGATGAATGAATGCATGCATTAATGAAAGAAAGTAAGAAAGGCTTGCAAGCAAATGAAGGAGGTGCACACCCCTGGCAGGTGTTAGCTCAACGGTGTACGGGTTAGCTACCCCGAAGGATGTACATCGGGTCAATCATTGAGATTGACAATGAGGTGAGCAACTTCGTGTTGCAAGAGACTCGGTTAGCAGGCAATCATAAGATTGTCACTGAGGTGAGCAGTCGCGCACTGCAAGAGACTCGGCTAACGTATGTTAGTAGTGAAGTGAAAGTTAAGTGGTGCATGTATCTACCCCAGGTGACTGGATCAGCTTTGTGCACAACGTTCGTGGCTAACCACCACAGGTCCAGCACCAATAGTATGTATGATGAACGGGGGTATTGTACATGTCACCGAATGTAATGAACGTTCGAACGAAAGTAATGAAAGTATGAATGAATGTAATGAATGTTCGAACGTAAGTAATGAATGTAGAATGAAAGTAAAGTACGTATGAATGTACGTGAAGTATGTATGTATGAAAGTAAATGAGAATGATGAAGTGTACACGAATGAAAGTAAGTAATGAATGATGAGATAATAATAATATTATCTACGTGTACGTATGATGTGTGAACACATGTATGAAAGAGCAGTTAATGAGAATGAAAGTATGTTTTATTATAAAACTAGAACTCACTCAGCAACGCTGACTTTTATGTGTTTTCCAGTTCGCAGGTAGTGTTGCTGAGGATGGCACGAGGCGACTACTCAGCTCTTTTGGGATGGCATTCACTTTTTGATTATGCTGCAACGTCATGCGTTGTGGGCCCATAACGCACGCAACTTATCACGTTGCATGCCATTATGAGATTTCTTGAGTATTCCCCCGGAAGGGATTATTTAAGAAATCTTCTTTAGATTTTGATAAGTTCGCCACGCATTGGAAGCGTGCGCGTAGCACATGCAACAAAATATGTTGCATGAGAGTGTCAAGAATATTCCGTCAGAGTTCCGATGTACGGAATTACCTAAGGAATATTCTTTAGTATAAAAATATAATTTTTATGTTTTTGAACTTAATATCTCCTCTAGAGGTCGCTGTATGATCCTATGAGGAGAAACAAAGTAGAGAAAGCTGTATTTTGTAATCGAGTCAATGATGTAATGACTTTTACGAATGAATGAGAATGTATATAATTTATCATTTCCGCTGCGTATTTTATGGTTATATACATTATGTACGTTATGTACGTTATATGTGCGATGAAGAACCAACCGTATGGTGCCCGGTGAGCGGGGCCTTACAATATTATCAATCACCGTCTTTGGAGCTTTATACAAAGAGAGGTAATAAATAGGCAAATTTGCTAGTACCGATTTAATAAGAACAAGACGACCTCCCAAAGACAAGCATCTAGCTTTCCACGAAGAAAGCCTATTTTTTATAACTTCTATCACGGGATCCCAATTACTAACCCGAGTCATGTTAGCTCCAACTTTAATACCAAGATACTCGAACGGAAAAGCACCCCTCCGGCAACCCAAAACATCCATCATGTCATCCACCTCTTCATCGGTGGTGCCAACTCCAAAAAGATTGGATTTAGCTATATTAATTCGGAGACCCGAAACTATATAAAATACGCGAAGAATTCTCGCCATAGATTGAATATTTCCTTTAGACCAATCACCCAAAATAAGAGCATCATCGGCGTAAAAAAGATGAGTAATGTCCTCTTCTCTTTCGTCGAAGCGAACTTCATCTCTATAATTATATTAAAAATCATTATGTTTTATATATTTTTTTTCTAATAAAATAATATTTTTTTATATTTTTATCATTATATTTTCTTCCTACTCCATTCATAACCACTTTCAACAAATATTAAAAAATTAATAGAGATGAACAGTGTTTTACCAAATATAAAGATGAACATTAACATGTTCTTTATCTTCCACTCACAACCATTAATAACCATTCTCTATAATATAAAGAAAGCACTCACAGATTTCTAAAGAACGGGTTGTGAATGCTCTTATGTATAAATATTTAGAGGGAGGAAGATTGGGACTTGTCACGTCTTCTTACGCGCTTATCATGATAACCTGACGTGATCCGGGTGACGGTTGTCAATTGACTGTGATCATAATGATTTTTTGTTGGAATTTTGGTTGTTTAAGAACGGTTTTATGACCTTTGAACCTTAATATTTTTTATTCTTAGAAACAAGTACAAACTATTTTTCAGCAAAAAATTACATAATTCTACATTTTTGCACATACAATGATTCTCAAATACAACGAAACACGTGCAAAAATCTCTATCCCACGGATCCTCACAATTGTTTCATGAATCCACTCTTCAATTGTTATGTTCCGCGACAAGTATGATTCCATTGTCGGCCAAGTTTAAACCCAATCCGAAACTCGAACAAGATGCTAACCCCTTACTAATATCATGCCCGAAACCACTCCTACAAGTTCAAAAAAAAGACATAAAAACAATAAAGGAAATAACACATGTTTTAGTGGGGCTTAATGATCAAGCCCCATTTCAATATAAAATCTATGTACACTTTTTGAGTGGTCAAGCAACCACTCAAGTGATGGTAACAAATAGCCTTATATGAATTATTCTTATACTTTTCAATAGGTACTTTTGTAGTTGTCTTAGACAAATTAATGATAACGATCGTCTATCCATTTTAATTGTGTGTCATGTTTTTTTCTAATTTTGTACGTTTTTTGTTTCATAATCCTTGCATTTTTTCATATGAAGAAAAAGAATGTAAACATATTGTTCAGGGTAGTAGAAATGATTTGGTCATGTATATTATGTATGGATTATTACTTAATACATACTACAAATGATTTGGAATTAAAGGGAATTAGAATCTATCAAACAATTTTAAATTTCAAACGTATTTTAGGGATAAACACTCATAATGGAATTAGAATTTATCACTTACTGCAAACTGCCACCACCTCCGACTCATCACCACCACTACATACCACCAACCGGGTTTGGACTGTCAATCGTCAACAATGATGACATCACAAGCGGTTGTCAGCGGGTTTGGGTAGTCGTGGGGCAGGGCGAAAAGCGGGTAGTGGGAGGACGAAAGCGGTAGGCGGGGGTAGTAGGTGGCAGTCGAGAGCGGCAGCGGGTAGAGGCCGGTGGCGCTCGGTGGTCGGAGGTTAGGTTGGTGGTAGGTGGCAGTCGGTGGCGGGGGTGGGGGTCTATGAAATTTGAAATCCTTTAAAGTTTGGAAGGATTTTGAAATCTTTCATTTGCAGGAACTTGAGGGAACTATTTCCAATTTCAATTACTTTCACAACCAAACGCGTTCAGAATGGACTTCAATTTCCAATTCCAACAAATTCCTACCAACTAACAAAATAATCAATGAAATTCAGATTCTAATTCCATCAAATTCTATTTAATTCATGCACATCAAACGCACACTTCACACACACTTCTACTTTATGGAGGTCTTCGTGGAGATGCTACACTTTGTCAATTGAATACTTAGATGGGATAGACTGATGTACGAGCTTTTATTCGGGGACGAGCCAGACTAGTGCCTAAAGATTTTATACTCGAGTAATGGAGATGAATAGATGATTGGATGAGTCAGTGGTTTGTCTGTAATCCATTTAGTCGTTCAAAAAAGGAATACTTAGATCGTTTTGAGAGCACGAATGAATTTTTGGGTTTAATACCAAGGGGACTCAAGCAGTGATTTGTTTGTCATCGTCAGTTTTAAAGATTTTGATTTTAGTGGTTATTAATTTGTTTGTTTACTTTTTTACACAAGAATCTCATTTGACTTCGTTAGATTTATTTAAATTTAAAAGCTTGCTGGGGAATTTTCAATTTAATTTTGTAATCGGTAGTGCACGGAGTTGATCAAGTTATTTCCATTTGGAATCTAATGGGGTACACCTCAACTACAACACTGAAGGGGTACCACTCCAAAATTCGGTTAAGGTGTGAAAGGGTACCACCACACAAGTAGTAGCCAAGGATGATGGCACCCGAAAGAAATGACCCTCAACCGTGGCTAAACTACATTCCCACAGCCGCGACTCATATCTAAAGGAACACCACAGCTTCAGCCCAAAACCCCAACCGAAAGGACATTCAGCCGCGGCCAGGGTACATGCCCATAGCCGCGGTTAAGACACTTACCCCTAGCCACGGCCGAGAACAAGGTCGCAGTAACACGAATAAATAACCCGAACCGCGGCTGGGGTGCAATTGTCAGAAACAAATACCGGAACTCTAACACTTAGAAAGTTTAGAAGCCCAACAATAGAAAACATGAAGCAACATTACGGGGACATTCGTTGCTTACCTAGGAATGCAGTCAAAACAAAAAACGACAAGTAACAATAGTCCAAAAGTTGTCAGATGGAAGGTCAATGTTAGAAGACAAGAAGCATTTAAATCATAGTGAAACCCTTTGCACCAATCAGGCATAGAACTCCTTAATCAAGGAGGCTCAGTTCAGATAATTGACTAAAGATACTTAAAATAGAATCTCACCTTAACGACCCAACATCATAATCAGTATAAATACCATTACCCCACATCAGGTAAAGAGGACTCACTCATTTTTCAAAAGACACACAATCACTCTCTCACTTCAAACCTCTTGAGTCTACAGCTCTCACTCCAAACCTTCTGAGTCTTCAGCTCTCACTCTAAACCTACTGAATCTTCAGCTCAACTCCATATATCTATGATCTTTATTCTAATTGTTATACTTTTATGATTATGTTTGATCTGTTTTATACACCTACTGACTTGAGCGTCAGAGTGCCCTCGGAGCTTAAGCTTCGAGGCCCTCTAATGAGTTTTCTGATGGTTGCAGTTTATACGCACAAAAAGAAGATAAATGAGGTTGCACCGCCAATGAGTTGAATCTGAACCGAATGAGTCACTCTCTCTTGCACTGATTCATCTTCAACTCACCCAAAGGTGAGGAATTTGAAGCAAAATTTGGCTCCATTTGTGGGACCAAGCACCGTGGCCTATCTATATGACTCCAAGTTTCACGTTCCAAACTCTTACTATCTACACAATGGCTTTAATTTTGATTTCGTGTGCACTACATGAATTTTAATATACACGACTCGGTTTACGTGTCTTGGATTTCAGATTCTCTCCACTATGAATACCCTAAATCTTTTGATCAAATGTATTAATGCATACCCGCAGTGATTTTGTGGTCATTTTCTGCATATCGTATATTACTCATGTTTAGTCTTCTCATAAGAACATTCATAGAACTCGTAAAACATGTTCGTGCTTTTCATACAATGGTTTGATCTGCATGTTTTCATATTATATACATGAGATATGCTCGTGACCCCGGTTACCAGGTTCTAAATTTCACTCTTACCACCATGTTGATGTTTAGATCACATTTACTATGTGTGATTAATGAAAAATTATATTTACTTCATGAATGTTGATTCTGGTACTATCATAATCTAATTTACTATTCATACACACATGTGTATTCATACTTGGATATAAGGTAACTATTACAAGTAAGGATGAGAGGTATGCACTGACAGAACATGTATGTTTTGTTCCAAGTGTTATCCGCTATTTGTACAAGGCTATGTGGCATACATGTTAGATTTGCCAGTTGAATGTATGTTTGTTATTCATATACATATGAAAAGTTGAAGCCCAAGTGGTGTACGCATATGATATATAGCTTAAATATAACTGATGGAGTTCACAGCACTACTATTCAACCAAGAATTCACGTCTCTTATTGTTATTGGTATAATAGTTCTCTAATATAGCTATTAAACAGGAAAAAAACTACTTTCATGATTTTCTAAAGCAGCTATGTATAACATAGAGTAACTGCATGTTGGTTTAGGATATGATATTACTTACCTTATATGTGTATTGTGCTACTAAAATAAAATAAATAAGCTAATTCATATGAATGTAGTGAAAAACTATTATTATTATTATTATTGTTGTTGCTATTATCATTATTTACTATTACCTTACAAGAAGATGCATGGTTTATATTTCAATATAAATCTTTACAAACTTTAAGATAACACATAGATTGTATTTATTAACTATGTTACTGACACTACCCATTTAAAGAACAAAAAAAGAAAAAAGAAGTATACCTTTTCTTTTTAATATCAGAGCCACTCTATCATTAAAATATTCATTGGTTTGACTAGTCATCATTTCTTTTAAGTTTCATCTTGGTTGTACTTCTCAACACCATGATATCATAGAGTGTAAGACACAGCCATTACAACATACTTTTTCATGAATAGTGAACATCAAATCCATTTACTTACAACATTTAAGTTGAAACCTATCTATCTATATATATATATATAAATACACGCTAGCCTAAACTTGTACCTTTCATAAAAGCTAATTTTCAAAATTTCTAAGCAACCAGGTTGGCTTCTTCATCCAAGCCTTTGAAACACCCCACACCCAACTCATCGGGGATTTTATCCGGCATTTGAGCCGCGACAAGGTTATTATCTCATGTTTGAGCCGCACCAGCACGTTAGAGCCAAGATAGAGCTTGTATCTAACCTTTGAGCCGCGGAATAGCATATCTCCAAGAGATTTTATCTCACCTTTGAGCCGCGACATGGCTTGTACCTCACCTTTGAGCCGCGGCTTGGAACCATTCTAAAGATCATGCAAGTCTCAGCCCATCCCGGATAGTCAAGCCACTCACTCGTATTTTGTACTATAGTTAGATTAATCACACAGACTATGAACAAAAATTCATACTTTTCTCACTTATCTTTTACTTCTAAAGTTATGGGCATACATACATATACTTGATTTTAGCTAGATCTGAACAAGGTGAGACTTGATATAATGTTTAATCCATCCCAGGCTACAACTTGTTACGTTCATCCCAAGCCGCAGCTCATGAGGTCCATCCTAAGCTACGGCTGTAGTTCATAACTCTTGGCTAAGGTTTGTTTCCCGACCGCGGTCTGTGTCACTTAGCTCTACGGTTGAAGTAATTAACTGGCATATAAACTTCTCAATCGAAGTCTCCTAGAACCTTGTAGGAAGGTTACGAGCCGCGGTTGATGGGTGATTTGCTGCAGCTAAAGGTTACGAGCTGCGGCTGAGAGGCGATTTGCTGCAGCTGAAGGTTACGAGCTGTAGCTCAAGGTTACAAGCCACGGCTGAGATGGGTTATTCATCCATTGACCTACATAGCTCGCACAAAAGGATCTCATGCTTCACTGACTTTTCTTTGGTAGTTCAACACTTTGAAAACTTTTAAAATAAAGAAATGTAAACTGATAAAAGAGAAGGTCAGATTTATTGTTATAGACTAGCATCCTATTCATAGGATCTAGATAACAAGTGAATGTCAGATTTATTAAAAAAAGCAAACTAACACCGTCACACTGTAAGGCCTCGATTTCGGGCACCTCACAGTTGTCCGTTCATAGCACTAAATATACATATTATAATAAATAAAAACATTACAGCGAAATTCATTAACAAAAAAACCATTCATTACTATTAGTAAATACTGTTGTTAAGCAATACAATGGAGTTGACTTATAAAAGATTGTTTAATTTCATTATAAAACAACAATATCATAAGAATTGAATGGATGTTAGTCTTGTTCCGCCGAGTAACTTCACCTTCGTGCCATTCTCAGCAATATTCACCTGCTAACTGAAAATGTATAAAATTCAGTGTTGCTGAGTGAGTTCTAGTTTTAAAAGCGTTAAAGTACCTTGAATATAGTTTATATATAAAAATACTCTTTTTCATAAAACACTTCTTTTACTGTCGTACGTGAGCATACATCGTACATACAACCAGGTATTACCTTATTCATCCTTCATTCATTACCAAGCTCATTCTTTCATTTCGTGCTTTTATTATTATCTTTCACTTTCTTTACGGATCAATGTGCAATACCCCGAACATTGTGCACGAAGCTGATGCTGGGCCTGAGGTCTATAAATAGACCACGAACATTGTGAACAAAGCTTGACCCAGTCACCTAGGGTATGTTACAGGGGTCCCTGTCTGTAACACCCTCAATCTCATAACAATATAATATAATAAGGAGGGTGCTACTAGTTGGGTTATTATAACAAGTCAGAGACTACAAACACACGGAATTTTATATATATATTAAAACTGTTTACATCGTTAACAATATTTACAAGACTTTATCCGACATTGCAAAACTTAGTTAACTTCAAGTACTTCATTCCCAAAAACCCAACATTTGTGGCCAGTATCATACACCATAACTTCAAGTACTTCATTCCCTGTATTGATATGCATATCAAATACCCACAAGGTATTTATGGACATCTTTTATCAATTTTAATTTGGTGGGTGAAACCTCCACCTCGCGCGTTGACGGGTCAAACCTCCGTCTTTAATTTGGTGGGTGAAACCTCCACCTCGCGCGTTGACGGGTCAAACCTCCATCTATAATTTGGCGTTGACGGGTCAAACCTCCGTCTATAGTTGGTGGGTCAAACCTCCACCTCGCCATTAACCACAATTTACCACTTTCAACTCATATTCACATCTTTATTTATTTATATGCATGCCAGTGCCCGATTTTGTCAACAACAATTATCAAACGACATTAACACATTAAAAGGGCAATTAGAACTCACCTTAACGTTCCAACAAGTGGTTATCAATCCAAATATGCTAGGGCAGCTAAAACTTCTCTCTCAAAGCAAATCTAAAATAATAATCTTAACTTAGTCAAATTTCCCCTAGCTGACCACTTCACACGACTAAGGCTATGCGACTGGACTCATTCGTGCGACTGAACAAGCGACTGAGTTTAGTCGTACGAATGGACCATACGACAGAGGTGCGAATGAGCTATAACAGGGTTTATGCCAATGACTTCCATTCGTGCGATTGGTTCATGCGACTGAACTTCAGTCGCACGTTTGAACAATGCGATTGACTCAGTCGCACGAATGGGTTATGCGACTGGGCTCATTCGCCTGAAATGGATCAGCAGTTGTGTTCTTGTCATATTTGATCCAAAAACTCGAGTTTTAACCATTTGGATTATACCATATTCACAACAGAGCCTGCACACCTTATTTATAACCGTTTCGGGTCCTTATTTCATCAAACTTCCTAAAATTAGGGCCCGAACCTTCACTTTTCAGTTTAACAGAAAGATTGAATAGAAACTCTAATTTAAACATGTTTTTGGATCAATTCCCACCACCCACACAGCTTAACATATTCAAAATCGATCCGTACCAAGCAAAACTTACCAAAACAGGGCTAGTTTGATCAATTTGGGGCAAGAGCAGGGTGTTTGGGTTCAACAGGAGCAAGGGGATAAAGTTACAGCAGATAAAATCTGCTTTTCAACCCCTTAACCGCCCTACTTATCCTTCATGCCTATTTTTAGCCGACATACTCAGTCGTACGACTGGACCCATTCGCACGGCCCAATCGTACGACTGAGCCCATACGCCCGTCATTCGTGCGATTGGGCCTCATTCGTACGCATGGCGTGCGACTGAACACTAAATCTAATTAAATATATATTATTGGACTTTTGGATGTTACAAGTCTACCCACTTTATTTAGGGTTTCGTCCTCGAAACCTGACTAAAACAAATGAGGGTAGTTCCGTCTCATCTCTTCTTCTGGTTCCCAGGTTGACTCAGATCCTTGGCGATGTGCCCACTGCACTCGGACTAAGCCAATGCTTTTGTTTCTAAGTTTCTTCTCCTTACGATCCATAATAGCTACAGATTGTTCAACATAATTAAGCTTCTCATCAACCTCAATATCATCTAATGGTACATATTGAGTTTCATTAGCTAAACACTTCCGTAACTGAGAGACGTGGAAGGTTGGATGAATAGCACTTAGTTCTTCAGGCAAGTCCAACCTATACGCCACGTACCCTACTTTCTCCACTATTTGGAATGGTCCAATAAAACATGGACTTAGTTTACCCCTTTTTCTAAATCGAATAATACCTTTCCATGGAGAAACTTTCAGCAAAACGAAATCCCCAACTTTAAATTCCAATGGTTTTCTTCTACGATCTGCATATGATTTCTGCCTGCTTTTCGCTTCTCTAATACGATTTCTGACTATTTCAAACTTTGACATTGTTGCTTCAACTATTTCACTATTCCCCAATTCACGTTGCCCCATATCTCCCCAATATAGTGGAGTTCTGCACTTTCTTCCGTACAACATCTCAAACGGGGACATTTGAAGAGTAGCTTGATAATTGTTGTTGTAAGCAAATTCTGCTAAAGGGAGATGACTATCCCAGCTCCCTCCAAAATCAATACTACACGCCCGTAGCATATCCTCCAATGTCTGAATAGTTCTTTCACTTTGACCGTCTGTCTGGGGATGATAGGCTGTACTAAAGTAAAGTCTAGTTCCCATGGCTTCGTGAAATTTTCTCCAATGTCTGGAGGTAAATCTGGCATCTCTGTCAGACGTGATGCTTTTCGGAACTCCATGTAATCTAACTATTTCTTTAGTAAAAATATCAGCTAGCTTTTCCACCGAATATGTTTCCCGTATTGGTAGAAATAAAGCACTCTTGGTTAGCTGATCTACCACTACCCAAATAGTATCATAACCTTTTGGTGTACGGGGCAACTTTGTTATGAAATCCATAGTCAGATCATCCCACTTCCAAACTGAAATAGCTAATGGCTGCAATAATCCATAAGGTTTCTGGTGTTCAGCTTTTACTTGGGCACAAGTTAAACATTTATTTACATACTGCATCACATTAAATTTCATCCCTGGCCACCAATAATCTTGCTTCAAATCTTGGTACATCTTAGTCATGCCTGGATGAATGGAATACCTAGATTTGTGAGCCTCATCTAGTATCATATCACGTAAAGCCAACGGAACCCACATTCGACCAAATCTAATTTTAACACCATGGCTATTGTCTTCTAAATATTTTTCTTGACCAACCATTCTTTCTTTCTTAATATTTCCTTCTTTTAACGCTTCCAGTTGGGCTTCTTTCAACTGTTGCATGAGATCAGGAGTAATCGCAAGTTTATACGCTTTAACCTTAATCGGTTCATGCTTCTCCTTTCTGCTCAATGCATCAGCAACCACATTTGCTTTCCCAGGGTGATACAAGATTTCACAATCATAATCTTTGATTAACTCCAACCATCGCCTCTGTCTCATATTCAAATCTTTTTGTTCAAAGAAATACTTCAGGCTCTTATGATCAGTAAAGATGGTACACCTCACTCCATATAAGTAGTGTCGCCATATTTTAAGAGCAAAAACTACAGCTGCTAATTCTAAATCATGGGTTGGGTAATTGACTTCATGGGTCTTCAACTGTCTCGAAGCATAAGCAATAACTCTTCCACGTTGCATTAATACACACCCCAATCCTTGATATGATGCATCAGAATATATTACTAAATCATCTACACCTTCTGGTATTGCTAATACTGGGGCTTGTGTCAATCGATTCTTCAATTCCTGAAAAGCAGCTTCCTGTTCCTTATTCCATTCATACTTAACATCCTTTCGAGTTAACTTCGTCAATGGGGAAGCAATTTTAGCAAAATCCTGAATGAATCTCCTATAGTATCCTGCCAGTCCTAAGAAACTGTGAATTTCTGAAGGACTTTTAGGAATTCCTCAGTTCAACACAGCTTCAATCTTTGCAGGGTCCACCAATATTCCATCCGCATTCACCACGTGACCCAAAAATTGCACTTCTCTTACCCAAAATTCACATTTCGAGAATTTTGCATACAACTTATTCTTTCTTAAAGTTTCCAATACTTCTCGAATGTGACAAGCATGATCTCCTTCATTTTTAGAATAGATCAAAATATCATCTATAAACACAATTACCGATTTATCCAGCATCGGTCTACATACTCTATTCATCAAATCCATGAAGGCAGCAGGAGCATTCGTTAACCCAAACGACATCACCAAAAATTCATAATGCCCGTATCGCGTACGAAAAGCTGTCTTTGGTATATCTTCTTCTCTTACCTTCAACTGATGATACACGGATCTAAGATCTATCTTTGAGAACCAATTAGCACCTTGGAGTTGATCAAACAAATCATCTATACGAGGTAATGGGTATTTATTCTTGACAGTCAGCTTGTTTAGTTCTCTGTAATCTATGCACATCCTCAAACTGCCATCCTTCTTCTTTACAAATAGAACAGGGGCACCCCACGCGAAGAGTTGGGTCGGATAAAACCCTTGTCTAATAATTCCTGTAATTGCTTCAGGAGTTCCTTTAACTTAGCCGGTGCAAGTCTATAAGGGGTCTTAGCGACAGGTTTTGCCTCAGGTATTAAATCAATTCTAAACTCAATTTCTCTATCAGGAGGTATACCTGGTAGATCCTCAGGAAATAGATCGGGGAAATTACAAACCACTGGAACATCTTCTAATTTCTTCGTCTCCTTAGCAGTATCAACTACACATGCCAAAAATGACTCGCAACCCCTATTCAAAAATTTCTCAGCCTTAATCATAGATATGACTTTCACCCCACTATCATGATCATCACCAAAAACCGTTATCGAATTACCATCTGGTGCTCGCAACACAATCAACTTTCTTTTGCATATTATTTGAGCCTCAAACGTAGATAACCAGTCCATTCCCAATACTACCTCAAAACCTCCTAATTTCATCAGTGTAATCTAGCAGGAAATTTTACACCTTCTAATTCAATAAAACAATCATCTATTACCTCACTAACAACTATAAATTCGTTAGAGGCAGTTTCTACTGAAAAGGCAATATCTAGCTTTGATGGTTTAACTTTTATTAAGGCATGGAATTTTATTGATATGAAACTTCTATTAGCCCCTGAATCAAATAAAACTCTAGCAGGTACATCATTAACAAGAAACGTACCCGACACAACATCCGGTAATGCCTTAGCCTCCTCTGTAGTCATTGTAAATGCTCTCCCCGTAGTACCGCTACTACCACTCACGCTGACTTTACTCGGTCCTCCCACTGCACGAATAGGAACCGGTCCAGGTCTAAGCTTTGGACATTCAGATTTCATATGTCCCATCTCCCCACATCCATAACACCGAAGTTCATGACATCTGGAAACAAAATGTCCAGGTTTCCCGCATTTACGACATGCTGGGTGATTCAGTCTACATTCCCCTTTATGAACCTTCCCACATCTATTACACCGAGGAGGGGGACCTACAAAACCCCTAGCATTAAACTTTCTTTTCTGCGGACCACTCTGTCCATACATAGACCCAGAACTCAATAAAGTTTCCTGACGACTAACCACTTCTTCTTTCACCGCAGGTTTCTCGGACTCAGCAACTTCCTCATACATGTCCGCAGCCAAATTTACCGTGGCTTGGTAAGTAGAAGGAGAATTAGACTTTACCAACATTCTCACCTTAGGAGGTAATCCCTGAACATACCTAGTAATCCTCTTTGTCTCAGGAGTTACTAAGTGAGGTACCAAACGAGCCATTTCTTCAAATCTAGAAGTATACTCTTTGTGACTTAAACTGCCTGCCTGAAATTGAAACTTGATCTCAATTCTGTCCATCTCGCCTTTCGGACAAAACTTTTCTATCACCAGTTCTTTAAAAGTTTCCCACGTCATCTGACTTACGGCGGCCTCACCCATGGCCTGTTCCACTGTATCCCACCAGTACAAAGCTTCTGCTTGAAAAGAATGCACTGCAAAGCCCACCTTCTGATCTTCCTTACATCTACTAAGTTTAAACGCCGCTTCCATCTCTCGTAACCATTTGTAAGTTACTACTACATCCTTCTGGCCTTCAAACTTAGGCGGGTCACATTCCTTGAAATGCTTATATGATATTGGTTTCTCCACTACAGGCTCAACAATAAGAGGTGGAGGAGTTAGTTGGGAAGATGATTCACCACCTTTCCTAAGGTCACTTAACATTTCAGGTAAGGTAGTACGCAACACTCGGGTGACTTCATCACCTATAGCCGCCTTAAGTTCATCACCTGAGATCCTAGCTTCAAGTCTAGAATTTGTATTACTGGTTTCCTCCATCTACGATCAGAAATAAACCATAATGAAATAATGAGTGATATCAGGATGCTGCATATAATGTAAATTGTCATAACATTGGCCAGGTGTTATCAGTTATTTACTTATTCACACCATCCTGCCTCTTCTCATTACCCTTTCACAGTTTATTTCTAACCCTATCTAAACCACAGAATCACACATACACATAATACTAATCTTTTAATTCAACAATCACTTTCATTCAACACTTGACTGAATTATCACCAACAATTAAATACTCATTCACACAATACTTCACCCCACTTCCGGTTGTGGATACTGGCACTTCCCACATTTTCAGTTAAAGTTTGAAACAATTAAGTGTTCAAATCTCTTTAACCTAGGCTCTGATACCAACTTGTAACACCCTCAATCTCATAGCAATATAATATAATAAGGAGGATGCTACTAGTTGGGTTATTATAACAAGTCAGAGACTACAAACACAGCGGAATTTTATATATATATTAAAACTGTTTACATCATTAACAATATTTACAAGACTTTATCCAACATTGCAAAACTTAGTTAACTTCAAGTACTTCATTCCCAAAAACCCAACATTTGTGGCCAGTATCATACACCATAACCGGAAGCTAACTCTGTGGGGGACCATCACGAGCACCTCTATTACTACCTGGCATGCATTAGAAAACAAACACAAAATCAGATAAACTGGTGAGTTCTAACATACACCACATTTAATGGTAACAATTCATCAACTGTTATCACACCAAATGATCCACACACACATTCATCAGTCCATTTATTTATCCCAGTATTGATATGCATATCAAATACCAACAAGGTATTTATGGACATCTTTTATCAATTTTAATTTGGTGGGTGAAACCTCCACCTCGCGCGTTGACGGGTCAAACCTCCGTCTTTAATTTGGTGGTGAAACCTCCACCTCGCGCGTTGACGGGTCAAACCTCCGTCTATAATTTGGCGTTGACGAGTCAAACCTCCGTCTATAGTTGGTGGGTCAAACCTCCACCTCGCCATTAACCACAATTTACCACTTTCAACTCATATTCACATCTTTATTTATTTATATGCATGCCAGTGCCCGATTTTGTCAACAACAATTATCAAACGACATTAACACATTAAAAGGGCAATTAGAACTCACCTTAACGTTCCAACAAGTTGTTATCAATCCAAATATGCTAGGGCAGCTAAAACTTCTCTCTCAAAGCAAATCTAAAATAATAATCTTAACTTAGTCAAATTTCCCCTAGCTGACCACTTCACACGACTAAGGCTATGCGACTGGACTCATTCGTGCGACTGAACAAGCGACTGAGTTTAGTCGTACGAATGGACCATACGACAGAGGTGCGAATGAGCTATAACAGGGTTTATGCGAATGACTTCCATTCGTGCGATTGGTTCATGCGACTGAACTTCAGTCGCACGTTTGAACAATGCGATTGACTCAGTCGCACGAATGGGTCATGCGACTGGGCTCATTCGCCTGAAACGGATCAGCAGCTGTGTTCTTGTCATATTTGATCCAAAAACTCGAGTTTTAACCATTTGGATTATACCATATTCACAACAGAGCCTGCACACCTTATTTACAATCGTTTCGGGTCCTTATTTCATCAAACTTCCTAAAATTAGGGCCCGAACCTTCACTTTTCAGTTTAACAGAAAGATTGAATAGAAACTCTAATTTAAACATGTTTTTGGATCAATTCCCACCACCCACACAGCTTAACATATTCAAAATCGATCCGTACCAAGCAAAACTTACCAAAACGGGGCTAGTTTGATCAATTTGGGGCAAGAGCAGGGTGTTTGGGTTCAACAGGAGCAAGGGGATAAAGTTACAGCAGATAAAATCTGCTTTTCAACCCCTTAACCGCCCTACTTATCCTTCATGCCTATTTTTAGCCGACATACTCAGTCGTACGACTGGACCCATTCGCACGGCCCAATCGTACGACTGAGCCCATACGCCCGTCATTCGTGCGATTGGGCCTCATTCGTACGTATGGCGTGCGACTGAACACTAAATCTAATTAAATATATTATTGGACTTTTGGATGTTACACTTTCAATCTCAATGATTGACCCTGTGTGCATCCTTTGGGGTAGCTAACCCGCATCACAGTTGAGCTAATGACAACATGGTCGTGCACCTCCATTCATTTTACTTGCAAATCTTTCATTCTTTCATTTATGTTTCACTTTTCATCTTCATTAATCTTTCACTTTATTAATGATAATACTCTACGTTTACTATTATATACACATCACGTAAAGTCATACAATATAATATAATATGGAACATAAGAAACATAAGAACAAATCATATTCAGGCATAAAATAAGCATTTAATAATCTCAGGTCAAACTTCGGTCAAAACCCTAAAAATCACAGATTCCTAAAAATTTCAGAAATAATTCTAAGTGCTCTAGGCGCATGGGTACTATGCAGGCGCATGAGCACTGCATAGGCACATCATAACTATTTAGGCGTATGGCCCATTACTTAATTGGTTTCCTGTTAACTTAGGTGCATGAACTATTCAGGCGCATGAGTACTATTAGGGCGCCTAACCCTAATACTTAGGCAATCCAGCCAAATTTCTAGGCGCATGAACAACTGTTCAGGCGCATGGGGTACTGTTAGGGGCATGGCATACACTTAAATATTTCTAAGGCAAATTCAGCTGCATGGGCCTTATTTAGGCGCATGAACACCTGTTTAACATGTTTCTAAGCTGTTTTCAAACTCAAATCTTTATACCATCCTGTTCTAAGCTTACTACAACTATTCTAAACATAAATATCACATAAACATCCATGAAACATCATCATACAAATATAAACATATACGGGTATACATTCATAACATTTATAAAATCATTTTAATATATTTTTAGCCACAAAGATTGTTTAAAACAAGTAAAATACGGGGTCTAGAACTCACCTTATACAACTTTCGTGTATGACTCCTTAAAAACTCGAATGCAATTGAGTTCGACCACCTAAACACCCACCAAAACACACACCCGAACACAAACAAACACATAAGCATAAGACCGAGGCTAAAACCCATCAAGAACACTTAAAACAACGAATTCTTACCTTGAATTTGAATTCTTCTTCTTCTTCTCTCTAGAAACCTGAACTCTCTGCTCTTTCTCTCTCTAAAACCGAATGAAAAGGTGTTGTGCAGCCAACATGGGCGGCCATACCACCTTTTGTACCCACCTTTTGATACTTTTGGTCCTTTTGACACTTTTAACCCCTCAACATTGGGTTAAATTATATTTCCTTCCTTTATTCGTGTTTATTATTTCTTTCTCGTCTATTAAAAATATCCGGGTGTTACACACACCAACCATTTGCTTCATCAGGTTTTTTTTTATAAGCCCGCTATTATTCTAAAATATTTTATTTACAAATGAGTTCAGATAGATATTTGCTTATGTAGGTAAAGCAACAAGATAAAAACATATAACTTTTACATCTTCCTAATTATCAAATTTAGAAATTTCATAGTTACGTTAGCAATTAGTCTGAGCGAACATTACGAGTTTTGTGCAATTTTAAAAACAACATTCAAGGACTGATATAGTATCAATTCACTCTTTCGTATTATTGGGGTTACACCAATAGGTAACCGACCAAGAAATCAACATTTATATTATTCTCACTTGGCTAATGTTGTTTGGAGTTAACATAAAACTTGACCTTAGCCAAGATTTAAACTAGTCAACACTAACCTTATTTTCACCCATCTCTATATAAGGTGTAGCTTGTAACTCTTAGTTGCATCAAACCCCGCTAGTATGGGGAAAAATTTTAAGGGTTTTAATCATATAAAGACTCGTTAAACACACTGTCTCTTATAATCTATCCCAAAACTCCAAATTTAGGCTCTAGGTTTTTAAGTATTAAACCTTATCTCTATCCGGCATACTTTGTTAAAGAATTTTTATTAGGTGAGATTAGAGACCTGGATCTTAAAACAATATTTACACGACAAGATCAAAAACTTATATCTTTGTAATGAAAGTAACCAAGCTTGGGAATATGATGTTACAAGCAACCAAGTAACAGTCAATCATGTCTGAGTTTGTAGCCATGAAGTCAAGCAAGTAACAAAGCTTGAGTAAATAATGTTGCATACAATCAGGTAACTCAGTCATGTTCGACTCTAGTAACCATGAAATCAAGCAAGTAACCAAGCTTCAGAAGATGATATTACAAGCGACCAAGTAACTCAATCATATTTGTGTTAATAACCATGAAATCAAGCAAGTAACCAAGCTTGGGAAGATGATGTCACAAGCAACCAAGTAACTCAATCATGTTCAAGTTTTGTAACCATAAGATCAAGCAAGTAACCAGGCTTGGGTATATGATGTTAAAAGCAAGCACACTCATTTTGAGTTAGTAACATGAAATCAAGCGAGTAACAATGACTCGACCATGCTTGAGTTAGTAATCATAAAACCAATTGAATAACCTAATGATGCTTAGGTAGACAAACAATCAAAAAGCTCAACGAGTTCTAAGTCAATGTCCGTGGAAATGATTGAATCACCCAACCATTCTTGGGTAGATAAAATTAAAATCATTTGAATCACTTAACCAAATTTGAGCCGATAACTTGAAAACATTTTATCAAGCATTCTTGAGTGAATAATATCAAGGTCAATTTCGCAACCATATCTGAATCAGCCAAACCATCCTATCATGTTTGGGTAGAAAGCACCACAAGACACCCACCAAAACACACCTAAACACTTAAAACTCGAATGCAACTTTCGTGTATGACTCCTACCATGTTTGGGGTCTAAAACTCACCTTATGCAACTTTCATGTATGACTCCTTCAAAACTCAAATGCAATTGAGTTCGACCACCTAGACACCCACCAAAACACACACCCGAACACAAACAAACACATAAGCATAAGACCGAGTCTAAAACCCATCAAGAACACTTAAAACAATGAATTCTTACCTTGAATTCGAATTCTTCTTCTTCTGCTCTCTAGAAACCCGAACTCTCTGCTCTTTCTCTCTCTAAAACCGAATGAAAAGGTGTTGTGCAACCAACATGGGCGGCCATACCACCTTTTGTATCCACTTTTTGATACTTTTGGTCCTTTTGACACTTTTAACCCCTCAACATTGGGTTAAATAATATTTCCTTCCTTTATTCGCGTTTATTATTTCTTTCTCGTCTATTAAAAATATCTTGGTGTTACAAGTCCACCCCCCTTATATAGGTTTCATCCCCGAAACCTGTTATTCCTCAAACAGATGTGCGTAATGCTGCCTCATCTCTTCTTCAGTCTCTCACGTAGACTCGGATCCCTTCATGTGCTTTCACCGTACACGCACAAGGGGAACCACTTTATTTATTAACATATTCTTTTTAAGATCGATAATCGCCACCGTTGCTCCACATAGTTGAGCCATTCATCTACTTCTATATCTTACAATGGTACCACCATATCCTCATCTGCTAAACACTTCTGCAGATGAGATACATGAAATGTCAGGTGAATTCCACGTAACTCATCAGGTAGTTCTAACCTATAGGCCACTTTTTCTACTCGAGCAATGATTCGAAAGGTCCTATATATCTTGGGCTCATGTAACATCGCGTATTTCCGATAAATAAAATTTAATTCTGTAAACAACACGTGGATGTTAATTCAAAATTTTCAATAATCATAATAATAATAATAATAATAATAACAATAATATTAATACTAATAATAATACTGTTAATAATAACGTTAAAAACTAATAATAATAAGAAGAACAATGATAAAAAAATAATAATAATAATAATAATGATAATAATAATAAACAATATTCTAAATCTTGTAATAATATAAGTTTTATTCTGTTAAAACTTGGAATTAAATAGTTTCTACATAAATCAATAAAACTTTAAAACCTCAGGTGCCGAAACCGTAACTTAATTTAAACTAAAACCAAGGTTTGGAGTTAAATAAATGAATCCTAAAACTACAGGGACCATTTTTGTAATATTGCAAAGCATCCCAACCCCACCCCCTTCTTCCCGTTTTCTTTTCTTCCCCACGATCGGCCGAAATCGGGGAGCAAAATCAGGCACTTCGGCTTTTAATATTCAAAGTAATCCCATAATAACAAACTTATAATTGTATATAACCAATCCTCGAAGTCAATTGCAACAGAAATCATCCAAAAACATCACCTTCGAACTCCTCCATAATCGCGACCTGCAACTCTATAAAAACCCATCCTCCGATCGATTTTAACTAAATTGGATAAGGGTTTTTAATCTCTATTATCATACGAAGCTTCCCATGAAATTAATTTGATTTCCAACAAGTTTTGATCACCCATCGATCACCACCTCTGCCGCGGCTTGTTTCTAACTTGTTTCCATCGATCTAAGTTTCAATTCAGGTAATTGAGCATACATACATACTCGATTTTTCATGGGGAACAAAAGCCCCATGACTGCAGAAGCAATTAAAATCGAATTGAACCTCAATTGGAGAGGATTCGAACTAGGGCTCGTTTGGGAATTGGGGGTTTAATGGAATTTGTGTTTAAAACAATTGAAAGCTGAGATCTAACGCGGCTTAGGCCTTTGTTCCACCGGTTCACTCATCACATCCCAACCAAGAGGTCCCGGGTTCGACCCCGTGCCACCTCACCTATTTTTTTAAGGCCCTTTCTGCTTTAAAAAAATTATAAAAAAATTTCTAAAAATTATAAAAATGTTTTTACAAACATTAAAATTTTTTAAAACCACCCAACTATTTTCTAAAATTTATTTCAACATTTTATTTATTTATTTTATTATTTGTTTTAAATAAATAAAATAACTAGTTTATTTTCTTATAAAAATAAGACTTTAAACAATGTTTAACATCACTAAATTATTATGGGTTCAAATAATATCAATGTATTATAGTCTAAATCATGATTAAATATAAAAGTTTTACATTTAAATCTTTCCAAAATCATTTTCATTTCTTTTAGTCATTTAAATAATTAAATATTTTAATTAATTATCATATAATTAATTAATAAAATTAATTATTTGTTTTTCCCACACTTTAACGATAAATCAAACGATTACGCGTATTAACACATTTATTTCTATTTAAATTCTAAACATAATCACATACAATAAATCCATTTTATTGATTTCAAGCCATTCAAATTAAATAAATTATTTTATTTAAACTACCATTCAAAACCCAATGGAAATCCTAATCAAATCCCAATACTCATATTATTAATATCCTAACTCGAGACATCGTTCCTTAGGTTAATCATAAGGAATTCGTTGGTGTCTAATCTATCACGTCCAAATTCTAAATCTCATCAATCAAGTGAGTATTCATATCCCCTTTTTATATCATTTCTTATTTGGGGAAATCATGTGATACAATATTCAATCATGATATTCAATTGTTATTTCATTCTAAATTCAATTCAAGACAGGTTATGTTATTACTTGCAACTACGTGAACATACTATGATAAACTGGACGACAGTAAAACCCTAATTCAATCAATCAATCCTGGTATCAATGGTAGATCTACTGGTTTGGATAACCCACCCCACATGGCTTACGAGTGGTGATTGTGCCAGAGGCAATTAGTCAATCTATGGTATTTGTGTGGAGTCTATTATATGCAAGTGTCAAGTCAAGGGGCTTATATTGTGTCGGTTTATGTATATGCTTTGCTATTGCAATATAAGTCTTAACGTTACCTTGTGAATTGGATTATTCTCAATCGATCAATCAATCTATATGTATATTCAAAACTGTGATTTCTCACCAGCTAACTCATTAGCTGACTTTATTTTCTCATATGATTTCAGGTTAAGCAAGTTAGTGGACTTCTACATGCTCATTTAAGACTCGGACTTAGTCAAAATAAAAGACAATTTCTATTTGTGATTTCAATTGTTGTATTTGTTTGTGAAAACTCATACTATCTTGTAATCTGATTTTAATATTACTTACACTATTAGAAAATCATGTGTTATGAACAATCAATCATTCCCTCGTCCGCTCCAATGATTCCGCCGTCGGTCGGGGTGTGACAGATTGGTATCAGAGCCAGGGCCAGGCCGGTGTGCCAGCGAGGACGCTGGTCTCCCAAGTGGGGGAGGATGTAACATCCCACATCGGTTGGGAAGGGGAACGAAAAGTCTCTTTATAAGGGGCTGGATACCTTCCTCATTGGACGCGCTTTAAAACCGTGATGGGGCTATTTTCCCTAAGTGGCGGACAATATCCGATGCGGTTTCCTGCTTGTTACAGTGGATGTAACATCCCACATCGGTTGGGAAGGGGAACGAAAAGTCTCTTTATAAGGGACTGGATACCTTCCTCATTGGACGCATTTTAAAACCGTGATGGGGCTATTATCCCCAAGTAGCGGACAATATCCAATGCGGTTTCCTGCTTGTGACAGATTGGTATCAGAGCCATGGTTATAGGGTATTAGGTTATTAGAAATGGAATGACCTAGACTATAACTAAGTACCTTTACACATGAGTCCTCTCATGTATTTTACATGCTTAGATAGGATTTTATATGCCTTATATGTTTATACTTGATTATGTGATTATATGCCTTATGTGACTCTTCTTATACTTTGAATCTTATCAATGCACACACGAATCTTAAATCATATTCTAAGACATAGTGTGCCTAATTCAAGTGATTTCAAACTCCAAAACTCGATTGTTATTGATGGTTTTCAAATCTCATCAAAGTCTGTGTCTTACAACTTGAAACATGTAATACTGGAAGAGCGTGATGCCTGTATCTCGAGGTGTTCTGTCTAGGCAAGGTATTCGTATAAATCCAAATCAGACGGTGGATCTGTCTACCTCACCTGGGAACCCTCGGGATAAGTATCTGCTTATAGGTACGCATGTCTTCAACAAAGTTGTGGTTGATCTAATACTTTGATCAGTCAACGTATACGTTTCGGTTTGCGAACCGAACGTCTACACTTGGAACATCTCATGGTGATGTCGAATCATTCTTTTCCTTGATTTTGTCTCCCTGATTTAAATCATTCAAGATTTGAAGATCATCATAACCTAATTCTATTATCTTGAATTTTGATCTTAAATCTTGTAATCGTGATTTCCCTTTTGTTACATTGATGTAATTTGAAAATTTCTAAATTTTTAATTGAGATACTTTTCCTTTCGTTGTTAAGTCGAACTTTGAACTGTTTGCACCGTGGGAGATGCAAGAGTTTGCAAGTCAACCTATGACCAAGAACATTCGTATCTCCTCAACAGGGGTGATTCCCTTACTTTGATGAATCTCTATTCGTTTCGATAAATGGTTTCCAATTGTGTGTTTTATGAAATTTCATCCTCTGGATTAGGGTGATTTCCTTATCTCGAGGACTGACTTCAATTATTCTCATTGGAACTTACACAAATGACATGATCTCACCAAAATAGGATTGAAACCCGTACTTTGGTGACAAATGTTAATCTTTGATTGTTTTCTTGTTATTATGAAGCTCAATCATCAAGATAGACGTAAATTTCATACCTTGATGATAATATCATTTTTATGAATTGTATTTGTTCAAATGAGACGACCTCATCAAAGTAGGAGTGAATTCTGGATTTTGATGAAGAAGTTTATCTTGTTATATTTTGTTTTTGTAAAACTTAACCGTTAAGATAGGAGTGATTTCCCTTACCTTAATGGTGAGTTACCTCGTCTTATTTCTGTGGATCCTCAACAATGAGTAGGGATCGAACTTTTTGATTGAAAGGTTAGTGGTCATACCTTGAGAGTACACCATCAAGTTAGGGGTGAAAACCATACCTTGATGACTAACCTCATTTCTTGATCATCAACTTACCATGGTTGTAATCAAGTGACGAGACGCATGTAGTAACTTGAAGAGTGAAATAATGTTAGTGTTTCGACCTATCAAGCCAACGCATGATCTTTGAACTTGAAAAGAGACCCGATCGGTTTAGGTTGATTTTGATTCCAAGCTTGGAGCATTTAAATTCTTAAATCAATTTCTTTTCCTTTATTCTCACGTTTTGACTCGATCTAGCTATATCGAACCATTAATTCCTTACTTATCAACTTTCATTTTGAGATATCATCAACACCTGATTACGTGATGGAAGTCTTCCTAAACAATCTTTTGTTAAGTAAAGATATCATCTCTGATCGTGATGGTCGCTTCATCTCTCGTTTCTAGAAAAGTCTCCAATCAGCTCTCGAAACTCAACGGAATCTTAGCACTGCCTATCATCCGCGAACCGACGGTCAGACTGAAAGAACGATACAAACCCTCGAGGATATGCTCCGGGCTTGTGTCATTGATTTCAGTGGATCGTGGGATTCTCATTTTCCGTTGATCGAATACTCTTACAATAACAGTTACCATACCAGCATCCAGATGGCAAATTACTGTTGGTCTGAAGATTGGTGAATCACAAATTACTGGTCCGGAATTGATACAAGAAACAACCGATAAAATTCATAAATCCGTGATAACTTGGTCGCTGCTAGAAATCGTCAAAAGCATTATGTTGATAAAAGACGTAAGCCCATGGAATACAATGTCGGTGATCTCGTACTTCTTAAGGTATCACCTTGGAAGGGAGTGATTCGTTTTGGAAAGAAAGGGAAACTAGCACCTCGTTACGTGGGTCCATTCAAGGTACACGAGCGAATTGGGAAAGTGGCCTACAAGCTTAAACTACCCCAAGAACTTAGCAATATACATCCGGCGTTTCATGTTTCAAACCTCAAGAATTGTCTTGCCGATGAAAATCTCCACATTCCACTCGACGAAGTCCAGATTGATGAATCTATGCACTTTATTGAGAAACCTGTGGAAATTATGGATCGGGAAGTCGAACAACACAAACGCATCCGAATACCGATTGTCAAAAGTCCGCTGGGAATCTAAACGTGGCCCAGAATTCACCTGGGAACGTGAGGACCAAATGAAATCCCAGTATCCTCATCTTTCCGATTCGGCCTCCTCGTGATTAAAATTTAGGGACGAAATTTCCTAAAGCTGTAAGGCCCCCTTTCCCAGGGAACCTCACAGTTGGTCATTCACAGCAAAACATAGATTTAAAGCAATCATTTACTCATATATGTATAAATATATATTGTAGCGGAAAGATACGGTAATTTCAATTCATTATAATGTAGTTAAATTAAAACGTAAACATCGTCTTTAACTATCAAAACTATTTAAAGTCCTCTTGTATACTCCTCCATCAGGGATGCCAGTATTTAGATGCCAAGAAGCTTCAGTCCCATGTTCCCATCCTATAAGACTCAAACTCTCACCTGTCAACTGATATACATACAAAAGTCAGCTTCGCTGAGTGAATTCTAGGTTAACTTTGTTAAATAACTTTTGTAAAAAGTATTAGCTATAGCAGTTTGAATATAATCACCATCTATCAGAACATCAGTACACACGAGTTATCACTTTATCGATACTTTATCATTTCGTGTTAATTATTATTCTTCTTTATCCGTCAATTCTCTGTCACTATCGGTGCCTATGATAAACACAGGACTTTACCGACACGCCAATTTAGGACTTACTGTCGTACCCAATCAGGCCATTATTGTCATGCCAATCCAGGCCTTACTGACCTGCCTGTTCGAGCATTTACTTTATCCGGGTGAGGGCACAACGAATGCAACCCTCCTTTATCCATTACTTGCAAGACTTTACTTTATCCAGGTACATGTTATGGGCTCAATAACCTTTCTTTACGTTTCACTTTCATGTTTTAGTTATACATAATATGACATAACACATTACAAGACACTTCATCGCTACAAAGGTCATATCACAATAAGGAAAGCACGTTATCAATTCATTAGAAAAATATGGACTTAGTATGTATATCGCCCCAAAACATTTAAAACATGTATAAAATAGGGGATCTAGAACTCACCTGAGCTTATCTAAATAGCTTAAATTCTAAGTCACTTAAGCTATAGTCTGAATACTCTAGCTGCACGAAAGTTAATACACAAAAACATCATTTTCTTCATAGTTTCGCTAACAGTTTCGCTGGTAGTTTCGCCGCCAGTTTCGCTGGCAGTTTCGCTACCAGTTTCGCTGGGCAGCACTTCTGCCAGTTTCGCTGGACAGATTCGCTGCCATGAGCGCCCAACTTTCGTTGGAATTTCCTAGTTTCGCAATGTCTATAGGTCAGCCTAAGTACTTAGCAAAATTATCAGCGAAACAGTAGTTTCGCAGTAGCGAAACTGTAGTTTCGCTAGAAATCCTTTAGTTTCGCTAGATAAATGAACAGTTTCGCTGGATGAATACTCAGTTTCGCTGGATCGGGACCCAGTTTTGCTGGATGAACAGAAACTAAGAACCAGACCGTTTTTAACCCAAAATCTTAACTTTTTACGTCCAAATCCTTGGTTTACCATCCATGAAGCCATATCTAACATTTTTACACGTTTTCATACGTAAAAATTTGACCTTTATGTGTTTCTTTGAAACTTTTCAAAAGCCAAAACCCTAGAATCCGGGTTTGATCAACAGAAGGGTTTAGAGGTTGATTCTTACCTGGTTTTGTTGCTCTTTTCTTAGGATTTGATGCTCCAATCACCCAGATCTTCAATCTTCCAACCTTTCAAGCTCCAAATCTTGAGTTTTCTTCACTTTCGCTCTCTACTTTCTCTCTCTACGAATTTGGGGGCTAGGGTTGCAAAGTGCTAGAATGGAACTGATCATGCATGTTTAAGGGCTGATTAAGGGCCCTTAAACCCATCAAAACCTAGCCCATTAAGGCTAATTTGGTCCATAGCCCACTAATTTACTTTTATTTCTTAAATTAACCCTTAAAAGCCCATTATTATTAAATGGCTTGCTTTGGGAAATTTCGGGGCGTTACAAGTCTCCCCCCTTATTTAGGTTTCGTCCTCGAAACCTGCCTCGTCGTTAAACAAATCGAGGTATTGTCGTCTCATTTCCTCCTCGGATTCCCAGGTGGCATCCGACCCCTTTCGTTGTTTCCATTGCACTTTGACTTGCTTGACTACTTTATTTCTCAATTGTTTCTCCTTCCGGTCCAGTATAGCCACTGGTTCCTCTACATAGTTCAGCTTCTCGTCCACTTCGATGTCACCTAGAGGCACGATTGCCTCATCCGGTGCTAAACATTTCCTCAAATGCGATACATGAAAGGTGGGGTGAATCCCACTTAATTCTTCTGGAAGGTCTTACCTGTAAGCTACATCCCCAACTCGTGCTAATACCTTAAATGGTCCAATAAACCTGGGACTCAGTTTCCCCCTCTTCCTAAATCGGATAATTCCCTTCCATGGCGACACTTTTAACATTACCCTGTCACCCACGCTAAATTCTATTGGTCTCCTTCTTCTATCGGCGTATGACTTTTGTCTATCCTTTGCAGCCTTCATATACACCTTGATTTTCTCCAACTTTTCCGTTGTGGCTTCCACGACTTCTAAACTTCCTAGCTCCTTCTGACCGACATCACCCCAATAAATAGGAGTTCTGCACCGCCGACCGTATAATAACTCATATAGGGGCATCTTAATACTGGCGTGGTAGCTGTTGTTATAAGAGAACTCTGCTAGTGTCAAATGATCATCCCAGTTACCGCCGAATTCGATAACGCATGCCCGAAGCATATCTTCTAGTGTCTGGATTGTTCTTTCTGATTGCCCATCGGTCTGCGGGTGGTATGCGGTGCTAACGTGCAACCTCGTGCCCATGTCTTCATTGAACTTTTTCCAAAACTTTAAGGTGAACCGCGTATCTCTATCTGAAACAATCGATACGGGCATACCATGCCGCACCACAATTTCTCGGATAAACAGTTCAGCCAGCTTTTCTGAACTAATTGCTTCCTTGATTGGCAGGAAATGCGCACTCTTAGTCAGTCTATCAACTATCACCCATATCGCATCGTGGCCTTTTGTCATGCGTGGTAATTTAGTGATGATGTCCATGGTAACATGTTCCCACTTCCATTCTGGTACTTCTAATGGCTGAACATAACATAAGGTCTTTGGTGCTCAGCCTTCACTTGTAGGCACGTAAGACATTTATTTACATATGCAACCACATCCCTCTTCATCCCAGGCCACCAATAACCTTTCTTTAAGTCGTGGTACATCTTATTTGCTCCTGGGTGTATTGAGTAGCGGGTTTTGTGCGCTTCATCCATAATCTTTTCTCGCAAGTCGCCATGCCTCGGAACCCATATCCTGCCGTGGAAGGTCTTAACACCCAAGGTGTTCTCTACCAATTCATCTACTTTTCCCACCATCCTTTCCTTCTTGATTTGTTGTTCTTTTGAAGCGTCCATTTGAGCTTCGATTATCCACCTCATAACATCTAGGGTCACTACCAGTTGGCACGCCTTCACCCGGATTGGCTCATATCCTTCCTTTCGGCTCAGGGTATCGGCTACCACATTTGCCTTACCCGGGTGATAATGGATTTCACAGTCGTAATCCTTTATCAGCTCCAACCACCTCCTCTGTCTCATATTTAGGTCTTTCTGCTCAAAGAAATATTTCAGACTTTTGTGGTCGGTAAATATGGTGCACTTAGTTCCATACAAATAATGTCTCCATATCTTCAATGCGAACACTACTGCGGCAAGTTCCAAATCGTGAACCGGTAATTAACCTCCGTGTCCTTTAGCTGTCTGGATGCGTAAGCTATAACCTTCCCTCTTTGCATCAACACACAGCCTAACCCGCAGTAAGAGGCATCGGAGTATACCGTTAGGTCTTCATCTCCCTCCGGTAGGGTTAGTACAGGAGCTTTTTTTAGTCTATCCTTAAACTCCTGAAACGCATCTTCCTGTTCTTTTCCCCAGTCGAACACCACGTTCTTCCTCGTCAACCTTGTTAATAGGGAAGCTATCTTCGAGAAATCTTTGATGAACCTTCTATAATAGCCAGCCAATCCCAAGAAACTACGGATTTCGGATGGCGTCCTTGGGGAGTTCCATTGCGTAATTGCTTCAACTTTTGCTGGATCAACCATAACTCCCTCGGAATTTATAACGTGCCCTAAAAATTGCACTTCCCGTAGCCAGAAAGCATATTTAGAGAACTTAGAATACAGTTTCTCCTTTCGTAATGTCTCTAACACCTCCTTGATATGACAAGCGTGGTCTCCTTCGTTCTTCGAGTATATCAAGATATCGTAAATGAAGACTATTATGATCTGTCCAACATCGGGTGACACACGCGATTCATTAAGTCCATAAATGCCGCAGGAGCATTGGTTAGCCTGAAAGACATAACCAGAAACTCATAGTGGCCATAACACGTTCGGAAAGCCGTCTTTGGGATATCTTGCTCTCTTACCTTCAGTTGATGATATCCGGATCGGAGATCTATTCGGGAGAACCAACTTGCCCCTTGCAACTGATCAAACAGATCGTCTATCCTGGGTAGAGGGTATCGATTCTTCACGGTTAGCTTATTCAATTCCCTGTAATCTATCACATCCTCATGCTGCCATCCTTCTTCTTCACAAACAACACTGGAGCACCCCATGGAGAAATGCTGGGCCTAATTAATCCTTTGTCAAGAAGTTCTTGCAGTTGTGACATGAGCTCCTTCATCTCGGACGGGGCTAGGCGGTAGGGTGCTTTGGCAATGGGCTGGGCTCCTGACAGTAAATCAATCTGAAACTCTATCTCCCTATCCGGTGGTACTCCGGGCAGATCCTCCGGGAATACGTCAGGAAAGTCCCGCACCACTGGTACATCAGACAACTCTTTCGCTTTATCCTTAACATCCTTGACATACGCTAGATAAGCTCCGCACCCTCGCCTCATACATTTCTCCGCCTTGATCATGGAAATGATCCTTGGAACCTTGCAATCGTTATCACCGTAGATCGTAACCGGACTACCATCTGGAGCCGTTAATCGGATCATCTTTTGCTAGCATACTATGTTAGCATCATTAGCAGCTAACCAATCCATCCCTAGTATGACATCGAATCCTCCTAAGGGCATGGCAAACAATTGTGCGGGAAAGTAATGACCTCCTAGTTTAATGTGGCAATCCTCTAACACTCTGACTATTCTAATGGACTTACCATCGGCCGTTTCTACTTCAAAGGCATCATCTATTTCCTTAGTTTGGATATCTAGTGTAGCACAGAAGGGTACAGATACAAAACTCTTACTGGCACCACTATCAAATAATATGGAGTCACAAACATCATTGACAAGGAACATACCTGACACTACGTCCGGGTCTTTCCTTGCCTCCTTCTTGTTCATAGTGAAAGCCCTTTGCCCTGACCTTGGTCTTTCCATCATCCCCCGTGTCATCATCCCCGCTCGTTCTTGAGTTTCCCGGCTTAGCTTTCTTGCAGTCCCTGCTGTGGTGCCCCGACTCATGGCAGTTAAAGCACTTATTCAATTCCGGGCATTCTCTAGCCATGTGACCAGTTTTCCCACACCGGTAGCACCCATAGCTACCCACTCGGCACTCTCCGGGATGCCTCCTCCCACACTTCCCATAAATCTTAACTTCCTCGACCCCCTTCACAATCACTTGTTTTGCATCCACCCTTGCCTTCTTGTTTCCCGGTTGGTAGTTACCAATTCCATACCTCCTCCCATTGTTATTCCAAACTTTCCTCGTCTCACCCACTGTCACTAGCCTGCGATGATCGTACAACCTTTCACTAAGGTCCACTGCTGACCTAAAAATACTAGGTCGGGCAGTGACCATGTCCCTACGAATGTCCAGAGGCAACCCTTGTATGTACCTTTTGATCCTCTTGGATTCAGGAGTCACCAAGTCAGGCACCAGGCATGCCATTTCATTAAATTTCGTAGTGTACTCCTGATGTGTCGTGTTTCCAGCCTCCAAGCTCACAAACTCTTGTTCAATCTTGTCAAGTTCTCTTTCCGGACAGTACTCCTCTATCACCAATCTCTTCATTTCCGGCCACCTCATCCTCTTAATAGCCTCCTCCCCGTAAGACTCAACGACGTTATCCCACCAACACAGTGCTGGATCCAAAAGGGAATGGGAAGCAAACTTCACCCTTTGGTCTTCCTGGCACTCGCTGATTCTCAACACAGCTTCCATTTCCCTGATCCAACGCTGAGCAGCAGCAGCATTACCAGTGCCATCAAATGTTGGGGGCTTACACCTCTGAAAAGCCCCGTAGTTGCACCCCTTTGTCACCTCTTCAACCTTAGGATCGTCATTGTCATCCTGACGATCTTCCTCATCGCTCATCTCCTCAGTCTGGACCGCTTCCTTCTTACCAACCTTCTTTGAAGCCGTACTCTTTTTACCGTCACCCTTAACCTACTCCACAACCTCCGAAAGCAGAGCGAGCATCACTCCAGATAGGATCTGGTGCACCTCTTGAGCAATAGCTTCCTTTACTGTTTCCTTCAGCATTGCATGGTCAGTGGTAGGCCCCTCGGCTCCCGTTTCTAACTCAACCTCCTCCTTAACCGATTCGTCAACTGGCTTTCTGGTTGACCCTTTGGTCGGTTTCGCAGTTTCACTTGCAGTTTCCTTTGCCTTAGTAGGGGGCCTTCCCCTAGTGCTTCTTCGGGTGACCATAGCTGGAACTGCTTTCTTTGGTGCCATTCTTTCTACTCCTATAAGATTCAGAATGTTAACATGGCCTTTCAAGGCAAGTTCAGATCACGACAAGTTTTGTAAATTTTTAATAACAGTGGCCAGTTGTGATTAACTACTTACAGAACTTCTCGTGCCCTAAACTTTCCTATCCTGAACCACACTAACACTAGAACCTACTATACCTATTCTATGCACGCATAAGTCACATAAATTCAGATAGGCATCACAGATAACATTATCATACCCTACCTCGACTCTAACTTCAATAAGAAGGCACTACCCACTAGAATAATACTTACAACCTATTTGTTACCTCTTGGCATGGAGCTTCTTGGACTGCCATCCTTGACACTTGGTCCCATTGTCTGTTTAAGTTTAGGTTTACAAAATAGTTTTCCCAAATCTCTTAAACATTGGCTCTGATACCAACTTGTAAGGCCCCCTTTCCCAGGGAACCTCACAGTTGGTCATTCACAGCAAAACATAGATTTAAAGCAATCATTTACTCATATATGTATAAATATATATTGCAGCGGAAAGATATGGTAATTTCAATTCATTACAATGTAGTTAAATTAAAACGTAAACATCATCTTTAACTATCAAAACTATTTAAAGTCCTCTTGTATACTCCTCCATCAGGGATGCCAATATTTAGATGCCAAGAAGCTTCAGTCCCATGTTTCCATCCTATAAGACTCAAACTCTCACCTGTCAACTGATATACATACAAAAGTCAGCTTCGCTGAGTAAATTCTAGGTTTACTTTGTTAAATAACTTTTGTAAAAAGTATTAGCTTTAGTAGTTTGAATATAATCACCATCTATCAGAACATCAGTACACACGAGTTATCACTTTATCGATACTTTATCATTTCATGTTAATTATTATTCTTCTTTATCCGTCAATTCTCTGTCCCTATCGGTGCCTATGATAAACACAGGACTTTACCGACACGCCAATTTAGGTCTTACTGTCGTACCCAATCAGGCCATTATTGTCATGCCAATCCAGGCCTTACTGACCTGCCTGTTCGAGCATTTACTTTATCCGGGTGAGGGCACAACGAATGCAACCCTCCTTTATCTATTGCTTGCAAGGCTTTACTTTATCCAGGTACATGTTATGGGCCCAATAACCTTTCTTTACGTTTCGCTTTCATGTTTAAGCTATACATAATATAACATAACACATTACAAGACACTTCATCGCTACAAAGGTCATATCACAATAAGGAAAGCACGTTATCAATTCATTAGAAAAATATGTATTTAGTACGCATATCGCCCCAAAATATTTAAAACATGTATAAAATAGGGGATCTAGAACTCACCTGAGCTTATCCAAATAGCTTAAATTCTAAGTCACTTAAGCTATAGTCTGAATACACTAGCTGCACGAAAGTTAATACACAAAAACATCATTTTCTTCATAGTTTCGCTAACAGTTTCGCTGGTAGTTTCGCTGCCAGTTTCGCTAGCAGTTTCGCTACCAGTTTCGCTGGGCAGCACTTCTGCCAGTTTCGCTGGACTGATTCGCTGCCATGAGCGCCCAACTTTCGTTGGAATTTCCTAGTTTCGCAATGTCTATAGGTCAGCCTAAGTACTTAGCAAAATTATCAGCGAAACATAGTTTCGCAGTAGCGAAACTGTAGTTTCGCTAGAAATCCTTTAGTTTCGCTGGATAAATGAACAGTTTCGCTGGATGAATACTCAGTTTCGCTGGATCGGGACCCAGTTTGCTGGATGAACAAAAACTAAGAACCAGACCGTTTTTAACCCAAAATCTTAACTTTTTACGTCCAAATCCTTGGTTTACCATCCATGACGCCATATCTAACATTTTTACACGTTTTCATACGTAAAAATTTGACCTTTATGTGTTTCTTTGAAACTTTTCAAAAGCCAAAACCCTAGAATCCGGGTTTGATCAACAGAAGGGTTTAGAGGTTGATTCTTACCTGGTTTTGTTGCTCTTTCTTAGGATTTGATGCTCCAATCACCCAGATCTTCAATCTTCCAACCTTTCAAGCTCCAAATCTTGAGTTTTCTTCACTTTCGCTCTCTACTTTCTCTCTCTACGAATTTGGGGGCTAGGGTTGCAAAGTGCTAGAATGGAACTGATCATGCATGTTTAAGGGCTGATTAAGGGCCCTTAAACCCATCAAAACCTAGCCCATTAAGGCTAATTTGGTCCATAGCCCACTAATTTACTTTTATTTCTTAAATTAACCCTTAAAAGCCCATTATTATTAAATGGCTTGCTTTGGGAAATTTCGGGGCGTTACAAAAGCAGGGGAGACTGTAACATCGCGTATTTCCGATGAATAAATTTAATTCTGTAAACAACACGTGGATGTTAATTCAAAATTTTCAATAATCATAATAATAATAATAATAATAATAATAATAATAATATTATTATTATTATTATTATTATTAATACTAATAATAATAGTGTTAATAATAACGTTAATAACTACTAATAATAATAAGAACAATGATAAAATAATAATAATAATAATGATAATAATAATAATAAACAATATTCTAAATCTTTTAATAATATAAGTTTTATTATGTTAAAACTTGGAATTAAATAGTTTCTACATAAATTAATAAAACTTTAAAACCTCTGGGGATGAAACCGTAACTTAATTTAAACTAAAACCAAGGTTTGGAGTTAAATAAATGAATCCTAAAACTACAGGGACCATTTTTGTAATATTGCAAAACATCCCAACCCCACCCCCTTCTTCCCGTTTTCTTTTCTTCCCCACGGTCGGCCGAAATCGGGGAGCAAAATCAGGCACTTCGGCTTTTAATATTCAAAGTAATCCTATAATAACAAACTTATAATTGTATATAACCAATCCTCAAAGTCAATTGCAACAGAAATCATCCAAAAACATCACCTTCGAACTCCTCCATAATCGCGACCTGCAACTCTATAAAAACCCGTCCTCCGATCGATTTTAACTAAATTGGATAAGGGGTTTTTAATCTCTATTATCATACGAAGCTTCCCATGAAATTAATTTGATTTCCAACAAGTTTTGATCACCCATCGATCACCACCTCTGCCGCGGCTTGTTTCTAACTTGTTTCCATCTATCTAAGTTTCAATTCAGGTAATTGAGCATACATACATACTCGATTTTTCATGGGGAACAAAAGCCCCATGATTGCAGAAGCAATTAAAATCAAATTGAACCTCAATTGGAGAGGATTCGAACTAGGGCTCGTTTGGAAATTGGGGGTTTAATGGAATTTGTGTTTAAAACAATTGAAAGCTGAGATCTAACGCGGCTTAGGCCTTTGTTCCACCGGTTCACTCATCACATCCCAACCAAGAAGTCCCGGGTTCGACCCCGGGCCACCTCACCTATTTTTTAAGGCCCTTTTTGCTTTAGAAAATTATAAAAAAATTTCTGAAAATTATAAAAAAATTCTAAAAATTATAAAATGTTTTTAAAACATTAAAAATTTTAAAACCACCCAATTATTTTCTAAAATTTATTTCAACTTTTTATTTATTTATTTTATTATTTGTTTTAAATAAATAAAATAACTAGTTTAATTTCTTATAAAATAAGACTTTAAACAATGGTTAACATCATTAAATTATTATGGGTTCAAATAATATCAATGTATTATAGTCTAAATCATGATTAAATATAAAAGTTTTACATTTAAATCTTTCCATAATCATTTTCATTTCTTTTAGTCATTTAAATAATTAAATATTTTAATTAATTATCATATAATTAATTAATAAAATTAATTATTTGTTTTTCCCACACTTTAACGATAAATCAAACGATTACGCGTATTAACACATTTATTTCTATTTAAATTCTAAACATAATCACATACAATAAATCCATGTTATTGATTTCAAGCCATTCAAATTAAATAAATTATTTTATTTAAACTACCATTTAAAACCCAATGAAAATCCTAATCAAATCCTAATACTCATATTATTAATATCCTAACTCGAGACACCGTTCCTTATGTTAATCATAAGGAATTCGTTGGTGTCTAGTCTATCACGTTCAAATTCTAAATCTCATCAATCAAGTGAGTATTCATATCCCCTTTTTATATCATTTCTTATTTGGGGGAAATCATGTGATACAATATTCAATCATGATATTGAATTGTTATTTCATTCTAAATTCAATTCAAGACAGGTTATGTTATTACTTGCAACTATGTGAACATACTATGATAAACTGGACGACAGTAAAACCCTAATTCAATCAATCAATCCTGGTACCAATGGTAGATCTACTGGTTTGGATAACCCACCCCACATGGCTTACGAGTGGTGATTGTGCCAGAGGCAATTAGTCAATCTATGGTGTTTGTGTGGAGTCTATTATATGCAAGTGTCAAGTCAAGGGGTTTATATTTTGTCGGTTTATCTATATGCTTTGCTATTGCAATATAAGTCTTAACGTTACCTTGTGAATTGGATTATTCTCAATCGATCAATCAATCTATATGTGTATTCAAAACTGTGATTACTCACCAGCTAACTCGTTAGCTGACTTTATTTTCTCACATGATTTCAGGTTAAGCAAGTTAGTGGACTTCTACATGCTCATTTAAGACTCGGACTTAGTCAAAATAAAAGACAATTACTATTTATGATTTCAAATGTTGTATTTGTTTGTGAAAACTCATACTATCTTGTAATCTGATTTTAATATTACTTTCACTATTAGACAATCATGTGTTATGAACAATCAATCATTCCCTCGTCCGCTCCGATGATTCCGCCGTCGGTCGGGGTGTGACAGCTCAACTTGCCCCGCCTTCTGAACCGAATGATAACTTTCCAAGGCGTGACTTTCAACATAACCATATCACCCACCTGGAACTCAATCGGTCTACGTCTCTTATCAGCATACGACTTCTGTATATCCTTAGCTGCCTTCATAAAAGCTTTAATCTTTTCGAGCTTTTAAGTCGTAGCCTCAATCACCTCAATACTTCCCAAATCCTTCTGACTAATATCACCCCAACAAACGGGCGTCCTACATCTCCTACCGTATAACATTTCATAAGGGGGCATACCAATGCTGGCATGATAACTATTATTGTATGAGAATTCGGCTAACGGTAAATGGTCATCCCAACTTCCTTCAAAATCGATCATAGCACTAAATATATGTATTATAATAAATATAAACATTGCAGCGGAAGTTATTAACAAAAAGGCCATTCATTACTATTAGTAAATAATGTTGTTGAGCAATACAATGGAGTTGACTTATAAAAGATTGTTTAATTGCATTATAAAACAACGATATCATAAGAATTGAATGGATGTCAGTCTTGTTCCGCCGAGTAGCTTCACCCTCGTGCCATCCTTAGCAATATTCACCTGCCAACTGAAAATGTATAAAAGTCAGTGTTGCTGAGTGAGTTCTAGTTTTAAATGCTTTAAAGTACCTTGAATATAGTTTATATATAAAAATACTCTTTTTCATAAAACACTTCCTTTACTTTCTTACGTAAGCATACATCGTACATGCAACCAGGCATTACCTTATTCATCCTTCATTCATTACCATGCTCATTCTTTCATTTCGTGCTTTTATTATTATCTTTCACTTTCTTTACGGAGCAATGTGCAACACCCCAAATATTATGCACGAAGCTGATGCTGGGCCTGAGGTCTATAAATAGACCCCGAACATTATGCACGAAGCTTGACCCACTCACCTAGGGTATGCTAAAGGGGTCCCTGTCAGTCTTAATGATTGACACTGTGTGCATCCTTTGGGGTAGCTAACCCGCATAACAGTTGAGCTAACGACAACATGGTCGTGCACCTCCATTCATTTTACTTGCAACTCTTTCATTCTTTAATTTATGTTCCACTTTTCATCTTCATTAATCTTTCACTTTATTAATGATAATACTTTACGTTTACGATTATATACACACCACGTAAAGTCATACAATATAATATAATATGGAACATAAGAAACATAAGAACAAATCATATTCAGGCATAAAATAAGCATTTAATAACCTCAGGTCAAACTTGGGTCAAAACCCTAAAAATCACAGATTCCTAAAAATTTCAGAAATAATTCTAAGTGCTCTAGGCGCATGAGCACTGCATAGGCACATCATAACTATTTGGGTGTATGGCCCATTTCTTAATTGGTTTCCTGTTAACTTAGGTGCATGAACTATTCAGGTGCATGAGTACTTTTGGGGCGTCTGACCACAATACTTAAGCAATCCAGCCAAATTTCTAGGCGCATGAACAACTATTCAGGCGCATAGACTACACTTGGTCATTCTAAGGCATGAACTTGGGCGCATGGGGTACTGTTTGGGCACACGACATACACTTAAATATTTCTAAGTCAAATTCAGGCGCATGGGCCTTATTTAGGCCCATGAACACTTGTTTAACATGTTTCTAAGCTGTTTTCAGACTCAAATCTTTATACCATCCTGTTCGAAGCTTACTAGAACTATTCTAAACATAAATATCACATAAACATCCATGAAACATCATCATACACATATAAACACATACGGGTATACATTCATAACATTTATAAAATCATTTAAATACATTTTCAGCCCCAAAGAATGTTTAAAACAAGTAAAATAAGGGGTCTAGAATTCGCCTTATGCAACTTTCGTGTATGACTCCTTCAAAACTCGAATGCAATTGAGTTCGACAACCTAGACACCCACCAAAACACACACCCGAACACAAACAAACACATAAGCATAAGACCGAGGCTAAAACCCATCAAGAACACTTAAAACAACGAATTCTTACCTTGAATTCGAATTCTTCTTCTTCTCTCTAGAAACCCGAACTCTCTGCTCTTTCTCTCTCTAAAACCGAATGAAAAGGTGTTGTGCAGCCAACAAGGGCGGCCATACCACCTTTTGTACCTACTTTTTGATACTTTTGGTCCTTTTGACACTTTTAACCCCTCAACATTGGGTTAATTTATATTTCCTTCCTTTATTCACGTTTATTATTTCTTTCTCGTCTATTAGAAATATCTCGGTGTTACAAGTCCACCCTCTTATATAGGTTTTGTCCCCGAAACCTATTATTCCTCAAACAGATGTGGATAATGTTGCCTCATCTTTTCTTCAGTCTCCCACATAGACTCGGATCTCTTCTTGTGCTTTAACTGTACACGCACAAGAGGAACCACTTTATTCCTTAACCTTTTCTCTTTACGATCGATGATCGCCACTGGTTGCTCCATATAGTTGAGCCATTCATCTACTTCTATATCTTACAGTGGTACTACCATATCCTCGTCTGCTAAACACTTCTATAGATGAGATATATGGAATGTCGGGTGAATGCCACGTAACTCATCAGGTAGTTCTAACCTATAGGCCACTTCTCCTACTCGAGCAATGATTCAGAAAGGTCATATATACCTCGGGCTCAACTTGCCCCGCCTTTTGAACCGAATGATACCTTTCCAAGGCGAGACTTTCAAGATAACCATATCACCTACCTGGAACTCAATCGGTCTACGTCTCTTATCAGCATACGACTTCTATATATCCTTAGCTGCCTTCATAAGAGCTTTAATCTTTTCGAGCTTCTCAGTTGTAGCCTCAATCACCTCAATACTTCCCAACTCCTTCTGACCAATATCACCCCAACAAATGGGCGTCCTACATCTCCTACCGTATAGCATTTTATAACGGGGGCATACCAATGCTGGCATGATAACTATTATTGTATGAGAATTCGGCTAACGGTAAATGGTCATCCCAACTTCCTTCAAAATCGATCACGCATTGCCGAAGCATATCTTCAAGCGTCTGGATCGTCCTCTCAGACTGACCGTCTGTCTGAGGGTGATAAGTCGTGCTAATGTGTAGCCTCATCCCCATCGCGTCATGGAATTTCTTCCAAAATTTGGATGTAAACCGAGTGTCACGATCAGATACAATAGACGCCGGTACACCATGACGAGCTACAATCTCTTTGATAAATAGATCCGCGAGTCTCTCAGAGGAATACGTCTCTCGGATCGGTAGGAAGTGAGCACTCTTCATCAACCGATCAACTATCACTCATATGGCATCATACCTTCTCGGGGTACGCGGTAACCTCGTAAGAAAGTCCATGGTGATATGCTTCCACTTCCACTCAGGTATATCCAAAGGTTGGATTTTTCCGTACGGCTTCTGATGCTCCGCTTTCACTTGCAAACAAGTAAGACACTCACGTATTCCGCTATGCCCCGCTTCATACCCGGCCACTAATAATCCTTCTTCATATCATGGTACATCTTAGTAGTACCAGGATGAATGGAATATCGAGTCTTATGAGCTTCATCCATGATCTTTTCACATAACTCTCCGTAACGAGGAATCCACATCCGCCCATATCGGGTTCTAACACCAAGAGTGCTTTCACCTAACTGTGTGACTAGGCCTCTCATCCTTTCAGAGTTAAGATGATCTTCTTTCAACTACTCATCTTGAAACTCCTTGACCCGCGTCATCACATCAAGTGTCATAATCAACTAATAAGCCTTCACCCGAATTAGCTCGGGTCTCTCCTTTCGGCTAAGGGCATCTGCCACCACGTTGGCCTTGCCCGGATGGTAATGTATCTCGTGATCATAATCCTTTATGAGCTCCAACCATCGCCTCTACCTCATATTCAAATCTTTCTGCTCTAAGAAGTACTTAAAGCTTTTGTGGTTTGTGAAGATGGTGCACTTCGTCCTGTATAGGTAGTGCCGCCAATCTTCAAGGCAAAGACCACAGCTGCCAGCTCCAAGTCATGAGTAGGATAATTAACCTCATGAACTTTCAACTGTCGGGATGCGTAGGCTATAACCTTCCCTCGTTGCATCAATACGCAGCCTAACCCGAAGTAAGAAGCATCCGAATAGACTACCAAGTCCTCACTTCCTTCGGGTAAGGATAAAACAGAAGCTTCAGTTAACCTCATCTTTAACTCTTCAAAAGCCTTCTCTTGATCTTGACCACATACAAACTTCACGTCCTTGCGGGTCAACTTAGTCAACGGAGAAGCTATCTTGGAGAAGTCTTGGATGCATCTTTGATAATATCCCACCAACCCCAAGAAGCTACGGATCTAAGATGGCGTCTTTGGAGACTTCCATTGCTTCACCGCCTCCACCTTTGCCGGGTCAACCATAATCCCCTCGGGATTTACCATGTGACCCAAGAACTGGACTTCGCGCAACAGAACGCGCACTTGGAGAACTTAGCATACAGCTTCTCCTTCCTCAATGTCTTCAACACCTCCCGAATATGACCGGTATGCTCTTCTTCACTCCTCTAATAAATCAGAATGTCATTGATAAACACAATCACTGATTTATCTAACATCAGCCGACACACTCGATTCATCAAGTCCATAAAAGCAGCTGGCGCGTTAGTTAGACCGAAAGACATCACAAGGAACTTGTAGTGTCCATAACGCGTACAAAAAGCTGTTTTAGGGATATCTTGCTCCTTCACCTTCAACTGATGGTAGCCAGATCGAAGATCTATCCTCAAAAACCAACTGGCACCCTGGAGCTGATCGAACAAGTCATCAATTCTCGGTAACGGATACCGATTCTTTACCGTCAACTTATTCAACTCACGGTAGTCGATACTGATTCTCATGCTACCGTCCTTCTTCTTTACAAACAAGACCGAGCACCCCAAGGAGAGATACTCGGTCTGATGAACCCCTTATCAAGCAACTCCTGTAGTTGTTCCATCAAATCCTTCATCTCAGTCGGAGCCAACCGATACAGTGCCTTAGCTACAGGCTGAGCACCGGGTATCAAGTCAAATTGAAACTCGATTTCGCGGTCCGGTGGCACACCTAATAAATCCTCTAGGAACACATCGGGAAAGTCACACACCACCGGTACATCGGACAATTGTGGTGTTGACGTGTTCACATCCTTCACGTAGGCCAAATAAGCACTACATCCACGCCTCATGCACTTTTTCGCCACCGCTATCGAAATCACCTTCAGAATCATCGTAACTCGATCACCGTATATCATCACCGAACTACTTCCATGCGTTGTCAGTCTAATCATCTTCTTGCGACACACAATGTTTGCCTCGTAGTTTGCTAACCAATCCATTCCTAGGACTACATCAAACTCGCCTAAGGCCATCACAAACAGTCTAGCAGGAAACTTATGACCTTCTAGTTCTATATCACAACCCTCAATCAAGCCAGAAATCCTTATAGACTTACCTATGGCAGTTTTTACATCAAAGGGATCATCAATACGTCTACTACTAACAAGCAAATTAGCATAGAAAGCAGAAGAAATAAAACTTCTACTAGCACCTGAATCAAATAACATAGAAGCAAGAGTTTGGTTTACTAAAAACGTACCTGACACAATATCGGAGTCCGTCCTAACCTCCTCCCTGGTCATTGTAAATGCCCTGGCGCTTGCCATTTGCTCATAGGTTCCGGCCTTCTTCCCTGCTCCGGAACTCTCAGCCCTTGGCTTCTTGCACTCCCTGCTCAGGTGGCCTACTTCACCACAGTTGTAGCACATCGCTACTCTGCAATCTCTAGAGATGTGGCTGGGCTTCCCGCACTTGAAACAAACATTAAGCCCCATCTTGCACTCACCAGCGTGCTCCTTCCCACACTTACCGCCCTTCTTCGTCCCCGAACCTGTGGCAACCACCCGTCGATCATCCACCCTCGCTTTCTTGTTATCCGGGTAAAGCTGCCACGCCCAAACCGTTTCTTGTTCCAGTTCCGGTCATCACCACAAGTCTTCTTCCCCTCAACCACCATCACCTCCCTCTCATCATACAATCTTCCAGCCAAATCAACCACCGACCTAAACGTACTTGGTCGGGCGACGATCATGTGCCTGCGGATATCCGCCGGCAAGCGCTGAATGTATCTTTTAATCTTCCGTGATAGGGGTGTCACCTGTTCTGGCACCAGCCGTGCCATCTCGTTTAACTTGGTGGTGTATTGTTGATGTGTCATGGTTCCCGCCTCTAGCTGCAGGAACTCTCTCTCCACCTTGTCCAAATTCCGATGAGGACAGAACTCCTCGATCACCAACTTCTTCAATTCACTCCACCTCATTCTCCCGATCACTCTGCTACCCTCAGCCTGAACAACATTGTCCCAACAGCATAAGGCCGAGTCCACAAATGAGTGAGTGGCAAACTTCACCTTCTGGTCTTCTCTACACTCGCTGATGTCGAGCACACCTTCCATGTCTCTTACCCATGGATGCGTAGCAGCAGCGGTGCCGTTGCTATCGAAAGTTGGGGGCTTGCATCTTTAAAATGCCCCATAGTTACAATCATCGGTAGGGATAACCGTCTCGGTCTCGGGTTGCTCCCTTCCCCGGCGGGTCTTCTTCTTTCCTTCCTCTCTCCTTCCCTAACAGCTTTAATCATTTCGGTCACCATAGATGGCAAGATCATCTGTATGACCTGATGAACCTCCTCCACCACGGCCTCTTTCACTGAGGCTCTCAAATTAGCACTCTAATCACCACCCTCCGGATGAGGGGTCTCAGGCTCTTTATAAGTCGCCTCTTCAGCTCTAGGCCTTCCTCTTGGGACCCGTGGTCCAGCACCACATCCACCATGTACTCCGCCTCGTGAATCCTTAGAAGATCTACCTCCAGAAATCCTCTAACACACTATAAGATTCAAACACCAACGCGGTCATTCCAGGTAATAGCTCATTCTATGTCAAGTATAGTAAGTCCCTAATTACAGTGGCCAGTTGTGATTAGCCACTTACTTTACCCTTCATACCCCAAGCATTTCCTATCCTGACTACATCAGTATCTGAATATACTAAGAGCAAACAGATCAAATAACATACACACATAATACTGGTTAACATTAAAGAAAATACCTGATGGCATGTAGCTACTCGGACTGCATCACTTCCCTTTGTCCCATTCTCAGTTTAAGTTTAGGTTTCTTTTGAAAATATTTACCCATTTCACTTAAACTTTGGCTCTGATACCAACTTGTAAGGCCCCGATCCCGGGCACCTCACAGTTGGCAGTTCATAGCACTAATATACGTATTATAATACATAAAAACATTGCAGCTGAAGTCATTAACAAAAAAAACCATTCATTACTATTAGTAAATACTGTTGTTAAGCAATACAATGGAGTGGACTTATAAAAGATTGTTTAATTGCATTATAAAACAACAATATCATAAGAATTGAATGGATGCCAGTCTTGTTCCGTCGAGTAGCTTCACCCTCGTGCCATCCTCAGCAATATTCACCTGCCAACTGAAAATGTATAAAAATCAGCGTTGCTGAGTGAGTTCTAGTTTTAAAAGCGTTAAAGTACCTTGAATATAGTTTATATATAAAAATACTTTTTTTCATAAAACACTTCCTTTACTTTCGTACGTGAGCATACATCGTACATACAACCAGGTATTACCTTATTCATCCTTCATTCATTACCATGCTCATTCTTTCATTTCGTGCTTTTATTATTATCTTTCACTTTCTTTACGAACCAATGTGCAATATCCCGAACATTATGCACGAAGCTGATGCTGGGCCTTAGGTCTATAAATAGACCCCGAACATTGTGCACGAAGCTTGACCCAGTCACCTAGGGTATGCTACAGGCGTCCCTGTCAATCTTAATGATTGACACTGTGTGCATCCTTTGGGGTAGCTAAGCCGCATCACAGTTGAGCTAACGACAACATGGTCGTGCACTTCCATTCATTTTACTTGCAAGTCTTTCATTCTTTCATTTATGTTCCACTTTTCATCTTAAATTAATCTTTCACTTTATTAATGATAATACTTTACGTTTATGATTATATACACACCACGTAAAGTCATACAATATAATACAATATGGAACATAAGAAACATAAGAACATATCATATTCAAGCATAAAATAAGCATTCAATAACCTCATGTCAAACTTGTGTCAAAACCCTAAAAACACAGACTCCCAAAAATTTCAGAAATAGTTCTAAGTGCTCTAGGCGCATGGGCACTATGCAGGCACATGAGCACTGCATAGGCGCATCATAACTATTTGGGCGTATGGCCCATTACTTAATTGGTTTCCTGTTAACTTAGGCGCATGAACTATTTAGGCGCATGAGTACTATTGGGGCGCCTGACCCCAATACTTAGGCAATCCAGCCAAATTTCAGACGCATGGACTACACTTGGTCATTCTAAGGCATGAACTTGGGCGCATGGGGTACTGTTTGGGCGCATGGCATACACTTAAATATTTCTAAGGAAAATTTAGCGGCATGGGCCTTATTTAGGCGCATGAACACTTGTTTAACATGTTTCTAATCTGTTTTCAAACTCAAATCTTTATACCATCCTGTTCTAAGCTTACTACAACCATTCTAAACATAAATATCATATAAACATCCATGAAACATCATCATACAAATATAAACACATACGGGTGAACCTTCATAACATTTATAAAATCATTTTAATATATTTTTAGCCCCAAAGATTGTTTAAAACAAGTAAAATACAGGGTCTAGAACTCACCTTATGCAACTTTCATGTATGACTCCTTCAAAACCCAAATGCAATTGAGTTCGACCACCTAGACACCCACCAAAACACACACCCGAACACAAACAAACACATAAGCATAAGACCGAGGCTAAAACCCATCAAGAACACTTAAACAACGAATTTTTACCTTGAATTCGAATTCTTCTTCTTCTTCTCTCTCGAAACCCGAACTCTCTGCTCTTTCTCTCCCTAAAACCGAATGAAAATGTGTTGTGTAGCCAACATGGGCGGTCATACCACCTTTTGTACCCACATTTTGATACTTTTGGTCCTTTTGACACTTTTAACCCCTCAACATTGGGTTAAATTATATTTCCTTCTTTTATTCGCGTTTATTATTTTCTTTCTCGTCTATTAAAATATCTGAGTGTTACACACACCAACCATTTGCTTCATCCGGTTATTTTTTTTATAGGCCCACTATTATTCTAAAATATTTTATTTACAAATGAGTTCAGATAGATATTTACTTATGTAGGTAAAGCAACAACATAAAAACATATAACTTTTACATCTTCCTAATGATCATATTTAGAAATCTCATAGTTACGTTAGCAATTAGTCTGAGCGAACATTATGAGTTTTGTTCAATTTTAAAAACAACATTCAAGGATTGATATAGTATCAATTCACTCCTTCGTATTGTTGGGGTTATACCAATAGCTAACCGACCAAGGAATCAACATTTATATTATTCTTACTTGGCCAATGTTGTTCGGAGTTAACATAAAAGTAGACCTTAGCCAAGATTTGAACTAGTCAACACTAACCTTATTTTCACCCATCTCTGTATATGGTGTAGCTTGTAACTCTTAGTTGCGCCGAACCCCGCCAGTATGGGAAAAATTTTAAGGGTTTTAATCATATAAAGACTTGTTAAACACACTATCTCTTCTAGTCTATCCCAAAACTCCAAATTTAGGCTCTAGGTTTTTAAGTTTTAAACCTTATCTCTCTCCAGCATACTTGTTAAAGCATTTTTATTAGGTGAGATTAGAGACCTGGATCTTAAAATAATATTTACATGACAAGATCAAAAAGTTATATCTTTGTAATGGAAGTAACCAAGCTTGGGAATATGATGTTACAAGCAACCAAGTAACAGTCAATCATGTCTGAGTTCGTAGCCATGAAGTCAAGCAAGTAACCAAGCTTGAGTAGATAATGTTGCATACAATCAGGTAACTCAGTCATGTTCGACTCTAGTAACCATGAAATCAAGCAAGTAATCAATCATGGGAAGATGATGTTACAAGCAACCAAGTAACTCAATCATATTTGTGTTAATAACCATTAAATCAAGCAAGTAACCAAGCTTGGGAAGGTCACAAGCAACCAATTAACTCAATCATGTTCAAGTTTTGTAACCACAAGATCAAGAAAGTAACCAGGCTTGGGTATATGATGTTAAAAAGCAAGCACACTCATTTTGAGTTAGTAACCATGAAATCAAGCGAGTAACAATGACTCGACCATGCTTGAGTTAGTAATCATGAAACCAATTGTATAACCTAACGATGCTTAGGTAGACAAATAATCAAAAAGCTCAACGAGTTCTAAGTCAATGTCTGTGGAAATGATTGAATCACCCAACCATTCTTGGGTAGATAAAATTGAAGTCATTTGAATCACTTAACCAAATTTGAGCCGATAACTTGAAAACATTTTATCAAGCATTCTTGAGTGAATAATATCAATGTCAATTTCGCAACCATATCTGAATTAGCCAAACCATCCTACCATGTTTGGGTAGAAAGCATCACAAGCTGATTAGTTGCTCAACTATGTTTGAGTAGACAATATTGAAATCAATTAAACTACTTACCTATATTTGGGCAGATAACTGTAACACCCGGTCAAAACCCAGGTAAATATCTATATCAATATACTTATTAATAAATACATTTTCCCGTCGAACGTATATACGTTAATAATTACTCACATATTTGTAAAATTCTTATTTAGACTTATTTTCACAATTATTTACATTTAGTATTTTGTTAGATGCATATTTAAAAATAATAATAAAAAAATAATATATATATATATATATATAATAATGATAATAATAAAACAATAATAACAATAATGATAATGATAATAGTAAAACAACAACAACAACAACAACAACAACAACAACAACAATAATAATAATAATAATAATAATAATAATAATAAATGGAGAATAATGATTGATGGAATATTTTGTCAGCCAAAGATTTCTTGGACTAATACACATGCACACACACATTTTAAATATACATTAACACTCCATATATCACACACACACATACACACACTTCACCTCTCCATCTCCCTCTCCTCTCCTCTCCACATCGCCCCCTACCACCACTCGACCCTAACCACCGTCGCTGCCAAGTGACAACAGCAGCACCACCGCCACCATTGGTCGCCGGCCCACCTCCCTCTCTCGCGACCGACATCCTTGTCACACCCTCCAAGCCTCTCGGTCACCCTCACCACCTTCTTTCTCTCTCTCGGCCAAGGAACAACACCACCTTGACCACGACCGAACCACACCATCGTCACCTTCAAAGAACCGGTTGGAGATTCAACATTTTGTTCCTACCATTTAAAACCGAGAAGAACGGGGCAGCCACACGAAAGGAGACGGGTTTTGATATTCGGGTGTTAGAAAAACCGAGTGTTAACGTGGGAACATCATCACCTAAGTTTCAAAGTTACTAAGGTATACTTACACTGATTCGAAACGTCCTTTTTCTTACATGCATGGATGACCAAGACCTAAATTTATAGAAAACCCTAACTCACTCATAAAATGAGTTGTAAAACGCGAATATGGATGCTTAAATATAGTTAGAAAAAGGGTGAAAAATCTAATTTGGACATATAGATGACTAGTTATGGTAAAGGTTAGCATTTTAAAAATGTATGTTGATGGAATTATGGAAAATAAATGAGGAAGCATGAAAAACCCTTATTATAGAACAAGTAGTTGAAAAAGATTGATGAGGACTAAAATAAGATAAAAATAGCTTCTTTAAAATAAAGCTTAAATGATGCATAAAACAAAACGGGTAGGACAATGTTACAGAAAAACTAGTAGAGAAAACATAGCATAAATGTATAATTTGGATGAGATGCAAACAGTGAAAATAAAACTGAAAAACATAACAAATACATAACTAACACTTTTTAATTAGTAAAATAAAAAAATTATTTCTTAAAAACCTAAGTATATAGGGTGAGCATCGTACTTACGATTGATTAAACTTCAATTATTGATAAAAATCGTTCGCATTCAGGATTTTAATAACCTGTACGAGATTTCCTGAAAATTTCAAAGTCGATTGTTGGAAAGTGAGTATTTTGGTCCCATTTTAAATACTGTTTTATAAAAATGACTGGAAAAAAGCATGATTTTATAATATGGTGGTTTATTAAGAAAATGAATATAATTATTGATGGTATAAGTTGGGTCAGTAATATATATATATATACACACACACACACACACATTGCTGAGCCCCTAAATCCCATCATAATCATTAACCTAGGGGAGGCCACAGACTTATATGGGTAGATATATCGAGTTAGAAGGGTCCGCTCTCACGACCAGTCGCTCTGGTCAGGATACTGTGAGAGAATATATATGTTTAGACTGTTGTGAGGCAACGACGTGTTTCTTGGCTTGATTATGGACTTATGACCGGAATTAATCATAGTACCTAGCTAGTCTATGATGCTTATATTATTATCTCATTTATATCATATTGGTTGCAAAAATTTATTTGATTTGAAATTTTTAAAACCCGAATGCTCACCAACTTTATGTTGACCTAGTTTTCCTCACACTTTTCAGGTTCGTAAGTAAACTTATTGGGAATGACGAAAACTGTTTTGGGAGGGTCAAACGGTGTTGGGAGATGACGGATTATGGGACCTAAATATCTATGTTTGAGTCTTTTTCATGGGAAAAGACCTTAAAATAAAATTTTGCTATTGACTTCTTGTACTTTTGTATGAATATGTTTAAAACTTCGTAATAAGTAATCTTTGACTTATATAAAACCATTTGACTATAGTCGTCGGTGAAATTCCAATTTCCGTTACCACCTTTCCACGTGTTAAGTTCCGCTGTAAAACGTTTTGGGGGTGTGACAATAATGTCGTATGCAAATAGGTTATTTAGCCGGATAACAAGTGTCACATGCTTGCACAAGCATGAGGAAACCTAACTAGCTGTAACACAGCAGATATCCATATCAGCTACGAGTCAATCCTTAAATGCATTCAAAGAATGTCTATTAAAGTGTCAAGTTTTGGCACACATTTCGAGCTTAAAGCAATAGTATCTTAAAGAAATAAGAAAAAAAGAAAGTGAAGAAGATGAACATGATACGCGATCTTCAAGTGTTGGTTATAGATGGGATATGATCTCCAAGAAAACATAAGCAATGAGATATGGTGATGGTCCATCCGCAGCCACTTCTAGTCTGGTCCAAACTCACCCAAGTGCCCAATACTTGATGTGATGACTCTAGCCCCATGTCGGCTTCATTGACGAGTCATGATGCTGCGACATAGGATCAAAAATCATATAAACCACTATCGCAACACATGTCACTATGTTGATTTCAATCATAATTCTTTACACAAAAATCACAACTTGGCACCAATCACACCTACAGCTAATAGCCTTGGCCAAGATCCTACTTGTTGCAAGCCACGGTTGAGATGATTATCTTGGCATAATAGTCGAGATCGACGTCATAATAGCTCAAGGCGCGTTCAGACGTTTAACAGGTAGTTACTATCCCAAAAAAGACCACTACTTGCAATGTTCATATGCTAGTCCAAACATGGACGACAAAAGTTGATTCCAAAGAAGAACACAAAATGACAAGAGTTCTATTAGCACATAAGTAAAAAAATGGGGATCATCAAGTAAAACTAATCAAACTTCAGAACGAGTGAGGAAAGCTTGTATATCTGCAAGACTCGAATCAAACATAACAACAATAGTGATCAAACTAATCAAAAAGGGTGATGAGTTGTCTTTACAACTATAGTAATGAATGTAAGTACGAATGATGTAAGAAGGACGAAGGACAACCGTCAAAAACTAAACCTTTCTTTTTATTATTCCAATGTTATGGTGAAAACCATAGCATTGGACTGGGAGAACATGATGGGGTACCACCCCAACTACAACACTGAAGGGGTACCACTCCAAATATCGGTTAAGGTGTGAAAGTGTACCACTACATAAGCAGTAGCCAAGGATGATGGCACCCGAAAGAAAGGACCCTCAGCCACAGCTAAACTACATTCCCGCAGCCACGACTGATATCTAAAGGAACACTACAACTTCAGCCCAAAACCCCGACCGAAAGGACATTCAGCCGCGGCCAGGGTAGATGCCGATAGCCGCGGCCAAGACACTTACCCCCAGCCACGGCCGAGAACAAGGCCGCAACAACACAAACAAATACCCCAGCCGCGGCTGGGGTGCAATTGTCAGAAACAAATACCGGAACTCCAACACTTAGAAAGTTTAAAAGACCAACAACAGAAAACATGAAGCAACATTATGGGGACATTCGTTGTTTACCAAGGAATATAGTCAGAACAAAAAATGACAAGCAACAATAGTCCGTAAGTTGTCAGATGGAAGGTCAACGTTAGAAGGGAAGAAGCATTTAAATCATAGTGAAACCCTTGGCACCAATCAGGCATAAAACTCTTTAATCAATGAGGCTCAGTTCAAATAATTGACTAAAGGTTACTTAAAATAGAATCTCACCTCAACGACCCAACATCACAATCAGTATAAATACTGTTACCCCACATCAGGTAAAGAGGACTCTTTCATTTTTCAAAAGACACACAATCACTCTCTCACTCCAAACCTCTTGAGTCTTCAGCTCTCCCTTCAAACCTTCTGAGTCTTCAGCTCTTACTCCAAACCTACTGAATCTTCAGCTCAACTCCATATATCCATGATCTTTATTCTAATTGCTATACGTTTATGATTATGTTTGATCCATTTTATACACCTACCCTACCGACTTGAGCATCGAAGAGCCCTCGGAGCTTAAGCTTCGGGGCCCTATAACGAGTGTCTGATGGTTGCAGTTCATACGCAAAAAAGAAGAGAAATGAGGTTGCACTGCCAATGAGTTAAATCTGAACCGAATGAGTCACTCTCTCTTGCACTGCTTCTTCTTCAACTCGCCCCTAGGTGAGGAATTTGAAGAAACAGAATCCATTAGTTTTTGTTAAGCAATCGATTCGGTGTATTGATATTCTAGTGGTTGTGAAATGCGTTAGGTTAGTTTATAATCTCAGGTGTTTTATGATTAATTTTTAATGCTCACTAAGACGATGGAAATTGGAAAGAAGGTGGATTTATGAACTATATTTGTATATTCATGTGTAATTGTCAAAAGCTAAGCAAGTTGGATAAATTTCTCATTTCTAATGACATTATGAATGCTATTCATTTTGGTGATATGGATCATTTGCTTGTTTGTGATTGGCTCAGAAAGCTGGAGCATTGAAATAGATAAGAATAAAAATTTTATCATGAAATTTTAAACAATAAGGGGACACAATTATCCATTCATGGGATTAGACTGAAAAGGGAGTGGATTACAGATCCTTGTGGGATTAAAGATTTAAAGATGCATTCTTTGAATTCTATATAAAGGTAGGATGGTGGGGACTAAGCTTAATAACACTAGTGATAGATTTAAGACTTTCTCAGGTGACCAATTGTATTATGTTGAGCATGATATTACTTGCTTGGAGTTTAAGAATGCAATTTGGTCAAGTGGTAATGAGATGACAAGTCTCTGTGTCCGGATGTTTTACTTTTTGTTATATTAATGGGAAAGGGAGTTGTCTCATTTTAACATCACATTAGTTTTCCCATCTTGCTCAGATTTCCCCCGTATCATTGAATCAACAATTGAAATTGTGCTGAGGGTGCTGGTGAAGCCCGACGAATATTCAGCTGACCTCCAAGATGTGTTCGGGAAGAGGATGGTTTCACCCGGGGCCTGGATTTCCACACCGCCCGCGGTTCCCACGTCTCGACTAAGAGAAAGCGAGAGAGTTGAAAGCTGATATTATGGTATTTTCAGGGTTTTCTTGGAAATTTAAATATTTCAAATTTGACATATAAACATAACTAATTATTTTTTTAATGAAAGTAAGTCTTTCATCATGTTCTCAAGTTTTAAATATAAAATAATAAATACTATGCATGATTTAATCAAATGTAGTTACTTTGACACAAGTTTTTAATTTATAACTCACAGAAAAGTCTCTCCACCATATCAACAGATAAATCAAGGACAAATAATAACACTAAAAATCTCATATTTTATTAAAATAATAATAATATGACCATACCTTTAGAAGATATCACTGTACTTTTTCTCAGGTACAAATGTACCTTACAAAGCAGTCATACTTTTGCACAAAATGTTACAGCCTCGTGTCATTTTTCTTAAATAGAACACGGTCATACCTCAAAAACTGAAAGCATTACTTTGGTAATTTGTTGTTAATGTAAATTGTTAGCAAATAGCAAGATACTAATAGTTCTCTTGAGTGTATCAAATAGTTTGTGTGAATGAGAGATGTTGAAACCATAGTTGTTACCATTTTGATAAGGTTACTTGCTTGCTAGTCGATTAGAAATAAACTACAATCTTCTCTTCCGTTACTCGGGTATATTCTGATTCATCCACAAACTGCGCCAACATAACCAATGCGATTGTGTAAAAATAATGATACCGCATGCCCAAATGATTCAATGCAGTTAATATACCATGAGCTATCAAACAAAATGAAATAATGACTATTCTACAAAATCTGACTTGCTTTCCTCAATAAAATGGACTAAATAACACAAAATCACACACTAACACCATATAGTTCAGTGAGAAGCAACAGTAGCAGGCTCCACCTTGATAAATGCTTCCCACTTAACTTGTTTCAGTGACTCGAGCCGTTGTTCCAATGGCACAAACTCAACTTGAGGGGTCACAATGCCGCTAGTCCCCGCTCTATAATCAGATCAATGCTCTCTCCCATGTCAGGCCCGTGAAGTTTTCCTGTCAGCAAAACTCGCAGGGGCATGAACAGAGATTTTCCCTGCCAGATTCATATTAAACAATCAGTTTAATCGAAAGGCGTACATAACCAGTTGATGTGATTGTAATTTATAATCTAACCTTGCGTTTTAATGATTTTCCAAAGGCTTTCACCCATTTCTGCCACCCGGATTTTCCCTCTTTAAGTGCACCTAAAAGCTCACCACTATCGTACGCAGCTAACAAGCTCTCTGCAACCACAGGAAGACCGTCTTCTAAAATTTCTCTACCTTCAGAACTGCCAATGACATAAGACTTTAGTGAACTGACAAACTTCTCTATCTTTGGTCCTACTGCTAGGGGTGTTCAAATTCGTATATCTGAGCAAATAGTTGATTTCAATTTTCAGCATCAGAATCCGAAAATACAGATATTCGAGTTCTGGGTTTTTAATTCAGATGTTCGGATTCGGATCTTTTTGAACGCCCCTAGAGCTGCAACTTGGCCTTCTTTGTTAATAGTAAAAAAAAACATATTATGTCAGATGCAATATTAATGTACATTTAAGTTTGATGGTTTTAAATCCATCCTACATCGGAATACCTCTATTGTGATTTGTGAACAGAATGGTATGGTTGGCCATAGGAGGCAAATTCTTTTTTTCTTTTTCTGTTATATGAAAACTTCCCACGTTCAAATCAAAGGTATATGAGATTTAAAAGTAGGATGCACATAAAGTTGAGAAACTAACCTTGATAGAGTATCATGAAAAGGATAAGATAGCAAGTCTGATAGTAATTTTTCAGCATCTGTTATCACGTCAATCCCACCCTCCAGGAGCTTAAAAGCATCCTATGTACAACATTAAAATGGACCATCAAATGCATTATAAATTCATCAAAACACTTTCTGTAAGCTTTCAGTACAACATTAAAACGTGTCTATTCAAACTGCAGTCTCATATATGGCTTAATAAGTGCTTAATAAGTAAATCATTAGGTGTGGGGTAGTAATAGCCATTATAACAGGATTACTAAGTGGTGGTTTTATCAATTATGATACATAAAGTGATCATAAAGTTCCATTACCGAAGAAACTTTGGCGGTGGATCAAGCCGAAGCTTCTATCCTTTTGCTTACATAAATCATATTCTATCTTTTTGTCTCATTTTTATTGGTATAAATATTGATGATTTTGTGTATGTGATTACTTGGTGGTAAGTCGATTTTTCACAATTAAGTAGATCTTGTAGTTTGTGCATAATCAATACAAATTTGTTAAGCCAAAGGAGAAGCACCATATCAGGTGCTGCTTTCATTGCACACAATATATGTACGTGTGACAAAACCGGTGAGTGGAGTGTCGGAACTGGTAATATTTAGTGCATGTACGAATGGTTGGGGTTGGGCCGGTACCTCAAAACGCTTATTTTAGTAATTTAACAAATTAACTACTGTGTTTAATAGGATCAATAGAAACTATGTTCTTTTAAAATAATCCCCTTTAATAAAACAATTCAGAAAGCATTTGAAAACACTTGCAATGACTTTCCACCCAATTGAATTATTTGACCAGTTTTTTTCAGCTTCTTTTAATCCCATTTAACACGTTAAAGATTAAAAAAACAAATTAACCAATTTTTAGATAAACGGGTCAAAAGTTCCAGCTCTACAAGTATGTATTGAGATGCATAAGCACGATGATTCAGTAGCTTTATAAACAAAAATAGAATGAAGAATATATTTGGCCACAAAAGTTTTACTTCTATGAAAGGTCCCTCTGATTCATTGAGGATGCCAGCACTCCTCCATTGTTCACCGATGGCCTTTAACAACTCGTCTGTGGGAAGGGCTTTCAAATGCTGGCCATTCATCCACCTGAATAATGTTTTTCAATATTTAAGAGAAGACACCTCTTGGAAAAAAAAAATCACCTGGATAAATCAATATATGATGAAACGCTAACTACACTAAAGCTACCACAATAGTCTCTCAAGCCTCGGCTATTCCGAGATTATCTAATCTTCAAATGTTTTGCTAAATTAGTGATAAACAAATGACTAGTTTTACTTTGGTTGACAAAGTGGCCTAACTCAGTTACAGATGACTTCACGTAAATGCAAAACCAAGAACATGATCTCACCTCAATTTAACTGAATCAAATATGGCTCCACTTTTGTTGACACGATCAATTGAGAACTTTTCAACTGTAACACAAGAAAAATATATAATCTAGTCCTGAAGGGCAACTCCAATCATCAGCTAAATATGATGTGTATAAAATCAGATTATATGTACTAACCCATCTGCTCCAGTGTAAAAAATTCAGCGTTAGTCCCATCACTCCAGCCCAATAATGCAAGGTAATTCACAATTGCTTGAGGCAAATACCCCATCTCCCTAAACTGTCGATGTCAAAAGTGAATAAGCATGAGAAAGTAATAAAAATGTATAAAAATTTGTAAACATGGTAGTCTACGAACTAATACTTTAGACTCTATACACTCCGACAAAATAACTGAAATTAAGATTGACAAGTGGCAACTACCTGTCCTACCGAAGTTGCACCATGTCTTTTGGAAAGTTTGCTGCGATCAGGGGCAAGAATCAATGAAACGTGTGCAAAAGAAGGCATCGGGAACCCCAGAGCCTATAACAAAATAAAATATAACAGGAAGAATGATAGTGCCGCCAGAAGCAACTTGGTTGACAAAAAAGAAAAACCCAGCAAAGTAGAAAGAAAAACTACCTTATATATCAAAGCTTGCCTCAGTGTATTAGGTAAGTGCTCTTCTGCCCTGGAGCGCAAGTGTTTAACAATGTCATAATATAAGACAACATTAACGCTCATAATCCATTGAAGCCTATAATTTTGTACTACATGGTCAACAGATTACCTTATAACATGTGTAATAGCCATGGTAGCATCATCAACAGTGACACAAAAGTTATATACCGGTTGTCCATTACTCCTCATAACTACAAAATCCCCAAGTGTGTCTAGATTCCAGCTAACCTACACAACAAAAGCTTAATCTAATGATTGGTGGATAATTCTGCAAGTGCCAAAGTCAGCAACCCATAAAAACTGACTGAATGGAATAGCATGACAGAACTATATTTGAATTCAGGGAAGGATGTAACACCAACATCTGATAGTTTATGATTTAAGTTTCGTACACAAATGCATTACCTCTCCTCTAATCAAGTCATTAATTGTCAAACTTCCTTCCTTAGGCACCCGGAATCTGTATGTACATGGTGTTCCCTTTGCTAACTCCTCTTGAACTTCCTCATCAGTAGCAGTTGCCCACTTTCCAGAATAAACAGGAGGTAACTGTTTTTCCTTTGCAATCTCCTTCATTCGCTCGAGCTCCTAAAAGTCATAAAACTAGCACATTAACAACAGGAAGTATTCGAGGCTAAATCACCTCGAAAGTAGGACGTGTAAAAACTCAAAATCAGTTAAAGCAAAGTGAAACGTGTATTGTTAGATTCATGACAGGGAAGGGTATACACGAAGAACTCCTGCCTTGGTGGAATTGAGCCTCTATACTGTTTGGATACTAGCCATCATGGCATGAATGTGATGGATCTTATTCTAATTGCAACAAATCATTGTGAGCATAGAGTTCTGGACACATCCGCAAGATCACTGGGTTACTGGCCACCTCCAATGTGGTTAGTTGTGGTTATATTTTGTATTATACATTTTGATACAAGCAACTCAGCTTATACTAAAAATAAACTTACGGCTCTCTGTTATGAATCAAGCGGCGCAGCGGAACCAACACACGAACACGCACAAACGATTATCACGCAGAAAACAGAAAATAAACGACACAAGGATTTAACGTGGTTCGGTCGATGTGACCTACGTCCACGGGTTGCAACTAGGGTTTTCTTTATTTGTTCAGTACAAAGATTACAACTACATGACAGGGTATATATAGATACTAATTAGGGTTAACAACTTAATGAACAAGAAAACTAAACATGGGCCCAAGCCCAAAGCCTTCATAAACCGAACAATCTCCCACTTGAAGGCTTTGCGATAAATTCTAGCCCGCCATTCAAGTACAAAGCAACCCAGTCGTCCAGTAACTTCAGTAATCTTTAAACAAGTCTTCCAAGCCTCCAGTTCCCAAAGAACAAGCTAAGACTTCATCACATCTCCTAGTTGCAGCGACCCCTCATCATCAAGTACCAGAAGGGTCAGTTGAAGCTCCCCTGAGCTCCAACTCAGTCTTGGCTAGTCCCGCCAACGACTCATCCTCCATCTTAACCGGTTTGGACATTCCACCGGATTCAAAGACACACCGAGGATCACTATCACTCTCCAAATTCAGCACACAATAAACCAGGAGAGAATTTTTCAGTCGCAGTCTTTAAAAACCCAACGGTTCTTTGTAACTGTACCCGGAACACGTCCCGTGCTCCCACTGTCACCGAATCCCCTGAATGGTTTAGACTTCTGAACTCGTTCACCTAACATCCCTGCTCCAGACTTCATGTTTGCAAAATGAACTCTCTTAGCACCAGATTTAGTGAACCGGATTTTGTCGTGCTTAACCGGGACGGTCATACATCCCTCAGCAGGTACCTCAACCATATACAATGACCCACGCTTCATACCACGAGCAATAACCAGATTACCATTGATCACCCTCCATTTACCACTACCAAACCTCACTTCCAGTCCTTGTTCATCCAGCTAACCAACTGAAATCAGTTTCTTCTTCAGCCCCGGAATCACCCTGACATTCTTTAAGTTCCATGTAGTACCCAATGAAGTAACCAGATCAATATCACCCATTCCTGTTACCTCAAGTATCTCGTCATTGGCTAATCGTACCTTTCCAAAATCACCATATTTCAGATTCACCATCGTTTCCCCGTTGTCCATGGCGTGAAACGAAGCCCCTAAATCCATGACCCAAGAGTCCACACTGTTTTCCACACTGAGTATCAATACATCATCATCAGAAACATCCCCAGCAGCAGTGTTCAATTCTTTCTTATTCGGACATTGACTCTTAACATGTCCCACCTCATTGCAGCTCCAACACTTCACATTCTTCCTAGGTTTAGATGAACTTCTTCCCCGACTCCCACTGTTCCTGTTATTACCCCGACCCCTACCAACATTTAATAGTTCACTATTAGATGACTCACCCGAGTTCCTTCGTCTGACTTCTTCACCCATAACTAGATCTCGAATACCATTAAGAGTGAAACCCTTAATCCCCACAGAACTTGAAATTGCAGTCACAGTTCCAGACCAACTATCAGCAGAGACTACAACAGCAGTAGACTAGGAAGCACGGGGACGGCAAAAAGGTTGGGGTACCCGCTTCCGAAGCGGATTGGGGACGGAAACGACATGGGGACTCCAGGGAAACGTCTCCGTAAATTTGGGGACGACTTTCTCGACGTTTCCGTAAATTGGGGACGCTTCCGTAAATTAGGGACGTTTCCTTTTATTATTTATTAGGGTTTAACCCTTCACATGCTCACGTACGTATTATTCTTCCATCTTCATTCATTAGTCTTCCATCTTCTTCATCTTTGATTCTCCATGGCTTCTCAACAAGATTCACAAGACCCATCTCAAGCTTCATCAACAGGCGAACCTCCGTTGTGGGCGTACGTCACCAAATTAGAAAAGCAAGGTTCCGGCGGAATTTAAGTGTAAACATTGTAGTGAAATCCGACAAGGATCGTATTCACGGGTTAAGGCGCATCTGCTTTGTATAAAAGGTAATCTCCATGACTCCATAACTCTATTCATGGTGAAACCAACTTTGCTGTATTCACGGACGACGTTGTTATATAAACAAACAAACAAACAAACCCAGTATATCCCACTCAAGACCAGGGTCTGGGGAGGGTAGGTGTAGGCGAGTCTTTCCTCTATCTTGTTAGGTAGAGAGACCGCTTCCAAAGAGACCCCCGACTCGATAGCAAAAGCCCGACTGATAGCAAGACATCATACAATAAATCATACAACACATAGCATACAGTATACAAAAAGCCATACCGATAGCAAGACATCATACAATAAATCATACAACACATAGCATACAGTATACAATAGATCATACAACACATAGCATACATATATCATAGGAGCAGGTAGAATCACCGTTAAAGGGCAGATATGGACTACTTAGACATCAGGCCCCGCAACCAGAATTCAAATACCCTTCCTGCCTATAGGTCGAACTAAAATTCCTTAATTTTAATTCTACGCCTCCACTCACTCCTATCCTCGATCATGTGCTCAGAGAGGTGCAAGTGTATCATATCTCGCCTAATTACCTCATCCCAAGTCAATCTAGGTCTTCCTCTACTCCTCCTACCCTCTAAGATGATGTTCTCTACTGCTCTAACTGGTGCCACCATTGGTCTCCTCTTGACATGCCCAAACCATCTTAATCTTCCCTCTCGTATTTTATCTGCGATACAAGCCACTTCTAGCTTCTGTCGAAACACTTCGTTTCTTATCCGATCCAGTCTTGTGTGACCACACATCCACCTCAGCATTCGCATTTCCGCTACCTCTATTTGTTTCTCGTGCGATTTCTTTATGGCTCAGCAGTCTGTTCCATATAACATAGCTGGGCGTACTGCCACTCGGTATAGCTTTCCCTTTAGTTTTGCTGGAAACCTCTTATCACATAGGATCCCTGATGCTGCTCTCCACTTGCACCATCCTGCTTGAACACGGTGCGCTACATCGCTGTGTATTTCTCCGTCCTCCTGCAGGTAAGAGCCCAGGTATTTGAACCTAGACGTTTGTGGGACCGCCATACCCTGAATACTGATTTGGGTGTCCTCTTCCGCCTCACCACTAAAGTTACAATGCATGTATTCTGTCTTAGAGCGACTTATCCTTAAACCTAGACGTTGTTATATATGTTGTTTATTTATATATTATATAATAATATATATAATATGTTGTGAGTTGTGAAACTTTAGTATCATGCCACGTTGTATCATGTTGTGATTTGTGTAACTATAGTATCATGCATTCATGCCACGTTTAATAATATATATAATAATATATATAATATGCTATTTGATGTTTGATGATGTTTTAAATATATTATATGCAAAAGCGAAATTGCTATTTGCAAGAAACTGTTGCACTGGAAACTGTTGTATCATGTTTGATAATATATATAATTTGTTGCGACTTGTGAAACAGTAGGTGACTTATATAATATATATAATATGTTGTGACTTGTGTTAATAATTCAATAGGTAGTGGAATTGCTATTTGCAAGAAATCAACAGCAAGTGACAAACTTGAGATGAAACGATTAGAAGAGGCATATGAAGAGAAGAAAGAAGAGTCAAAAGCGAAAGAAGTCGGGTTGCCATGTGAATCTGGAGTTGAATTTAAGAAAAGAAAAGCTATTTCAAATCCTATTCAAAGAGCTTTTGGTGTAGAAATTAGAGACCAATTGGATCAAGAAATAGCAAGAATGTTTTATACCGGTGGTTTACCCTTTAATCTTGCAAGAAATCCACATTATGTTAGGGCTTTTCAGTTTGCTGCTTCCTACAAGATTGATAGTTATGTACCTCCTGGTTATAATAAACTCAGAACTACCTTATTGCAAAAAGAAAAAGAAAATGTTCAGAAGCTATTGGAACCACTTAGATCTACTTGGAAAGAAAGAGGTGTCACTATTGTGAGTGATGGTTGGAGTGATCCTACAAGAAAGCCTTTAATAAATTTTATGGCTACTTCAAGTAACGGTCCTTTGTTTCTAAAAGCAGTGAATTGTTTTGGGGAAGTAAAAGATAAATTTTTTATTTCTAATCTGATGAAAGAAGTCATCAATGAAATTGGTGATCAACATGTTGTGCAAATTATTACCGATAATGCAGCAAACTGTAAGGCGGCTGGAGAGATAATACAGAGTCAGTTTCCTAAAATCTATTGGACACCATGTGTTGTTCATACCCTTAATCTTGCTTTGAAGAACATTTGTTCACCAAGGTATGTGGAAGCAAATCCTACACCATATGAAGAGTGCAAATGGATTCTAGAAGTTCACGGAGATGCGCTTGCTATAAAAAATTTCATCATGAATCATAACATGAGACTCTCAATTTTGAGCAAGTTTACTCCTCTTAGACTTCTTTCAGTTGCTGATACTCGCTTTGCCTCTATTATTGTGATGCTTAAGAGATTGAAACTTATCAAAAGGGGTCTTAAAGCTATGGTCATTAGTGAAGAATGGTCTTCTTATAGAGAAGATGACACTGTGAAAGCAAGCTTGGTTAAAGAAAAGATTGTGGATGATGAATGGTGGGAAAAAGTATCATATATTCTTAATTTTACTGCACCTATTTATGAGATGATTAGGGTTGGTGACACCGACAAGCCATGCTTACACTTGGTTTATGAGATGTGGGATTCGATGATTGAGAAAGTGAAGGTTGAGATTTACAAGAAAGAAAAGCGTCGGGCATCAGATGAAAGTCTCTTTTATGACATTGTGCATAATATCTTAGTGGCTCGATGGACGAAGAATAACACTCCCTTACATTGTTTAGCTCATTCTTTAAACCCAAGGTATATGCTTTTAAACTATATGGTTGATTTCTGTTATAGTATTATTTACTTATGGTTTTTATGTTTGATTGTTGTAGATATTATAGTGATGCATGGTTATGTGAGAATTCAGCAAGAATTGCTACGCATAGGGATGGAGAAATTTCACAAGAAAGGATGAAATGTTTTCGAAAATTGTTTCCTAACGATGATGACTATACTAGAGTCCTTGATGAGTATGCGATGTTTTCAATGAAGAGTGGTCCCTTTGATGATTTAGCAAGCATTTCACAGATGGCTACTATGGATCCCAAGAATTGGTGGGTTAACTTTGGTGCTCAAACTCCTTTTCTCCAGACTTTGGCTTTTAGAATGCTTGGACAACCTAGTTCTTCTTCTTGTGCTGAGCGTAATTGGAGTACATATTCATTCATTCACTCGCTTAGGAGGAACAAATTGACTACAAGTCGTGCTCAAGACTTAGTTTACATCCACAATAACCTCCGACTTTTGTCAAGGAATCCGAATGATGATGTAAAGATGTGGGATGTGGGTGGAGATGCCTTTGATTCAATAGAAGATGTAGGGTTTTTGGAGTTTGCCGACCTCTCACTAGATCAGCCGGAATTTGAACATGAGTTGCTTATTGATAATTAGTTACCTATGAAACATGTAGGTTTTTTGAGGTTTTTTGGTACTAGAAAATTATTTTCTTATTAATTGATGATTTGCCTATCGTGGTTCTTTATATATTTTTATTTTTTTATATTTTTTTATTGCCGTACCTATGCCGTCCCCGTATCTAGAATTTTTGAGTTTTGCCGTTTCCCGTCCCCGTATTGTCCCCGTACCCCGCTCCCGTACCCGTTCCCGTGCTACTTAGGCAGTAGAGCCTGAACTTCATCATCAAACTTAATTCCAACAGATACAACTATCATACGCACTATTGCTCTCCAACGGCTCTCTCCCTACCTGCTTCTCTAGCTGCTATTCGGCTCCGCCACTACCACCGGTCACCGGTCACCACCACCACGTCGGACTCAGGTAAGCGCCCCACCGCCACCGCCCACTCCCACCCCCACCCCCACCGCCTACCCAACCAGGTAAGCTCCCCACCGCCTACCCGTCAACCACCGCCGCCTTCACCGCTAGCCGCCATCACCTCCACCGACGACCACAGACACCCACTCACCCCACCACCACCGCAATCACACCCACCGCTAGCCACAGCCTTCACCGCCGCCATCACGTACCCACTGCTAGCCACCACAGTCACCCACCTCCACCGGCGACCACAGTTACCGTCGCCTTCACCGCTAGCCACCGCGGGTCACCGGTCACCGCCCTCACCCTCTTCACCCTCGCTGCTTTCTGCCCTTTCTCTCACTATCACCGCTACCCACCCTCACCTTCACCACTAGCCACCACCGCCTTCACCGCTAGCCACCACCGGTCACTGGTCACCGCCTTCACCGCCTTCACCATCGCTGCTTTCTGCTCTCTCGCCCTATCATTTTACAAATATTTTAAATAATTAATTATTTAATTAATTAATTTGACCAAGATCTTTATTAGTTTATTATTCTCTCGTGTGACTTGTAACCCTAGAAGGTTGCGAGTTACTTGAGTTCTGGAAGGAGAACCCTAACTTGGGAAAACCCCTGCTGTGAGGATATTCTTTCTCCCTTATTTCTTTCTGTTTTTGTTCTATAGTCTGATAGGCCTGTTTTGACTGGGTTAGGAGTACCAGTATCTTTCTCTTAACTTGGTGTGTTTTCATCCGTTCGTTATATTACATTCTTTTTGTTACCTGTGTTCGCTGTTTTCTATATTTGTGTTGTTCTCTGACTATCATTGGTGCATCATTTGAGTGATATTTCTTGTGTGCTTGCATTCACACTCTGGATTAATTTTGGGTGCTTCTGTTTATTCTATTTCGCTATTACCTGTGTTTGTTCCGTTTAAAGCATTGTTTGGCTTGTGTTTGTTCACCTTCTGTTTTGTTGAACCGTCTTTAGTGGTTGTTTAAGGTGTGTTAGTGCGGTAATATAGATATCGGGAGGCATTTGGCTGTCTGGAGATCATGTTCGGTGAAGAGAGGTGCTACTAAAGAGAAAAAAGGTTATAGTTTACGAGTGGTATCGTGGAATGTAGGAACTCTAACTAGTAAGCTATTAGAGTTAATAGATGTGCTGAAGAGACGTAGGGTTCAGATAGCATGCCTTCAGGAGACAAGATGGCAGGGTGGGAGAGCAAAAGACTGCAACGGATATAAACTGTGGTACTCAGGGTCAGATGGTACAAAAATGGAGTAGGTTTTCTAGTTGCTAAGGAACTGCAGGATAATGTAGTGGAAGTGAGAAGATACGATGATAGACTGATGATGTTAAGAATAGTAATAGGGGACGAGGTAGTGGCAGTAGTTAGTGCGTATGCACCACAGGTTGGATTAGGGGAAACGGAAAGAAATAAGTTCTGGGAAACTTTAGATCGGGTTATGAGAGACATACCTAGACAAGAAAAAATATGCATAGGAGGAGATTTTAATGGGCATATCGGTAAGGGTAATGATCAATTCACGTCGGTGCATGGAGGGTTTGGGTATGGTCTGAGGAATGACGGCGGGAGGGAGCTCCTTGACTTTGCTTTGGCGCATGATCTGGGCATCATAAATTTGTTCTTTAAGAAAAGAGATTCGCATCTGATCACCTTTACCAGCGGCGGAAGACACACTCAGATAGACTATATGCTGATGAGGGGAGAAGATCGTAACTCGTGGAAAGACTGTAAAGCAATCCCGGGAGAGACGGTAGTGACTCAGCATCATATGTTGGTGGCCGATCTACGCGTGAAGAGAGCAATCGTCCAACCAACTAAGAAAATCAGACCTACGATCAGATGGGGGCAGCTCAAAGACGAAAAGATTACCACCTTTAGAGATAAGGTCATGCCTATGATCCAAACTGGGCCACAGGAAGACGCAAACAAAATGTGGGAGGATATGGCAACTGCAGTTATGCAAGCAGCTAAAGAAACTCTTGGACTTGCAACAAATAGGACAGTAGGTCATAAGGAAGCCTGGTGGTGGAATGAAAACGTACAGGAGAAGATAAGAAATAAACAACAAAGTTTCAGAGACCTTTTACACTGTACTAATGACGAAGAACGAGCAGAGCTAAAAGATAAATACAAGGAGGCTAAGCGAGAGGCGAAAAAGGCCGTGTCAGAGGCAAAGAACATAGCGTACGAGAGGATGTATAAACGACTAGAGACGAAAGAAAGAGAATACGAAATTTTTAAGATTGCCAGGGCAAGAGAAAGTAGAAACAAGACCTGAGAATGGTCAAGTTTATAAAGGCTGCGGATGGAAAAGTATTGCTGAAGGAGAACGACATCAAGGCGAGATGGAAAACTTACTTCGATAACCTTTTCAACATAAGGAACCCTGACCAACAAACTGCGATTAGTATACCAAATCAACCACACCAACAAAACAAGTGTTACTGTAGAAGCATCACAGTCGACGAAGTTACGAAAGCGTTGAAGAAAATGGGAAGGGCTAAGGCAGTGGGGCCAGACAACATACCGATTGAAGTGTGGAAGTGCCTGGGAAACGAGGGTCTGCAATGGCTAACAGACTTATTTAACATCATCTTCAAAACCGGGAGGATGCCACAGCAATGGAGAAGTAGTTTCATAGTCCCCATATATAAGAAAAAAGGAGATGTCCAATGTTGTGCAAATTACAGGGGAATAAAGCTATTGAGTCACACGATGAAACTATGGGAAAGAGTTATTGACACGAGGATTAGACGAGAAACTCAGATTACGGTGAACCAATTTGGATTTATGCCAGGACGCTCCACAACAGAAGCCATACACGTCATAAGAAGGATTATAGAGAAATATAGAGAAAAGAAAAGGGACCGTCATATGGTATTCATTGACCTGGAAAAAGTATATGACAGTGTGCCGCGTCAACTCATTTGGGAAAGTTTACGACTCAGAAGGGTACCAGAGAAGTATATCAAAATAATAATGGATATGTACGAAGGGGCAAAAACGTGTGTGCGAGCACCAGTCGGAGACACAGACTTCTTTCCGGTGGAAGTGGGACTACACCAAGGATCGGCATTAAGCCCGTTTCTCTTCACAATAGTGCTGGATGAGATGACCAAGTCTATACAAGAGCCTGTCCCGTGGTGCATGCTGTTTGCAGATGATATTGTCCTAATATCAGAATCTAAAACGGTGCTTAACGAGAGGCTAGAACAGTGGAGAGCAGCACTAGAGAGCAGAGGCTTAACGATAAGTCGCTCTAAGACTGAATACATGCATTGTAACTTTAGTGGTGAGGCTGAAGAGGACACACACATCAACATCCAGGGTATGACGGTACCACAGACGTCTACGTTCAAATACCTGGGCTCGTACGTACAGGAGGACGGAGAGATACACAGCGATGTAGCTCACCGTGTGCAATCAGGATGGTGCAAATGGAGAGCAGCATCAGGGATCCTGTGTGATAAGAGGTTCCCATCAAAATTAAAGGGAAAACTTTACAGAGTGGCAGTACGTCCAGCAATGTTATACGGAACAGACTGTTGGGCCATAAAGAAATCGCACCAGAGACAAATAGAGGTCGCGGAAATGCGTATGCTCAGATGGATGTGTGGACACACCAGATTGGATCGAATAAGAAACGACGCGATTCGACGGAGGCTGGAGGTGGCGTGTATCACAGATAAGATAAGAGAGGGAAGATTAAGATGGTTTGGGCACGTAAAGCGAAGGTCGATGGTAGCACCCGTCAGAGCAGTAGCGAACATCACCGTAGAGGGTAGGAGGAATAGAGGTCGACCTAGGTTGACTTGGGACGAAATAATTAGGCGAGATATGGTAGACTTGCACCTCTCTGAGCACATGATCGAGGATATGAGTGAGTGGAGACGTAGAATTAAAATTAAGGACTTCTAGCGGGGCGGTGGGTAGGAAGGGTAGACGTAGATCTTAGGCAGGAAGGGTAGAAGTAGATCTGTTGCGGCCCACCTGTCTTCCTATTTCTGCCCTTATACGTGATTCTACCTGCTTATTTGATGTACACGCTTTCTATGTATTTAAGTGACTTATTCCTGTGTGTTGTCTGACTTACTTTATGTTTGCGATGTGCGACTGTTATTGGTTTTCGTTACCGAGTTGGGGGTCTCTTCGGAAGCAGTCTCTCTATCTCACAAGATAGAGGAAAGACTAGCCGCCACCTACCCCTCCCAGACCCTGCTCTTGAGTGGGACTTACTGGGTATGTTTGTTTGTTTGTTTGTTTAATGTGAGCAATCACTGACCTTCCTTCTTTCATCCTTGTGTTCACCAGCTCCCGAATCAAGAACACCTTATTCGTTGCAGACGGTTTTTCATACATATTTGACAAAGCAGTCATCATACCACGAGCCGTGGTTTCCTTAATGACATTAAAAGCAACATTTTTCGTCAAAGCCAATGTAATAACCGCACGGGCCTTCTTGTCCTTTGATCCCCAATCAGCTTGTTCTATTTTCGCAGGTTTTTCTTCTAGTACCATATCCAAGTCCTTTTGACATAACAATGCTTCTATTTGCATTTTCCACCAACTGAAATCAGAACCGTTAAATTTTTCGATCACAACCTTCCCGTCTTCAGCCATCTTAAACAGCAAACAAAAAGCAAATCGAAACAGTGAACAGACACAGCAATGGCACGAGCCTGAACTTGACGACTGTTCTACTGAACACTGTCAATTGACCGATTTGCTCCTACAATAAACCTTGCAGACAAATCTTTACCCGACGAATCCAAAAGTTATTCACCAAACCTTAATCGACGGCTTCAAAGAGTTTTAACCCGGTACTTGACCACAATCGCAATCAATTGATGATCACCAAAAAAACAAACTATTATTTTTTTTTCTTTGATCAAAGTACGCGCAAAAAAAAAAAAAGAATGTTACCTTTTTTTTTTCTTCTTCTTGTTCTCGGCTACTTAGTCAAAGTGGCTCACAAACAAACAAAACCCCTTTTCTTTTGAGCTTACGTACCAACAGCAACAACAAAAAAAAAAATCTTATTTCTTTCTTTGTTTAGATGGCACAGAATCCAATAGAAAAACAAAAGTGATTCCTTCCTTTTGCTTAATCGTAACCTTACAAGAGCAAAAAAAGAGACAATCTTTGAACGATAAGAAAAATTCAAACCTTTCTGCGAATCGTCTTCTGTGCAATCACGTGTGTTCAACGAGCCTAAGCTCTGATACCACTTGTTACGAATCAAGCGGCGCAGCGGAACCAACACACGAACACGCACAAACGATTATCACGCAGAAAACAGAAAATAAACGACACAAGGATTTAACGTGGTTCGGTCGATGTGACCTACGTCCACGGGTTGCAACTAGGGTTTTCTTTATTTGCTCAGTACAAAGATTACAACTACATGACAGGGTATATATAGATACTAATTAGGGTTAACAACTTAATGAACAAGAAAACTAAACATGGGCCCAAGCACAAAGCCTTCATAAACCCAACACTCTCCTGATGGGCTTACTATCAAGAGGCAAGCCAACTTTCCTAATGATGTTGATAGTAGATTAGTAACCCTAATCCAATGATCAAATCAAGCATAGTAATCTCCTGAACTTAAACCCTAGGATATATATCTAATTTCAGTATGGACAAAATATACTGATTTTATTAATATATAACCCTATATGTCGTTTTGCAGGGGCCTAACATATTTGAACTGGAGAGGTGGGTGCAGATCTGTGACACAGTTGGGTGCAAGTGTTCTTGTGTTGCTGTCCATTCTCCTCTGGTTGATGAATGGTTCAAGATTATGCTTTATCAACACAGCCTCTATAAACATGCATTAGGTGGACAAAAGGGTAATTGTATTTTTTTTTCTGTCGCATACTCAATGTAATGAGCACTTCAAATCAATTATCTCCGAACATTTCAATAACTTGCCTAAATACAAGTAGTGACTAGTGACAAAAAAATCAACCATTTTGTGATAGTTGACTTTCTCGTCCTGTGCAGAGATAAAACATCTAAACGTTTCAAATACTTCTAATATATATAAAGTTTAACTACACTTTAATTCAAATAGATCAGCTACCATCGGCCACAAGACTATCACACAAATCTTGTTTAAGGGGCTTGCATTAGCAGACGTTTTCTCCTTCTGCGATTCACTTCTCAATTACAGTTCATCAAGTATCACAACTTAAACTAAAATACAAAATGGAAATAACCTTATAGTTTTATTAGGGGGTGACTTTCTTTCAGTAACAGCACATGAACAAATATAAGAAGTTCAACGACGGCATCCCTCACACACCCATCTCTCTCTCAAGTTCAATGACACGTACCTCATTCGAGCAAAAGCAACGATAAACTTGACCAGATTGTAGAAGCTTCTCAGCATATTGTTTATACAAATCATTCCTTTCCGACTGCCGATACGGGCCATAATCACCACCAACTCCAGGGCCTATATAATCAAAACCCACAAAGTTTCAAACAGATTCAACATCGTTTTAACCAATTCCATGGCCTATATAATCAAAATCAACTGAGTTTTAAACATATTCAATATGTTGAACCAATTCAGTGCCTATATATAATCAAAATTGACATTGTGAACCAATTCAATATGGTTTAAACCAATTCCAGGGCCTATATAATCAAAATCCAGAGTTTGAACATATTCAATATCTTTTGAACCCAATTCAGGGCCTATATAATCAAAATCTACAGGTTTAGAGCAAATTCAACATCTTTTGAACCAATTCCAGAGTCTATAATATATAATCAAAATCGGCAGAATTTTGAACAAATTCAATATCTTTTACATCAATTCCAGAGCCTATTTAACCAAAATCAACTGAGTTTTGAACAAATTCAACATCCTTTGAACCAGTTCCATGGCCTATATAATCAAAATCAATTAACTTTTGAACAAATTCAACATCTTTTGAACCAGTTCCATGGCCTATATAATCAAAATCAACAAACTTTTGAAAAAATTCAACATCTTTTGAGCCTATATAATCAAAATCGACAGAATTTCAAATCAATTCAACATCAAAATCAATTGCAACCTTCATCCCAGGTAAGACCAAGCCAAGAAAGGTCTCGCAACACAGCTTCCTCCGACTCCTTCGTTGATCTCTCCAAATCAGTGTCCTCTATCCGCAGAATAAACTTGCCCCCTTTAGACCTGTGTCAATTCAACGTTACAAAAGCAACAAATTCCCATATCAAATTGATTAAAAAAATCGAAACTTTAACCAAACCTAGCGTAAAGGTAGTTGAACAGAGCAGTTCTAGCCCCACCCACATGAAGATAACCAGTGGGCGACGGAGCAAATCGCACGCGAACTTTCCCCTCATTGACACCATTGCTATCGTCAGAAACCGATGCAGAAATCGCAAACGTTCGCTTTGGAACAACGGAGATGCTGATAAAATTGCTGGTGGTTTTGTGGGTTTGTAGTGAAGGACGAAGAAACCTTGTTGGTGGGAAGATTTCGGGGATGAAAACCCGTGTGCTGCAGCTGACGCCGGTGCTGATTCCGGCGAGAGTCGCCATTTTCATCATCTACAGATGATTAGCAGGTGTGGGTGTATGAAGATAAAGATTGTTCTTGAAGGGGTGTTAGAGGTTACGATTGATGGTGGATTTTGATCGGTGTGTTGCCGGAGTGAAGTTTCCGGTGACTTTACCAAATCCGATGGATGTTTGCGATGATGATGAAGGTTGATTTCAATGGTTTTAGGTGGTGGTTTGTAAACGGGGAAGATCACAAAGGCTATCGGTACACCAAAAAGAAAAATTAATTTATTACACTATTTGGTTTGATACATTAAGCATTTGATCTCAAAGCTTGAAAAATTACTAGTCAAGTCCAAACAGTCCCTTAAGTTGTGACAATTTTATTTTTAAAAATGAATGAACGTTAAGTTAAGTGGATTTGATAAATTGAGTATTTGTCTCAAATTTAATCGTTAAGTGAATGTAAAATGATAAAAGTAAGGATTTGAACTCACACATATTAATATATTATTTGTTATATTTAATTATTTGTCAGGGGTATTTTTTATTAGCATTCGTTTTACGGTTTAAGTTAAAGTGTATTCAATTTTGTGATAAAAGTTTTACAAGTTAATCACACACTTAGGATCAATCCATTATTTCTCAAACTTTGATACCAAATTTGTAATTTGTTCAAACCACAAAGACCATCCTTGTGGTTAATTCACGAAAAAAAGGGAGAGGTAGGGTTTGTTTGGTATGTACTTGATGAAACAAACAATGAAAAGAACGAGGAATAATGGAATCGACAAGGAAAAGGAGTGGATGAAATAAGCAAAAGAATGAAATGGTATAGATAATTAAATACACGAGAAAACAGAATGAATGAGAGAATAAAATTGACAAATAAATGAAATGCATGAGTAAATGGTATAAATGAGAAAAGGGAATATGGTGAAAAAAATAAAATAGATGACATAATAAATAAAAGAAGAAGATGGAAGAGAAAATAGAATGGAATAAACATAGAGATAAGGATGGGATGATAGAATAGACAAGAAAAGATAATGAATGAAGAAATGGAGGAGACAAATAAATGAAATAGATGAGATAATGGAATAGATAAGGAAGGAGATGGAATGAGGTGTTGTTTTGTAGGCAGGAAAACACGAGGGTGACACCAGTTGTAGTGGAATTAAAAACAGGATGCAATAGATGAATGATTTTAGGGTGTTTAGATGGAATGAGAATCCTTATGTAATAGCTTATTACATTCAATTAACCAACCAAATACTCTATTTTCATTCCCTCCCTTATATGATCTTTTCCATTACATTGTCATTCCTACATAACAAACCTTGTAAATTAGATATGTGAAAATCAAGGGTCGCTCAACTTTTTTTGGGCCCAAAGCTATTTCATAAATAGGAATCCATTCTATTAGATCGTTATAGGTTAATAATATACATATTTTTGTGTTATAATTAACATATGTTGTAGATGTGTTAATCAAATCTAAACAACTCACACAAGGCAATGCATAATATGAATCAGTAAACCAATGAAACAGTTGACAAGGTTTTCTTTCAAGTTATATGTTTACTTCACTCAGTAATTGCAAGTTACAAAACATAGTAAATTACAAATACGAAAGCATAAAAGCAAGTGTGTAAAACGTGTTACCTATCAACTATACAATCGTGTGGTTATATACTAAGAACTACAGACAGCATTCTCGTAGACAACCAGCTAGAACAAATACTATAAAAACTACCTAATTTGTTTATTCTAGGGTTTTAGATTGAAGGCTAACTATAACCATCAATCTGCATAATGTGGCATGTCATAATTATGTCCTCTAGTTTCTTATGATAAAGTAAGAAATAAGATAAACAAAATTTTTGTCGCTGATAACAGAGGATCTTCTTATGTTGCAGCGTTAGGGTTGTGCCACTAATATTTGAAATCGACACAACGACAACACATTAAGAGCTAGTCGCTCTTTGGAATCAGAACTACCATTGGAATTGTGTAGTCAAATAGTTAAGTAGAAGTAGTCTTGTTCTTGGGAAGGAGTCCATGTATTAGAAGCACAGAGTATTGATCAGTTACTATTCCTCAAGGTTTCTAAATCATATAGATATAATTTAAAATATATCCTTTCTACCTATAGTCATCTTAAAACTTTAAAATTTCATATTTCGCAATTGTCTTGCTCAGTTGTTTGTTATGGCACAGATTCAAGACTTATGAAGAAGACCAACACAAGTGACCAGGCAGCGCCAATGCGGTTCTCCGACGGCAATATCCGACAACGATGTAAAAGGACTTGACTGTCAGAAAGGCTTTAGCAGCTCACTCACAAGTATGGTTGCCACCCTCACATATTCTTTTCTTTCCGTAAATTTCAAATCTGTTATCAACCGATTCATCTCTGATATGACACCGTCTCTTTCTTTATGCTTTTCTTGTTGTTGTTGTTCTCGATTTTGTGTTTCATTCCCTTTTGGAGCTCATGTTTAATGTTTGTTGATTTTGCATGTCTTATTCTTAGTTTCATGCCCCAACCCTTCGTTAATGGATCATTGCTTTTAACCCGGGTTACTTCAGCAGTTCTTAGTATTTGACTTCCTTAAAAATATAAGAGCAAATGGTACTGAAATCATTATATTGTGCTCCAACTCAGGTATCTTATTCTCTTGATTTCTTTACCAATATTAAGATATTATGATCAATTGCTTGACTTGTGAGTTTTTTATGCCTTCTATTTTGATTTTCAATCTCCTTCATAATTTTGTTGTAACACTGATGGGATTTATAAGTCTATGTTTCATGTTTGATCACTTGATAATAATTTTTTTATGAAACACTCTCGATTTTGGGATGGGCCATATATCTAAAAAATGATCTGCCACTTTGTTCTATAAACAAAATAACCAAAGAGAATGTATTTAGTGATATACTATTTGTTGGAATTACCTTGATGCTGCTGAAACAATGATATCGGACGTCTTAAACTGAATTTTGAGTTTATAAAGAGTTGAATCGGCATTAGCCACTGTCGATGTAAAAGTCCTCCAATTGCTGATAATGTACATAAGATTCCCATATTAATGTTTTCAATCTGAATTAAGTTTTGTTTTAAATCGTCGCTTCAAACTTTCTTTCAGTTCATGAGAGTTTTAACATAGTAAATACTGAAAAAGGTAATATATCACTATGATATGATGCTTTAAACAATCTATAGAAGGCATCTGTATTTATGTTATTGCTTTGAATGTGCATATCAACCAATAGAGTTAATCTCGATTTTGGTCCCTGTGTTTTGCAAATTGACTCCACTTGAGTACCAACGTTTATTTTGTCTCCATTTGAGTACCAAATTTTAAAAAAGTTGTCTGTTTCAGTCCAAATTTTAAACGGTGTTAACATTTTCTGTTAGATTTTTTTAAAAAGACCAAAATACCCCTAAGGGCTAAAAATATCACCATCTCCATCACACACCACACACCACCACCCCTAACCTCTCAAACAAACCCCACCACCACCGGAGCCATCATCATCGGCGCCAGCCTCTCCGGCCTAGCTGCCGTCGTCCGCCTCCACTCCCACAACATCCCTTACTCCTCCTCGAAGCCTACAACGGTGAGTTCCACACCGTCGCCATTCAAAAGCGCTCTCTCTCTCTCTCACACAAACAGTTCTCGTGCACCCAGATCGCCACCACCTCCAATGACCGCATCCACCACCGTCACGCACTGTCACCACCTATAACCCACCAACCACCACCAAATCCGGCCACCACCATCGACGACGCTCTCTTTATCTCTCTTTGTCTCTCTTTCAGTTACACAACCACCCCTTGAACCATAACCACCTGCGTCTCCCATCATCATCTAACACAAATCAGAACCCCTACTAGTTTTACCTAATCCAAGAACACCAAACCTAAAAACCTAATCAGAGAACCCCTTGAAGAACCCCAAACCTAATCGACGACTAAGCTACTCTTGAGATGCCATTTTTTGGTGATAGGAGGCGATGGTAAAGAAAAAGAGAAGGTTAAGAAAACAGAAAGCGGATTGGGGTATAGTGGAGTGGGGTACAGTAGCGGTGTTCTGGCCATCGAAAGTGGCATGTGGTGATGGGGTTTCAACCACCAAAGGGGGCGTACGATGATGGGGTTGTGGGTACCGGAGGCAAGTGGCGGTGGATGGTGGTGGGGTTCTGGCCAACGATGTATAGCAGTGGGGTTCAGGGGGGGGGAGATAGAGTAGATTAGGGTATGGTAGAGTGGGGTGGGGGGAGGTTTGTTGTACTTTAATGGTAGAGGTCGGGGAAGGCGGTGGAGGTCGCGGTCGGAGAATGTGGTTGAGGGGCATTTTGGTCTTTTTTTTTTAAAATCTAACAGAAAATGTTAACACTGTTCGAAATTTGGACTGAAACAGACAACTTTTTTAAAATTTGGTACTCAAATGGAGACAAAATAAACGTTGGTACTCAAGTGGAGTCAATTTACAAAACACAGGGACCAAAACCGAGATTAACTCCAACCAATATTGATGCGGAACTCAAAAAGGACTTAAAAGAGGTAATATTTCACTTTAGTCTTTTAAATATTTAGAAGAAAATGTGATATTTTAATTAATAGTATGAAAGAAAGCATGATTTCAAGCAGAAGTTGGTATGTAGTAAAGTAGTTGATTAAAAACTAAACTTAAATTACATGAAGAAAAACAAACTTTAACGAGGCAATGGATACTTAGATGCAGTTTGTTTTTTCAGAGATAAAATATCTGCAGTTTGCGAATCATATTTACAGATATTTGTAGAAGATGTGGACCAAACATCTGGAGTCTATAAGAAAAACACTGTTTAGTTTTTAACTTTTGCACATTGTTAAAATAAACTGAAATTTAAATAAACCGATGACTAGGAGGGTGGCCAGTAGCGAGATGGTTTGTGCGACAGTTGTGGTGACCGACGGGATGGGATGCACCAGGTTGGGGTTCGCAAGGGTTAAGGTTCGCAAGGATGGGTTCACGAGGGCTAGGGTTTGCAAGGGTTAGGGTGCGTGAGGTTAGGGTGCGATAGTTACAAGAAGCGGCGATGTCTTAGAGGACCGACGGTGAGAGGACGGTGGTTGGCGAAGATGGCAATGGTGGGGGTTTGGGAGGCAGGTGGAAGGGACGAGGTTCGCGAGGGCTAGGGTTAGGGTGCACGAAGTTTGGGTGCGACAGTTGTTGGCGGCGGTGATGTATGGGAGGGTGGCGGCGAGTGTACGGTGGCCGGTGAATTAAGAGGGCGATGGTGGGGGTTTGAGAGACAGTTGGAAGAGATGGTAAAAGGGTTTGACAAAATGATTGATAAGAAAATGGGTTTGAGAAGAGGTTTGAAATTATATTTTTTTATCTGCACCAAGTGCAGACGTTTTCTAATAAATCTCTTCGAAAAACAAACAGTGTGCAGACACTAATGTCTGCGCATATTCTGCGCAGTGTAGACAGAAGAGTCTTCGCAGATCTTTTTTGAAAAAACAAACACCACCTTAGTTCTTCAAATGAAATAATCACACGTGAATTAAGAACAAACTAAGTAATGATAATGAATGATGGTCCAAATTTAAGTTTTAAACCGAAGTCTATGAGAAAAGCTTCAAGGAAGTATAGAATCTTAATGTCGAAAAACAGCAGCATGACAACACAACGCCTCTAATACCACCACCATCGCTATCACCACCATGACAACACCGACACAACCGCAACCGATAGTAATTTTCACGGCAGAGGCAGTGAAGGTGGCAGTCGGAGGCGGTGCAGGCGGCAGTCGAAAAGGTGCCAACAGTAAACGGTCCCTACTCCTTCCATTTGCATTTTAAATAGATAGTTGTTTTGATGCATTTGTATGTTTAGTCAATGAATTTGTTCATTAGGTGGACATAATTTTTATTTGGTTGTATACAAAATGATATCAACTTTTGTGTTTTGTAGCTGTTTAATGCATGTAAAATCAATAATGAGTTTAAAGTTATTATTGAAATAACCAACTGTTACCTTGGTATCATGTACCGTTTCTTATTTCAATTTCATCATTTCGATAGTTAATATTCATAGAATGATACGGGTTGAGGTAGACATCCTTTGTTTGCGTATTGACCATCCACTTTTGTGACTTTCATCTCACAACTTGCAAGAACTAATCTGTCGTAGGAGATTTTCCTTCTATAAATACCATTTTTTTGCAAGGTTTACCAAATTCTGTTTCAATTAAAGCATTTTTTTTTGCAAAGTAATACACATTCATTTAGGTAGCGACAATATTGAAATTTATTGTTGTAGAACTATTAAAATAGATTGTCACGGGTAGTCTTTGAAAACCTAAGTTTGTAGTTTTTTCTAGTCAAGTATAATAAAGTATTGGAAAAGCCACTTCTCTAATTTTGTTAGTAACATGTAAGCATACCCGGTATGATGCGCGTGCTTAATTATCTAGTAAAACTAAAACATTAAATTAAAAAGTTGATGTTTTGAGAAAAACATAAGATAGAGTTGTTGTATTTTATATTTTGTATGAAACTAGCAAAAGGCCCCCGCGCGATGCGGCGGGCGTTTTTGTGTCATTAGTAACTGCATCAAGGGAAGTACTTTTCAACTTTAATCTACGCGAAATAATACGCGAAACATTTTACATGAATAGTAATACATAGGAGAACAACGTAGCTAAATTTCTTTTTCGTGGATGGCTACAAAAGATATATCAAAAGAGCTCGTGTTGTCTTTATCTAATAGTTCTTCAACATGTGGTAGTCAAAAGTGAGGTGGCTGGAAAACCTTTAGGCTCCGCATTTATAAAATATGTCATATATTAACCGCAAAGTAATATAATGTACGTGTGAGGTTGCCACACATGGTTCGCTTAAATGCTTAATACTTTTCTATTTCATCAAGGCTTTGAAGCACCTGGTACAATTAGATGCTGAACATCCAGACACTTAGGTAATAAATCTGCTAATTCGCATCATAACCGTTTGATAACCAAACATGTATCCTCAATTTTTTACTTTATTCTTTACATCTCTGTTTATAGAACCATTAACATGACATGTTGATTACAGTTCTGGGTTTCATAGATAAGATTCTTCCATAAAGTGACATCTAGGCCAACTCCTAAAACTTATGCTGAAAAACTCATTTCAGGAGTATTAGAGGCAGAACGACCAAATTTCAGGTTAGCTATAGCATTTTTAGTGCATGATTTTCTATTGGTTTAAGTGACTTCTTATTGAATTCTCATCTTTTTTTCTGTAGTCAATTACACGATTTTCTTTCTGCCTTTCATGTATAATTTTTTTTGTGATGCTTTCTATCTACTTCTAAGGGACAAAGTTAACAACAAACAGATCATGTATAATTTTGGTTCTAAACAACAGATCATCTCGGCTGCTGCTGCTCTGTGCATCAAGGAATCTGCAAAATTACATACATGGTGTCCTAATAGTGTTCATAGCATGCACATTTAATCATTACTGTGGAAAAAAAGATGACGATAAAAAGAAAAGGATAAACATAGGCCTGTGATGCAAAAATTTGCAATGAAGGTCCAGGGTTGCTCCAGTTAAGCAAACAGAAGATTCACATATAGCACCCTAAAGATTAGGGCTTTTTCAGATAGATTCATCTCAAACATGACAAATAAAGTAGAATCAGTCCAATCTATTCTAAAAATTCACGCCCTTTAAGAGAAACCTAGATCCAATACGAATAGTGAATTCACGAAACTGAAATTGAAATAATAATCCACCAAAAAATTCAACAACAAATCAGAAACTAAACTTGGAACTTGAAATTGAAGTAAAATCCTTTGATGGTAATTTCCTTTTTCATATGCTCCAATAGAACAAACTGAACTCGTAAAGAGATTCATCTCAATCACACCCAAAAAAGTAAATCAACCCAATCTTATCATATAACTCAACCCGATCAAAGATAACCTCAGATCCGATTCAACTACCAAAGTCACAAAACACAAACATCAACCGAACAATAAACAACAGAACATAAACAAAATGGAAGAAACATGATGATGAAAAACGCTACCTTCGTGCTGAACAGATTGACGATGGGATGGAGGGGTGCGTTTGGCGACTGTACGACCCACAAAGACGATGAACTCTTTGACGCTAGACCTCTGGAAGTAACCGAGGAAGAAGGCGGTGGAGGCGATGTAAGAAGGATAGAGATGTAAGAACTTGCGTGAGGTCGATGAAGGAGAAGGCAGTGGAAGAACTTGCTTGAGGATAGAGATGTAAGAAGGATGGAGGATGCCTCGTAGTATGTAGAGGAAGAAGGCGGTGGAGTGCTCATCAGGTTGTAGGTTGTACATGATGCTTTAAGGATGTTCTGTTTGGCTTTTAAAGTATATACAATAAATTAAAAATATTAAATCTACTATTTTAATTATAAAAGAAAGATATGCATGATATTCTGGTTTCAGTTTGAATATTTAATGAGTTTCCTAGCAATGTATATGATATTTTTTTTATTTGATTTGGGTTTATGTAATGTTTTAAATTTTTTAGGGATGTATATGGTATTTAGGAAGTTTAAGTGTATATATGATATATCAATGTAGGATTGGATATATATATATATATATAATATTTAAAAAGTTTTTCCGAATGTATAATAATATTTAGAAAGTTTTTTTAATTAAAATATTATATTTTAAATTTAATCTAAATATAAATAATAACATATCAAAAACTCATGTATTACAGATATTGAAAATATAAAAACAATAATAATTCATCAATGTCTAAATACTTTTTGAGATTAAGTTACATACTACATCTAATAAAAAAATAAAAAAATTGTATTTTTAATTTATAAATCTATAAATAATTTTTGGATAATGCAACACCCGTGTAAAACTAAAACCGATTATCTTAAAATCACACTAAAATAGAATATATAAATATTAGTTTTTTTTAATTGAATCCTCTTTTGCTATACAAGTATGTAGAATACAAAAGACTATTATTAAAATTTTAGTTGTTGATAAACAAAATTATAAATTGAAAAATCTATAAATAAAAACAAAAATAAATTATTAATTTAGTTTTTAAAATAATAAAACTGACTAAAATAATAATTAATTTATACGGAAGAAAAAGTTAAATAGGAAACATATTATAGCTATACTTAATATATAGTATAGACTTAAAAGGTTCTTAAAAAATACAATTTTTTTGAAAAAAAAGTTAGAGGCTGTTTGGTAGCCTTTTAATGGTTCCATTAAGAGGCTACCTCTGAATCGTTAAGAGGCTTGAGTGTTTGTTTAAAAAAAAGGAGGCTCTGAACTGAACCATGCAGTGCTGAATGGTTTAGATATGAAAAGATGAATGGAAATTGAGACACAAATACCCTCTTAAAACCTAACCCCCATCTTCAACTCTCGTCATCCCCCCACCCCAGCACCACCGACCTCCAACAGACCGTCGGCGACCTCCGCAGCACCGTCGGCCGGCCATCCCCGACCTCCGCAGCCCGACCGCAGGCCACCCCCCGACGAACGCAGCCCTCCGCAGACCGCATCTCCCTCCGCCAACCTCCGCAGCACCGTCGGTCGGCCACACCCGACCTCCGCAGCCCGACCGCAGGCTCCCCCCGACGAACGTAGCCCTCCGCAGACCGCCATCCTCGCCTCCGCCATCCCTAACCTCCGACCTGCAGAACCCTCCGGTCACCTAAAGTTGGTGAGAAAAGTCTCTTTTTCTTTAAATTTCTTTCTTAATTTGTTGTAGATTTTCATATCTATGATTGGTTTTGTATGTTATTAGGGTAAAAATCCATCATCTTGTTTGTAGATTTTCATGTTGTAGATTTTCATATCTATGTTGTTTGATCAATTTGTGTTATTAGTTTTCTAGGGTTTCTAGGGTTTCATGTTTGATCATCTTATTTGTGGTATCAAAATGTGTATGCTTGATTTTTTGAAGTTTTATTATGCTGATTTAATGTTGCTTGATTTGTACACGAGGATGGTATCATCTTGTTTATGGTATCAAAATGTGTATGCTTGATTTGTTGAAGTTTTATTATGTTGATTTGATGTTGCTTGATTTGTACATGAGGATGGTATTTCATCTTCATATTTCATCTTGGTACATGAACTTTGGTTACTAGTAATATGTTAATTGAACTTTATGGTTTGCTAAACTTTGATAAACAAACACTTGTTGTCGTTATGGATTTTAAGGTTGTTTATTTTGACCATAAGTTTGTTTGTTCTAGTGTTGTAATTTATTATCAATGGTAGGTTTTAAGTTTGTTTCTTTTGTAAGTTTGATTGTTTGTTTGTTGTATTGTTTGAAGAAAATGGCTCAAAAAAAGATTAGGGTTAATTGGAAGCAAGAGGGGGTTGAAAAAAGTTTTCTAAAATCATGTGTCCATGAATTGATAACCTTTCGTAATTTTGTTAAATATTTGTTTAAATGTCGTTATTTCTTGTAAAGATTGTTTTGATATTAATACAAATAATAGGACTTGTTTGAATTTTCTTGTAACATTATGATTTTGATATAATTAAAAAATTCAGTAAGTTGTAATAATAATAATAATAATAATAATAATAATAATAATAATAATAAGGGTAATCTAGTAAATAAATAAAATAATATAAGTTTTATTATTTTAAAACTTGTAAATAATAAGTTTTTTAACATAAAATGTTAACACTTTAAAACTCCAAGGACCAAACTGTAATTTGATTTAAAACTAAAACTTAAGTTTTAGAAGTAATTAAACAAATACATAAACTGCGGGGACCAAAGTGTAAGTTTCTAAGAGAAAAATCCCAAACACCCCGCATTTCCGGTGGGAACTCCGGTCGAGCTCCGGCGGAGCTCCGGCCACTCCTAAAAACCACTTTAATCAACTATTTCGAAACCAAAAATTGATTCATTCGAACCGGGAGCTGTATGAACTTGGTCATGCGAGTTAATTTGATTTTAAGCTCGGTTTAATGGGTCTGTGAACCTGAAACTGAAAGTTTCATGAAAACAAAACCATTTCAACCCGTTAAACCATGTTATTATAACAATTAAACACAAACGAATGCACGGACAATCATTTCGAAGTTATGTGCATAGTTAATTTCGCCTAAAAACCGCAAGTTACAACCTTAAATCGACCTGAAACCCCCGACATTAACCTTATGGTCGTTGGGCAATTAATCGAACGAATTCAACCTACAAATTAGAGGGCTTTTACTCTAATTGGGTTTCCTAAAGTCTCTGGACTCTCAATTTCATCAAAAACACACACACACATCAAAATCAAACCAAGAACAGCGCGATTTTGGTTGAATTCGTACCCATCGAATCTCAAACCATTCCAGGTAACTACATTAGGGTTATTATTCGATTCCATGTTTGAAACAAAAGCCCTATGTTTGATTTCATTATCAACAACGAATTTGGGTTCACTTTGTATTAATCCGATCCTATGGTTCTTGAGTTTGGGAGAGTTCATTGGGGTTGTGTTTTTAAAGTTTTAAAACCAAGTTAAACCACGGCCTTGGCCCTGGTTCACTGGTTAAGTCACTGTCCTCCTAAACATGAGGTCCCGAGTTCGAACCCGGGCACCCTCATGTTTTATTTTTAAAGGCTTTTTAGCCTAAAATAAATTTTAGAAAAATTTTAATATATATAAAATTATTTTTATAAATTCCAAATATTTTCAAAAGCCTCCAAATATTTTTTGTAATTTTTCTAAGTTTAAATAAAAATATTTTTATTAATAAAACATTTTAGCAAAGCTTGTTTGAATAATTTTTTAGATTGAAAATAATAATTAGTAAATTATTATTGGACCAGATATCCCTTTTCAACTAATTTTATTTAAATAGTAATAAATTTTAGTTATAAAATTTTATTTAAACTTTATATACAACCTTTTAAATTATTATAATTGTTTCTTTTCACATATTTGAATAAAATATAAATATATATATATTTTCCAAGAAATATAAATTTATTCCATTTTGTTAAATATAATTATTTGACAAATACCAAATTGAAACCCTAGTTCTCGTTAATTTATTAAACTTATAATTTAACTTAAATCTTGTAAATATATATATTTAGGTGCCTTGTGATGGTTACGTTGGAACAACGACTATTATTATTATTATTATTAGTAATCGTCATTCTTATATTTATTTGCCATGTGAGTATTTCTATACCCCTTTTGCTTATTTTTATACTTTGGGATGAAACATGTTATCGTATAACCATTGAACTTGTAAACTCATTTGATTCTTGTAAACTCTGGGCAATTCACTCGTATGTTGTGGTTAGTTGATCTTAGTATTACCATGTATTGACTATTATATGTGCAATCATTAACTATTGCTAGCCCGACGACGTCATAGATCTATGGGCCTGACAAGCCTGCTTGATTAATCTAAGTACACTTAGCTAACCGTATAATCTTGCAAATGTAGAATCTTGTAAACTGTCAAGGTTTGATTGTTGCATCTGTCATACATCCCTAGTTACTATGTTCACTGACTTATGACAAGAGTTGCATCTTATATTTATGTATAAAAACTATGAAAATCTCACCAACATTATGTTGACCTTTATTTTTAACATGTTTCAAAAAACGCCCAGTTTGATGCTATCTGTGAAGCTTATTCACATCTAGGAATGGACCTAGATTAATAAATGAAATGTCTTGGATTATTTCATCTTACGTTATGTCTGTTTTCATATTTGAGACTTATGTTTGTAATTTACTTTTGAAACTTATGATTAAAATATTTGGATTTAAATAATAGCGTTATGTGATTGTGAACAATCATAATCCTCACATCTCGACGATTCCGCCGTCAAGGTTGGGGTGTGACAATTGACACTTCATGAACACGAGGGAAGCAGTCTTAAACAACTCTTTTGGAAGAATGTAGCAGAAAAACTAAAAACAGAGCATAATTTCATAGTTGATCAAAGACAAATGAAGAATCGCTATGACTACCTAAAAGCTAAATTTACTGCCTGGACAAAGCTAAAAATTAAAACCGGCAATGTTTATGATCCCGTAACAGACACATTTAACTTGTTGGAAGAAGAATGACAATTAGAGATGAAGGTATTTCGTAAATATATTTAAGTAATAATTAAACATTATATTCAATAATCTTATACAATTTTTATATTTTTTTTTCACGCAGTCCAACAAATATGTAGAAGCTTTGAGAGCTGCACCTATTTCTTACCCCGAACTTTATATTCAATTATTTGAGGGTTCTACTTCCAATGGGTTTGACAGTTGGGGACCACCTTCAACACTTCCTCATCCTTTCTGAAGAGGTATCTGATCAAAATTTAGATGGTATTGATAACATTGAATGCACTCAAATGGATCTAAGTGTTAATGAAGAGTCATCTGATAGGTCGAAAAATAAAAGGAAAATCCCGACTGCCGGTGTTAGTGAGGATTCAACCATTCGGTCCAAAGCTAAAAAGGAGAAACAAAAAGATAAGGAAACACTAAACTCATAGCTAATAGAAGTTGGGGACCAAATATCCCAAGTTGCAAAGATGTTGATTGAAAAAACACAACTTGTCTAATGATATGGATGCATGTATAGTAAGCTTGAAAGTTTAGGTTGGAGCATGTTTGATGCTAAATACCAAACTGCACTTTTACTTTTCGTTGAAAGTCCTGACATAAGGAAGGTGTGATTGCGACTATAACCGTCGACATGCGAGATATGGGTCAAAAATACAGGAGCGAAGTATGGACTATTTTGATGACTTGTTAGGTTTTAGGATATTATGTGTATAGATGTGATTGTTAGTTTTTGGGATAATCTATTTATGGGTTATTTTGTGATTGTTAGTTTTTGGGATAATATGTTTTTGGATATGATTGTTTGGTTTTTGGATACTATGTGTATGGATGTTTTTTTGATGTGATGGAAACTTTTTTGGATAATATGTTTGTAGGTTTTAAATTTTTGATGGACGTGATGGATGATATGTTTATGGATAATATGTTTGTAGGTTTTTTAACTTATGAATGTTAACAGGTAGCATATGGATTCGGAGGATGAAATTATTGTCGTGCTCATTTTACTTTGTTGGCAATGGTTACGGTTAGCCACAGGAAGAATTGAAAGGACAAGAGACTTGAATTCTACATTGACCGGCTATGCGTACAAGCAAGAGTTGTTGCACGGATCTTCTACACAATGTCATGAGATGTTGCGTCTTTCACGTGAAGTATTCGTACTAATATGCAATCATTTTCAACAAAGAAATTGGTTACAAATTAGTAGGTCGATAATCTTTCAAGAAATTTCAGCTATGTTTTTTATTATCATAGGACATAATGAACGATTTCGGATGGTTAAACGAAGATTTCAACACTCAACAGAAACGATTCATAGATGTTTTCATGAGGTGCTAAATGCAATGATGAATTTCGTAAAAGAATTATAGTTCCAACATCTTTTAATGGCATCACAAATACTTCGGAAAGACATAGAAAGTTAAAAAAATATTTCCTGGAGCAATAAGTGCGTTAGATGGAACTCTTATACATGCAGTCGTACCATCCGATCAACAAACTCGTTATAGAGGAAGAGGAAAAGGTCAATGCTACCAAATGTGTTAGGAATTTATGATTTTGATATGATATTCACGTTCGTATAGGCTGGATGGGAGGGCATTGCGCATGATTCTCGAGTTCTAGAAGAAGTTGCCTTTAACTTGACATCCGGCTTTCCTTTCCCCCTACCAGGTTCTAAATCGTTTTAAATTTTTTATTAATTACAATATTTGTTTTCTTTTGTAATACCTTTCTTACTAACATTGCAGATAAGTATTACCTTTGCGACATTGCGTACACCAACACTCGTGCGTTTATGACTCCATACCGTAGTACGAGGTATTGGTTAGCCGATTTTCAACGACAGCGTGCATTAACTAAGGAAGAAAGATTCAATCATGCTCATGCATAACTTAGGAATGTTATTGAACGCGCATATGGTGTGTTGAAGGCAAGATTCCTAATCTTAAAGCAAATGGTTGGCTTTTCTTTTACAATTCAAAGAGACATAGTTATTACTTGTTTCTACGTTCATAACTTTATACAGAAATGCAACATTCATGATCAGTTGTTTATGGCATATGACGAGAATACATTGTTTGCAGAAGCACAAGGTGGTAACAATGATGACCAGTTTGTTCATGATAAAGAATGGGGTTCACAAGGCATTAATTATATGAATAATTTGCGTGATGAGATAACTAGTCAATTAGTTTCAATTGATTAATATTTGAATTACTTTGTAATTGGATATTAGTATGTTGTATTTGAAATATTTTGAGTTTGAATTTTAATATGTTGTATTTTTTACTTATTGATCATTCACATACAGTCATTTAGACATCTAACCAAACAGATACATTTTATTCAACATAAAATTATTCAGAGGGGTAAAATTGTCATTTTGTACAGTCATTCAGAGATTTAACCAAACAGCACGTTTTGGTTCAGCACTTACTGGTCAGAGTCTCTTAGGTGCTGTTTGTTTCTGAAGAGGTAAAATGTCTGCAGTCTGCAGACCACATCTGCAGACATCTGTAGCAGAAGAGGTGGACCAAACGTCTGCAGTCTGCAAGAAAAAGACTGTTTGTTTTTAACATCTGCAAATGTTGTTGTTATTATTATTATTATTATTATTATTATTATTATTATTATTATATTATTATTATTATTATTATTATTATTATTATTATTATTATTCCAACCTCTTATAATAAGAAAATAACCTAAACACAAAACACATATACCATCTCCCCCATCTCCAGCACCCATCCTCCACGACCGGTCTCCCCCCATCGCCGACCAACTCACCACCGACAGCCCCCTCACCGCCGACCACGGACCGCCCCCTCCCTGCTTGACCAGCCGCTCCCTTCTCGACCGACCGCCCCCTCCACGATGTCCGCTATCCCCTTTGTATTCAAACGCCAGTTCTAAACTTTAGCTCAGTTCTCTGCATCAAATGGCATCACACTATCACTATCAGATGATAATTCACCTAAGATTCTACTGTCCCTCTGAACCTTGAGAATTATCATTCGAAGTCTGCTGCTGTTGTTGATGGTGCATTCGGGTCTGACCCATCTGGTAAATTTGACTCAAAGCTTGATGATTCAAAACCCCCAAATTACCATCTTGAGACAACCCAAGCTCCAACCTAGGAAGCTGTTGCTGATGATCATGATTCTGATGACCCAAAATCGATGAAAAACTCATCGGACCCATGTTCGACCCGGGTAAATCGAACCCAGAAAACGCAATCTTTTGCAGGTAATTCGAGCTCTCAACGCCCAAATTGCGACGGGGGTAGTGGCGACGGGGGAGTGGCGACGGTGGAGTGGCGACGGTGGAGTGGCGACGGTGGAGTGGCGACGGTGGAGTGGCGACGGTGGGGAGTGGCGACAGGGGGAGGCGACGGGAGCAGACCAGAAATATGGGGTGTGGGTATTTGGGGGTTTAGGGTTGAAATGTGAAGAAGATGTGAGAAGATTTCTGAAGACTTTAGTCCACCTCTTTTTGGAGAAGAGGTCACGCAGACCTTTTTTAATGAAACGTCTTCAGAAAAACAAACACCCTGCAGACCAGAAACATCTGTCCGCCTCTTTTTGGCGTAGACAAAAGAGCTTCAGAAGCTCTTTTTCAGAAAAACAAACACCACCTTAACCATTCAGACCTCTTAACCATTTAGCAGTTAATGATTCAGATCTTACCAAACAGCCCCTTAGTGAATAGAAACTCGTTAGAATAAATTACACTTTTCGTCCTTTAGGATTATAACAAATTTCAGGTTTCGTCCTTAAATTAATAAAATTAGAGTAAACATCATTTATGTTTATAAAAAAGTTTGCAGATTTCATCCTTCTTACTAACGTCGTCTATTTTTGACGTTAAATGAGTCATGTGTTTGTATGTGAGGGCAAAATGGTCATTTTATACCTATTAACCTACAAATTAAAATTAATATTAAAATTAAAAAGAAAACTAAAAAATATATAAAGTACACAACCTCATTCTCATTCTCATTCTCATAACTTTTTCTCTCTCAACTATTTTTACATCAGAAAATCACGTCTCCAACGACCACCACCAGCAATGTCTCCGGCGACCACCACCGACGATGTTTCTATCACACCCGACCGAAGGCAAAATCATCGGAGCGGACGAGGGAATGATTGATTGTTCATAACTCATGATTGTCTAATAGTGAAAATAATATTAAAATCAGATTACAGGATAACATGAATTTAACAGATACAAATACAACAGTTAAAGTCACGAATAGTAATTGTCTTTTGTTTTGACTAAGTCCGGGTCTTATATGAGCATGTAGAAGTCCACTAATTTGCTTAACCTGAAATCATGTGAGAAAATAAAGTCAGCTAACAAATTAGCTCGTGAGTAATCACAGTTTTGAGTATACATATAGATTGATTGATTGATTGCGAATAATCCAATTCACAAGGTAACGTTAAGACTTATGTTGCAGCAATAGTAAAGCATATAGATAAACCAACACAATAACAACCCTTGACTTGACACTTGCATATAATAGACTCCACACATACACCATAGATTGACTCCTGCCTCTGGCACAATCACACTCGACTATTCATATGGGGTGGGTTATCCAAACCAGTAGATCTACCATTGATGCCAGGATTGATTGATTGAATTAGGGTTTTACTGTCGTCCAGTTTATCATAGTATGTTCACATAATTGCAAGTAATAACATAACCTGTCTTGAATTTAATTTAGAATGAAATAATAATAGAATATCATGATTGAATATATTGTATCACATGATTTCCCCCAAATAGGAAATGATATAAAAAGGGGATATGAATACTCACTTGATTGATGGGATTAGTATTTGGATGTGATTGATTAGACATCAACGATTTCCTTACGTATAATCTACGGAACGGTGTCTCGAGTTAGAATAATAATAATATGAGAATTGGAATTAGATTAGGGTTTTCATTGGGATTGATTTACTATTTCTGGTTATTTCAACTCTACTCCCCTTAAAATTAATTTCGTCCTCGAAATTCTAGTTAAAACGTACACAAACACACTCTCAAATACATGTAACATTTAAAATAAGAAATTTCTTAAGCTACTGTAAGTTTTAAAGCAAATAATAGCAAGTAGAAGTCACATAAACACATATATGTTGTCTAACAATTTATGATAAATCAAGTACTTATGGTTTTGTCTACAAATAATATCACTACTAATATTCAAAGTTCAGATAAACATACCTTAGTTTTCAAACAGACTAGGGTATTGAGAACGGATCATTTCTTCTATCTCCCACGTTGCCTCATGCTCGGAATGATTTTTCCATAAAATCTTAACAAATGGTATCGACTTGTGCCTCATGACTCGTATTTGTCGGTCAAGAATGGTCTCAGGTTCTTCTTCATAAGATAGATCTTCTCGAATTTCATGCAGAGGATAACTGATAACATGTAGCGGATGGTAGTTGTATCCCCTTAATAAAGATACATGAAATACGTTATGGACATGAGAAAGTTGCGGTGGTAATGCCAACCGATACGAGACTTCTCCTACTCTTTCAAGAATCTCAAACGGTCCAATAAAACGAGGACTAAGTTTTCCTTTAATACCAAAACGTCGGACACCTCTACATGGTGATACTTTCAGGAACACTTTATCACCTACATGAAACTCCAGTACTCGTCGATGTTGGTCTGAAACAGTGCTTTACCCCTAGATGTCCAGTTAACAGTTGCGCCTCAACACATTTCGGGGAGAACCAGCTAGCTCTGGGTTCGAATTTTGGAATCGTGGGTTACTAATTGGTGGAATACTAGGCATTCCAAAACTTAATAACCCATAATCAGATATTGGTAACTAACTATTTGCAACTTGACAATTTAAAACAGATTTTTCAAATACTTAAATATTATTTACTGGATGAAAATGGTAAAATTTATAATCCCTATTCATGTAGTAACATCATTTTGAATCCATCAATTTGAATTGGTATTTTCTCCATTACAATTATTGTGAGGAAACATCTACAATCGTTAGTCTTGGGCAGTTTCTTTGTGAAAATGTATGTATAGCCAAAAAGGACCGCATTTAAAATCAGGGCAAGTTATAATTCTTCAAGTTGACTCGGTGGTGGCTACTCTAGGAGCAACTGTTCAATTAATCTTGATCCTGTGATCAATCAAAGAAAGATAGTGAATTCTTATCTTGTGACTTAGAATAAATGGTTCTCTGTGAAGGAACGAAATGACAATTTATTCCTATAAGACCTATAGAACTAGACGATTGAGTTGGAAATATCGACAAATTCTTGATGAACAGTCCTCGCAAGATCCCGACCAGTCTTAAAATTGGGCCAGGAGGTCCACCCGAGTCTCCAAACAACAAGAGAGTTATAGTCCTTCAGTCAACTATCTTCTCTTAACTGAAAATGGTGAACCAGAAAGTTTTTCTGAAGCTGTTAGGATGAAAGATTATCTTCCGTGGGAGCATGCTATGAAAGATTAGATGAGTTCTTTGATGAAAAATAATACATGGGTACTAACCAAGCTTTTGCTAGATAAAAGAGCTCTACATAATAAATGGGTCTTCAAGGTCAAGGAAGAACATGGTGGGTTTAAACGATGCAAAGATCTTTTAGTAGTCAAGGGTTTTCAGCAAAAGAAAGGGTTTGATTATGATTAGATCTTCTCGACAGTTGTGAAAATGACAACCTTTAGATTGGTTCTGAGTTTGGTAGCTGCAGAGGGCTTACATCTAGAGCAATTAGATGTTAAGACAACATTTCTACACGGTGACCTTGACGAAGAAATTTATATGACACAACCTGAAGGGTTTCAGGTTGTCGGAAAAGAAAATTGGATCTGCAAACTGGAAAAGAGCTTATATGGTCTAAAACAGGCACCCAGGCAGTGGTACTTGAAGTTTGATAACTTCATGGAAAGGTCGAGGTACAAGAAATGTCAAATAGATCATTGCTGCTATTTGAAGAGTTTCAACAACTCTTATATCATTCTACTACTCTATGTAGATGATATGTTGATTGCAGGGTCAGATATGAAAGAGATCAGCAAGTTCAAGAAAGAAATGTCCAAAGAATTTGAGATGAAAGACTTGGGTCCAGCCAAACAGATACTCGGGATGAGCATTATCAGAAATAAAAAGGATGGATCTTTAACACTATCCTAAGAAAAGTACATAGGGAAAGTGTTGGAAAGATTCAAGATGAATAATGAAAATACCTTCAAGCTTACCAAAGACCAGTCTTCTAAATCTGAAGAAGAAAGAACAGAGATGGCTAAAATTCCATACGCATCTGCTGCTTGCCTTCGGGAACAATGTTTACCAAATCTGTGGTGCTGGATAAGATGAAGCTTTGCATAGCTTCAGCTGGCCTTCGGGAATAATGTTGAAAAGGCGGAAGTAGCTACGGGGTGCAAAAATCAGAGGGATTTTACAGAAGTACAAAGTGCAGCTGAACGTGTTTTAAAGCCTCCAAGCAGGAGAATTGTTAGGTGTAGGCTTTGGGTGAATTAATTTGGAGCAGTTGGGCTTGGCCGGCCCAAGTTTTAATTAGGCCCCGTTTAGTTAGATTATTAACTATAGGGATTAACCCTAATTGTAGTCTATATCCTCAGCATTCGCATTTCTGAGAGACAAATAGAGGTCGCAGAAATGCGAATGCTGAGGTGGATGTGTGGACACACAAGATTGGATCGGATAAGAAACGACGTCTTTCGCCAGAGGCTAGAGGTGGCTTGTATCACAGAAAAAATAAGAGAGGGAAGATTAAGATGGTTTGGGCACGTGAAGAGGAGAACGATGGCAGCACCTGTCCGAGCTGTAGAGAACATCAGCTTAGAGGGTAGGAGGAGTAGAGGTAGACCTAGGTTGACTTGGAACGAGGTTATTAGGAGGGATATGATAGACTTGCATCTTTATGAGAACATGATCGAGGATAGAAGTGAGTGAAGGCGTAGAATTAAAATTAAGGACTTTTAGTGGGTTTTGTGGGTGGGAAGGGTATGCGGTGACATATGGCCGGATCCCACACGTTAGGTGCAGTTTTCCTCATCTACCCTTTTTGGGTGTTACATGCCGTTTTTTTATGAGCGCATTATCTAATTCTTCATGTGATATCTATCTTTGTGTTGTATGCTTTGTATTATGATTGTTATTGTTATCACCTTTGTTAACGAGTCGGGGTCTCTTCGGAAGCGGTCTCTTTATCTTTCTAGATAGAGGAAAGACTTACCACCATATACCCCTCCCAGACCCTGCTCTTCAGCGGGATACACTGGGTATGTTTGTTTGTTTGTTTATTGGGATTGGGTTTTGAATAATAGTTTAAATAATTTATTTAATTTGAATGGCTTGAAATGAATAAAATGAATTTATCGAATGTGATTATGTTTAAAATTTAATAAATGTACAGTACGTATAACCGTTTGATTTATTGTTAATGTGTGGGAAAAACAAATAACTAATTTTATTAATTAATTATATGATAATTAATTAAAATATTTAATTATTTAAGTGACTAAAAGAAATGAAAAATGATTTTTGGAAAATTAAATTGTTAGTTTTTTTTCTCAAAACGATTTACGTTTGATAAAAATAATAGTTTATAAATTGTAATAAGCTTTTATATCTTTTAAAAAAAATATCATTTATAATTATATGTAGATATTGTTGAACAATTATTTTAGTGATTTAGACCACCATTTAAAGTCTATTTTATAAGAAAATAAACTAAATATATTATTTATCTAAAACTACTTAATAAAATATTAAAATATTTTATTAAATAAATTTATAGAAAATAATATGGTGTCAAAAAAAATATTTAGAGTTTACAGAAAACATTTTTATATTTTTTTCTAAATTTTTCCATAATTATTTTAAGGCTTAAAAGCCTTTTAAAAAAATATGGGGGTGCCGGGTCTCGAACCCGAGACCTTCAACTTAGAAATCAAGTGTGGAACCGTGGTCTAAAGGCCTCAGCCGCGATATGTTTTGGTTTTAAATTCTTAAAAAACCAAATTAACAGAAACCCCAATTTCTCGTATGAACCCTAACCCGAAATCGGTTCAATTGAGGTTAAATTCGATGTTGTTTGCCTCTGAAATCATGGGGCTTTTGTTCCCCATGATAAAACGATCGTAAACATGTGTTAAATTACCTGGATTGAGTTCGATTTGATGACAGAGAACCCAAGAACAGGTCGCGGCAGGGGAGGTGATCGAAGTCGATGTTCGCGTTTGTTTCAGATGCAAATGAAAGTTGTAATCGATTGGAGATGTATACATGATTGTTTATGTGAAGTTAATTTAATTATTATCGTGGTTTAGTGCGATTTGTGACCTGTAAAGCGGCCGACCACGCGGGGCGGTTCTAGATCGCACTCAACGTTCAAATTTTAATTCGTTTTTGGTGCATGAGTTCGAATCTCCCACGTGAAGATGTCGGGGTGTTTATTTGGTTAAAAATCGGCTGGTTTTTGGTTGCTTTGGGCTTCGCCGGAGCCGATGGCCGGCGGCCAAGATACCGACGGGGAAGGGGGGCGGTTTGGGGTGTTTTTAAAAAATTTACAATTTGGCCCCTGTGGTTTAAAACTTATTATTTTATGTTATAAACTTAATTTTCAAGTTCCATAAATTACAAAATACCCCCTGGACTTATAAATCCAATTTTAATACATGCTTATTTTTTTATTTTTTTAAATAATTTTACTAATTATTAATAGCAATATTATTATTATTATTATTATTATTATTATTATTATTATTATTATGATTATTGAAATTTTTGAATTAACATCAACGTATTGTTTACAAAATTAACTTTTATTTAATGAAATACGCGATGTTACAGTTTCCGGCACCATCACCACTCATTGTTGTGATGTATCCCTCACTCATATCTCCTATATTTCTCTATCTCATGGCTGAACCTAGATCTGAAGAATATTTATGATTTCATGACCCTACATCAGATAGATGGGATGGTGGTTTATGGTGATAGAGGTGGCGATGATGGTGGTCGGTTGGTTGCAAGTTGGAGTTGATGGAGGTATGAGTGGTTGGGTGGTTGTAGGTTGGGGGTTGATGGAGGTGATGATGGTGGTGGATGGGTGGTCATGGGTTGGGGTTTGATGTAGGTGATGATGGTGGGGGGGGGTTGCTGGTTGGTGTTTAATGGGAATGACGGATGGTGGTGGTCGGGTTTTTGTAGGTTGAGATGGTGGTGGTTTTAAAATGTGTATAATTGATATTTATTTTCAAATCATAATTTGGGGGTGGATGATAATGATGATTATGAGAAGTAGATGATGATGATGATTATGATTATGATTATGAGATGATGATGATTAAGTGGGGGTGTTGGCGGATGATGATCGTTGGGGTGGTGGTGGATGATGATGGTGGTGGTGGTGGTGGTGATGATGATGATGGTGAGTGGCGAAAATGATGATGATGTGGATTAAATGGGTCTAGGTTTATTTTTATTTTTATTGTTTTACATGACCTGACTTAACGTACAAAATTGACGCCCGTTAGAAGAAAGAACGAAACGTGCAAGCTTTTTTTTTAATATAAACCATGTTTACTGTAATTTTATTATTTTAAAGATGAAGCATGAAATTTACTATATAACTATAGGACAAAAAGTGTAATCTATCAATACTAATAAAAAAGGTTTTTTCATGCCACTTATCACAATTTTAGAGTTACTAAGTTTTATTTTTTCGCTTCTCTCTTCTAATAAATATCACGTTAACTACAAACGATATTATTTAATTCTTTTCATATTAGAAATATAAATTATTTTAAAAGAGATCTTTCTACAAATGTAATTAGTAAAGAAATATATTTTTATAAAATAAGAAATTTTTTCAAAAAAAAACATATCAAACTTTTTAAAAACATAATATATTTTAAAACCTGTGGCGTTTAAAAATAATTTTTTATGAAACAAATGCAATTAAATTTCAAAGTTATAACAAATAAATTATTATAAATAAAACTTTTTTATAAACGGTTTGTTTTGAAATAATTTGTTTAAAAACCAATTTAAAAAAACAGAAAAATTAAAAAAAAGTTTAAAAAATAATATCGTTCTTTTATCACTCGTAGGAATATCAATCGTATCTTATGTTAAAAGATCGTTTTATAATTCATTAATTTTTATTAGTAACCATTTCATATTTTTTATTCAACCCGTGTAATACACTGGGTACTAACCTAGTTTAAAATTATATTACCTACGAGTGATATCATTCTTTTATCACTCGTAGATAATATCAATCATATCTTATGTTAAAAGATCATTTTATAATTCATTAATTTTTATTAGTAACTATTTTATATTTTTTATTCAACCCGCGTAATATACGGGGTACTAACCTAATTTAAACATTATATATAACCCATTTAGAAGTGTCGGTGTGCTTCCTACCACCCTGATATGTGTCACATCTAATTGGTCCATTAAACAGACTTTTTCTTTTTCATTTTCTCTTAAACAATATACGTATATGTATATTTACTTCTCCTTTAGAACAAAATGCTTTGGTAGGCGAGATAGTTAAGGCTATGTGTGATTGTTATGTAGGTTGTGGATTTTATTCCCACTGCTTGCAACTATTTTTCTTTGATTTTTTTATCACATTTTCTTGACTTTTTTATTTTTTTAAAGTTTTAATCTCTTTTTATCTGTTTAATTTTCTTTGATTTTTTTCTTCCAAGTTACTATAGTTATATTAATATGTCGCACCGTAAAGAAGTTTGCATACGTTTTGCAACGTGTTATTAGCCACGGTTACTATAGCTATATTGATAGGTCGCAACATAGCGATGTTTGCATACGTCTTGCAACATGTCACTAGCCACGTTTACGTCATTATGTGACCTCATGAAGACATGTATGTCTTTTGTTTAAATCGTTTTGTATAAACTATTATGTCATATTGTACGAAGCGTCGTGTTCTTTTAATATGTGTCTTTTATTTACTCAAGTGCATTAATGGCCGACGTTGGACTGTTAGTTACAAGTGTCCCGTCGCGAAGCATGAGTAACTTTACTAAGTGTTTTCATGCTTGGATCGAACCGGCCGATCCAACCAGTCAGACCAGGATTCGATGTGGGTAGCAGTCCAATCTACACCAGTTCGTTATGTTGTTTAGAAACTGGGCGCTTGGTACCAATTTGGCGGTTGAACCGAGAATTACCGATCTGCCGGTTGGATCGGGGGTGTCATTTGTGCTACTTTTCGCTTCTTAACCTTCAAGATTTATGTTCTTCAACTTACTTTTGAGTGTAGATGATGATATCTGACTGCTAGAGTGTTAGATTCGATGGTTCGTGACCTGAAAGATCTATGTAAGATATGAGATATATGCATATTGAACCAAGATCTAAAACCTTTAAACTTCTCTTATGGACGTTGTCTTCAGACGCAGGTTGAAAGTCTTCGATGAATGTTCAAAAAGTAGAAAGAATGTGAGAAGTCAAAAAGAACGTACACTCATAACGAGAAACGTGAAAAAAAATAAATTTGAGTAGATAAAAAACTCAAATGAAAATAAATAAGAGTACGTGTGTAAATAACATACCATTTCACTTTCCAACATTATCTCCACTTCCCCGTACTTTATTGAATTTCTTTTTATCTTTTAACTTAATTTATATATATATTTTATAAGAAACAATCTTATAATTTTCATACTTTGATTATATTGATTTTTAACTTTTCCTTATATCTTTAAAGTTTTTATATTTATTATGGTGTCATTCGGTTGAAAAACAATCGGATCGGTCCGACCGGTTCAACCAATAGAATATCCGGTTCAACGATCTATCCGGTTTTCTTTAGTTGACTTTACTCGTATTAATTTAACTCCAAAGAATCGATTCAATCTTTGGGTTTTTTATTCATCACATGTGTACGGATAAAAGGCATCAAAATGAGTGGCATTCATCACTCACGCCACCACCACCACCACCACCGCCACCACCACCACCACCACCGCCACCACCACCACCGTGGCATTCATCACTCACACCACTGCCACCACCACCGTCACGATGACAATGAGCTGCAATATCCTCCACCGTCTCTGCTACTTCTTCATCTTCCTCACACTCACACTCACACTCACACTCACACTTGCCGAAGAAGACCCAATCATCACAAGATTCCAACAATACCTCCAAATCAACACCGCCCACCCATCCCCCAACTACCACCAAGCCACCGATTTCATCCTCCAACAAGCCCAAACCCTAGCCCTAGAATCCCAGACCCTACAATTCGCCCCCAACAAACCCCTAATCCTCCTCAAATGGCCCGGCAAAAACCCAATCTCCCCTCAATCCTCCTCAACTCCCATACCGACGTCGTCCCCGTCGAACCCCACAAGTGGTCCCACCCCCCTTTCGCCGCCGCAATCCACAACAACAACATATATGCCAGAGGGTCACAAGACATGAAGTGCGTGGGCCTACAGTACCTCGAAGCCATTCGCAACCTTAAAGCTTCAAACTTTGAGCCCTTGAGGACGATTTATATAACCTTTGTGCCCGATGAGGAGATTGGGGGACACGATGGGGCTGAGATGCTTGCGAATTCGAAGGTGTTTGATGAGATGAATGTTGGGGTTGTGTTGGATGAGGGTTTGGCGTCGGAGGATGAGAGGTATAGGGTGTTTTATGCGGAGAGGTGTCCGATGTGGTTGGTGATTAAGGCTACTGGAGCACCTGGGCATGGGGCGAAGCTGTATGATAACACGGGTATGGAGAATTTGTTGAAGAGTATTGAGAGTGTGAGGAGGTTTAGGGCTTCTCAGTTTGATTTGGTGAAGGCTGGGCTCAAGGCTGAAGGTGAAGTTGTGTCGGTTAATATGGTGTTTCTTAAAGCTGGGACTCCTTCTCCTACTGTATGTATCTCTCACTGTCTGTTGCTATCTGATTTTGTCTTTATACAGTACAAGAAGAAGTCTTTATGGTTCAAATCCTATAAGGTGTAGGTATGGGTCGTAGTTGTTAAAGGCGCACCCAAGATGTGAGCTTTTTTAAGCGAGACCCATGGTATAAAGATGCTATTTTTAGGAGTTATAGACGTGTTTTAGGCTTGTTTTGGGTTTGTTTAGACTGTTTTAGGTTGATTCTCTGCTTGTTTAGGGCTAGTGTAATTGTTTCAAGCCTGTTCAGATGATATTTGTTTGGAGTTTGGCTGGAACTTGGTCTGCAAATGTGCCGAGTGCCTGATATGGGGCTTTTAAAGCAAGGCGACAAGGCTGTGTCTTAGGGCCTAGGTGCACGCTTTGTGGGCTTTTTACAACAAAGGTGTAGTAGTTAATAGGATTAGTTAAAAAAATCTGATTTTGATTACTTGGTTTAAGTTCAAAAGCATCCTTAGTATGCTGTATTGTATGTATGTGTATTACATGGATGGATAATTAAAACATTAAATTTATAAATAGATGTTTTTATTTGTAATTACTTATTTTTGGTGGTAATGATGTCAGAAAGTTATTCCTACATATTAAAGAAGGTAATTTGCAAGTATAAACATCAGAAGGAGTTATATTGGATTATTAAGAATATAAATTAACAATGTTGGTTTTTATCTACAACAAAGGTAGGTTTAGGTAGTTAATAGGAGTAGTTACAAAAAAAATCTGATCTAGGTTACTTGGTCTAAGTTCTAAAACATCCTTAACATGTTTGTTAGGTATTGAAATCAATGAGAAGGTGTATGTATGTATGTGAATGTATATTGTATTGTATGTATGTGTATATAATGTATTGTATGCATGGACTATAATCAAAAACATGTTTTCTGCACCAGGGTTTTGTAATGAACCTGCAGCCATCTGAAGCACAGGCTGGTTTTGATATCCGGGTCCCACCAATTGCTGATCAAGCTTCCTTGGAGAGACGAATTGCCGAAGAATGGGCTCCGGCTTCCCGCAACATGACATTTGAGGTAAAGTTGTTAGATCTCGCTTCTCTTGTTGTGTATGTATTTAGAAATGACATGGATGGGTTGTGGATGTTTAACTGTGCTTTTAGCTTGGGCAGTTTAAGCAGAAGGTTTCTGTATATGACGAGAATGGAAACCCAGTTTTGACGGCTCATGACAGTTCAAACCCGTGGTGGGGCCTTCTAGAGGGAGCTATACTTAAAGCTGGTAGGAAATTTGGAAAACCAGAGATCTTTCCTGCCTCAACAGATGCTCGCTACTTCCGGCAGAAGGGTGTGCCAGCAATCGGCTTCTCTCCAATGGCAAACACTCCTATACTTCTTCATGACCATAATGAGGTCAGCCTCTTCTACTGTACTTTAGTCAAACAAAGTGACGATCTTGTTTATTTTATAATAACCCATCACCAGAAAACTCATTGGACCTCAGTAATACCATGCTAACCAATGAGACCAGGTACAATGCAATTTGTGTTTGCTAGGTGGGCTTTTCCTTTTAAGGGTTAAAAGCAAAAACCGATAAATTTAAACCTTAGACCTCTTCTAGGGGGAGATCCCAATCTTGATTTTGTCACATGGTAGCAAATCTTCTTTTAGCTTGAATCCTAGAGGTTGCAAAATGGACGGCTCAAAGCGGACAATTTTTATAATAAAGGACAAGTAAAAGAAAGCAAAAAACCAAGAAAGTGCAAGCAATGCATAATGTGAGCTTATGGGTTTTGTTTTTGTTGCAGTTTTTGAACAAGGACGAGTTCTTGAAAGGGATTGAGGTGTACGAATCTATACTCAAAGCTTTCGCATCTTTTCCTGCTGAGACTCAAAAGGATGACGCTATCAGAGACGAGCTATAAAAAGATGAACATGATCGGTGTTGGAGTTCATCATTTGTACTTGTTAGAATTGCAGCAGGCATAGGGCATGCAGTAATTCTATTGGATGTTAATATGGCCTGAAGATGATTGATGCAATGATCATTGAGAACATTTAGATACTGTAACTTTAAAGAAAATGACCTCTTTTTAGTGGCAGAATGAAGGCTCTTTCCCAGAAAATGAATTAAGATCATGCCTTCCACTGTACTCCACTTGTCTATGTTTTGTTCTTGTAATAAAACTAGTGAGATTATCCTCGCGTTGCGTCAGGATAACCTAATCTATTATCGATGAGTCCTAGATATTAATACAAATCTAAAACCTAAAACTCCTAGTAATATTAATCTAAAACCTAAAACTTCTAGTAATATTAATCTAAAACTTAAAACCTCTTTTCTGATATAAAGTCTAAAATGATCATAACTATAACTCAATTATACAATCACAATTTCAAAAGTTCAATTTATTTAATGATCATTATTGTACCTCACGTAGCACCATCACCTTTAACCTCTTTCTTTTGCGTGACAAAAGTCAACACACATAGCTTGTAGATGGGCTTTAATATAAGAATACAAACCATTTTAGAAACAAAAACATGACAAAAAAATAAGATGATCTAATAACGACCTTTGCACTAGTAAATTATAAAAAAAAGAGAATGATCATCTAATGAAAATTGAATAGAAAGTAGCCCGTTTTTGTATTCACAAGTTCAATCTATCATAAATAAAAGCAAGAAATAGCATAAGCATAAATAGAGAAAAAAAATAAAAGCATATGATGAAGCTATTCACACAACCTTTTAATCATGTATCAAACACTCAAATGTTTGTGATTATAACAAATTTTAAGTGAAAAAAACCTTGCGGACCCGTGCTTTGCGCCGTGGTTGCTATCAATTGACAAAAATACAACGTATGAAATGTTTCGATCAAAGCGAACAAATGGACATAACAATTGATACTACATTATCAATGTTGAGAGGAAGAAATTTATGATGCGATGTAAGTTATGTTTTTTCTTCATTTCATTGCATTTGGACATTTAGATTGATAAAAAACACCACAGTTAATGCATTATTAACCTCTTGATCAATGAGATTTCCTTTACCAAAACCACTTATGATCTTTTAGTTTATGGTCCTGCGGATTTCCTTTAATAACCATGAGCGACCTGCAATATTTATTTAAGAAATCAAGATAATGTTACATAAAATATAAATTATAATTAAATACCATATGCATACAAACCTAACACTATAAGCCCTATTCAAATTTTAAAACATGTGGATGAAAGCTATGAACATGATACATTGAGTAGAGAATCAAGAACAGAGGATATTACCTCATCTTTTTCATAATTAAAGTTATACAATCCAACATCAATAATAAAACTCTTTTTCCAATCTAACTAAACTGGTTTATTACATAGAATTAGAAAATAATGATGCATTTTATAAAACAGCTGGATACCATACGATCCATTTCACATATGACCTGATAGAGATAAATATACAATCATTTTCAAACTATTTTATAAGTAAAAGGGCTGAAGGCCGTGCCAAGAAAATAAAACAATATTGATGCAAAGTTGAGTTTTAACCTTTGGATTGAAAACAAAGCCTTTAAAACCATGATGAGGAGAAGGATATATCATGATTCAAAAATGTCTATCTTAATTTAAAAATCAAATAACTATACTATAAATCAATCCATGAACGCAATGAACCGTTATTTTCCCCCGGCCCACACCCACCATATTTAGTTGTTTCCGATGTATAGATCGAGATATAACTTTAGTCGTACTCGAGTGAGACGACAGGGCGCCGAACAAAACTCACCTTCAATATTGACGTTTAATAAATCGACAGCTTCAACAAAACCAATTGAAGAAGAACAGCTAACACCAATACATTACACGGAGTACCGCCGACAAAAGCTTCATGACAAGCAGAGAAGTACTCGTCTGGGTCATCAAATTCATGCTCCGATCGTAGTAGATAATGCCCTTATTGATTCAAACAAAGACTCAAAGGAATCAACATCTATCTAGGTTTGTGTTGGATCTTGTCCGATGGAGCGTTCTTTTGAGACCATTGCCTATTAATTTCTTTAAAATTTGGTGAATCTTCAGTAGGTTGTTGTAATGTTTGTGTTCTTTTGCTTTCGATTGAATTACGGCCATGTTTGGCAAACCAACTTTTTGAGTGACTTTTGACTTATTAACTTTTGAAAAGTTAATAAGTATGTTTAGAAAAATTTAAAAAGTTAGTTTTAAAGGGTTAATAAGTTAATTTTAAGAAGTTAATAAGATTAACTTTTAAAAAGTAACTTTTAAAAAATTACTTCTAATCCCAAACATGGGCTACATACTCGATCATGCCCTATTATTTGGTTCGAAATTCTACAATCGAATGAGCTCTTGTGATTGTTTGCCATTTGTGGTAGGTTTTTGCTGTTGTGTAATGGAGCCACTATGTTGCTGAGTAAAGATGAAATCAACTTCTATGATGTTAGCTTTCTTTTTTTCAAATGTTTTCAATCTAAAGTCTTGAGACTCCACTGTATACAATCCTAAATCAAGGCTACAAAACCAAATAATAAAAACAAAAACTTGTAACCAATTATCCCTTCTAATTAAGACCAAAGAATTTAATAGCATTATGTTCCAAAAGCAAAGCTTCAATTAGTCCTTGCTCATAGCTGAAAGAAAGGTGAAATAACACAATCGCACACACATACACATACTTTAATTATCCAATTAATGAAAGAACTTTATGCAGTTGTAGTGGTTACGGGAGTGGATGATAGTACTCATCGATAACCTCTTCTTAAGAAGCGAAAACATAAGTGTCGTGTCTAGCCTTTCATCATCGTTAGGTTTATAGCAACACTATGTTTGTCTAAAACAGAGGTGAAGAACTAAGGGGAGGTTAATGATGTTAAGCAAACCCAAATCGGAACCATGTATCTCTATATCTTTCCTTCTTTTAGAAGGAAACCAAATGTGAATCCAAGGATCTCAATTCAGAAATTATCAGTATTAAAATAATAACAAGTTAATGAGCGCAGAATAATCATTAATTGCTGTTTAATTGTGTTAATTGTTAATTGAAGAACACAATCACAAAGACACAGTAAATACGAACACAATAATTGATTCAAATGTATTTAATTAATATTGAGTAATGATTACAAAAGAATAATTATAAAACTATGAACAATGATTTCTTCAATCGAATTGATGTTGTTGTTGAGGTGACGTCGGCTAGGGTTGCATAATTATGTGATAATCGACAGCCGTAATATTGCTAAAATTGTGTTCTCAAGATGTGAAACCTAGGACTCATATTTATAGACATCTTTGAGTCAGTTAAGGAAACACCGAATCTCTTAGGATTTAATATTGACGTTGACTTGTTGACTTGTTGAATTTTGACAATTTCATACGTCTTCGTCTTCTGTAGGAAACTTGTCTTCCGCAGGAGTTCTTGTTCTTCCGTAGGAAACTTGTCTTCCGCAGGAGTTCTTGTTCTTCCGTAGGAAACTTGTCTTTGGCAGGAGTTCTTGTTTCATAGGAAACTTGTAAGAATTGTATCTACGGATTAACAAAACTGTTCATCCGTAGATGTTTCTTACACTTTGCTAATTACAGGAACTCTCCAAGTATACTGTTTCTCTGTCATCATACAAAAAGCTACACATATATTATATGGGTTAACCTATATACTCAATGCATATACATATATACTTATAATCAGTTACAATCATTTATTACAAGAATTGATTAAAGTTTTAAGCCTATACAATTTGATCTAGACCTATTTACTCTAGATCTAACAATACTCCCCCTTAGGCTTAGATACTTGTAACCATTTCTTCAAAACTGAAAGCTCCTTGACTCTGGCAATTATTTTGTTGTAAAAGTAAGAGACAACAATCTTCTGATCATCATATTTGTAGTTGATCTTCATCTTCCTGTTCTTCTTCAGAGTTTTATAGCTTAGTCCCAGAACATCTTCCTCAGTAGTGAGTGTGTCTAACAATTTGTTGTTATTCACCACTTCTAGCTCATCTTGCTCTGAGATTCTGAGTTCTGTTACTTCATCAAAAGTTGTTCCCTTCAGCAGTCCAGCATTGTGTCTTCTTCTTTCGTATGCTTTAGCATGTAGTTTATCAATTACTTGAATGACATGGACATGCAGGAACAGATCATTCTGTGCTTTTTCATCACCTAACTTTGGAAAGAATTTGTCATGCAGGTAAGAGGTGTATGGGGTGAAGTAGTTTGATTTCCACTGGGTCAAAGATCCTGATCCGATCAGCCTTATGTTTTCTGCATTTCTCAGCAGCACAAGCTCTTTTGTTTTCTCAACATAACCCCATTCAGTTATAGGTATGTGTATTGAGTCCCTTCAATGCACTTGATTGCTACTGATTTCCTACTATTGTATCCAACCCTCTTCAGGAATTCATCATCTACTGAGTCTGAGGCATTGGAATTATATCTTTTAAGGCCCTTGATTCTCTTTTTGTGCTCTGTATCTTCTCTTTTGGCTTCTACAAGCACATCATCCTTAAATTTTGTTTTGAGTTTGCCCACTATAGTTGAGAAGTCTCTTCCTCTTGGGTGAATTGGGTAATTGCAGATGATGAGGCTTTGTAGGTCTTTGATGTCATTCTCCGGCAGGCACACCACAGAAAATACATCATGGAAGTATTCAATTCTTCCAGATGTTCTTTTAATAATGGCACAATCCCAGTCTGGATCATATTTCTAGGCCATAATCCTGAATACTTCAACAGAGCTGGGAGTTGTGAGGTGGTCTATCAGTTGTATCAAGGTGACTTTTGTTCTGTTATCTCCCTTATTGTAGTTCCAAGTGGCCACACTTTCTTTGGAATTCCTTCTCTGGGCTCTCTGATCAGTTTATCCTTTTCTTTGTGTTGATCTTTGCTTTCCACCATAATGGTTCAGCAACTATTTTGTTATGATGCTCAACAGCAGGATTAAGAGCTTCAGTTCTGAATCTGACTCCTGTATCAAGCTCAACTTTCACCACATGTTTCATCATTCTTCTAAGCTCTCCAACTGACCTTCCCTTTAACTCATGTGGTTTGTAGTTGTGACCTTGTAACCAGCATGTCATGTTGTATTTGCTTAGCTTAGCTGTGTCACAATGGCCCAACTCTTTCTTTATCTTCTGGATTGATTGAAAGGTGCTGAATGCTTCGTAATCGCAGTTAGGAATAATGAAACTTACAAGCTCAAATTCTTTCAGCAGATTTTTCATCTCAGTCATGTTCAACCTTTCAACCATATCATAGGGAAACCATGGTTTATGAGTGTCATAAACATGGTTGACTCAGGCCTCTCTTCCATAATGTCTTTAGTTGTTAGAAGATCATCAGCCTTTGAGTCTTTATGGTCAGTTGGTGAGTCCATCTTGATCAGCTCATTCCACTCTTCATCACTGTCACTATCATTATTGGATTTCAACTTCACAGTAAATAAATCTACTGAAGGAGTGCGTTTAGGTGATGTGACCTTTTTCTTCTTTGGGGTAGCTTAATCTTTTGTCATCTTCTTCTTAGTACTCCCCAGATACTGTCTCTTCCGTGAATATAGAATTAATTGCTTTGAAGCTTCAGAAGATTTTTGTGTTTGTTTGACAGATGGGGTATCTTCCAATGCACAAATCTTCATCTTTAACAGCTCAATCTCTTGATCTTTCAGCTTTATCTGCTCAGTTTTTGCAGACACATCATTAGTGATTTGCTCCACTTTAGAGATCAGCTTTTCTTTTTCATTCTTCTCATGTTTTACACATTCTTGCAATTCTTGTTCATGTTGAAGCAGAGCATCAATCACTTCATTGTTACTTTGTGCATCATGTCTAAGCCTTTTCAATCTGGCTTCTTGCTTTATTAATTCTTCATCCTTCTCTTTGATGATCCCTTTCAGCTCTTGAATTCTTTGTTTTCTTTTATTGGACTTCAGCACCAGTGTGTTGTACTCAGCAACCAGATTACTCTTGCTCACTGGAATGTCCTCGTCACTCAGATCATCCTCATAATAAGCAACAACATCGATAAAATTGTCTTGTTGTTCTTCTTCTATTGGTTGACCAGCAGTTTGATCATCAAAATTGTCTTTAAGTTGAGGTTGAGACAGGTGCTGAGTATCAATAATTGGAGATATGGGTTCAGTGTGATCTGACAAGACTGTGTTTTGGGAGTTGGAGACTGAGAGCTGTATGGTGCTAGCTTGAGACATTAACTCAGTCTCAACAGAGTGAACTGAGTTCTGAGACTAAGTTATGTGTAAGGGCTCAGTATTGGCACTTTCCGTGATGGTTGTTTAGGAGTATCTGGATGTGGGTTAAGAGGTGATATGGTTTGGAAGGGTGAGATTGGCTGAGTGTTTTGTGATGATGAGAGTGAAATTATTGGTGATTCTTGAAGTATAGGGGAGATAGGCTGGGTGTTTTGTGTGGAAGAAGATAGTTGTTGTGGGGATTCATGATGATGAATAGGTAAGATGGGCTCAGTATTTATGCTGGCTGGTGATTGATATTGGTGAGGGATGTTTGATTTGGTAAGTGTGATGCTTGTTCAGAATCAGCAGATGTCTCTCCTTGTTGCTCTACCCATACCAACTCTTGAGGAATATTTGCATTCGCATCTACTACATGAGCAAACATTGGCATATCTTCACCTTGATACTTGCCACTGATCTTGTTCAAGACAGACCTACCAAGATGGGCTTGTACAAATACATCTCCTTCCCTTGCAATCGTCGAAAGTTCAACATTGATGATCAGTTGCAGAAACCTTGGGAACATGTACATCTTGTCTGACCTTTTACTTTAACTTGGTCACACAGACAATTAAAATGTATTTTGCATAGTTGTATGTCCTCCCTTCAAAGATTCCTATGATGCATGAAGATATGTGCCTAGAAAATCTATCTAATCCGGACTTTCGGTTAGATATGCACTTGAGATAAGTGTGGCACAGAAACCTGTATGGCTTGCATAATCTTCCCTTCTTGATCTCCCCTTTATCGAAATCTCCATCATATCCCATCAGATAGATGTAACATCTCGTATTTTATGTTAATTAAAAGTTAATGTCGTTTAATCTTGTAAAGACCATTGTTGTGGATTATGGAACTCATGAGTTATTTATGCTTATCTTTTAGTTGTCCTTAATATTTAAAAATTATTAATCAAGTTATTAAATTGGGTAATAACAATAAGTATAGGAAAATAATAATAATAATAATAACAATAATAATATAATAATAATAATAATAATAATAATAATAATAATAATAATAATAATAATAATAATAATGATAATAATAATTAATGATAATAATGATAATATAATAATGATAATAATGATGATAATAATAATAATAATAATATAATAATAATAATAATAATAATAATAATAATAATAATAACATCAAAAAAAAAGAAAAATATTCTTAAACTTGTAATAGTATAAGTTATATTATGTTAAAATTTTAGAACTAATTAAATTCTTACATAAAATAATAACAACTCAAAACCCCGGGGACTAAAAATGTATGTTGTTAAAACTAAAACCTAAAACCTTAGAAATTAAATAAATAAAAACCTAAACTACAGGGACCAAAACTGTAACTTTATTTAAAACCAACCCCACCCCCCTTTTAACCCTCTCTCGCGCCCGTTTTTCCGGCAAGCCATGGCCGAGCTCCGGCCAAGCTCCGGCGGCCCTCAAAACCGGTCCCAATCGAACCATAAAACCGTTTCGAACCTGTTAATGCTCATAAGTCGCGTTTTAATCGAAGTTTGATGGTTTCCATTCGTAACCGAATGATTCATCACACCTTGAAGCCGTTACACACATAAATCACAATAACAAACAAATTAAACGAACAAAAACGCTCGGGTAATCATTTGGGAGTTATTGGAAAGCAGCAATTGCACCTGAAACAACTTTTAACTCGGTTAATACGACCTGAAACCCTCGACATAAATTGTGTAGCCGTTGGGTATTAATCGAACGAATTCAACCTATACATTGGAGGGCTTTTACTCTAATTGGGTTTCCTAAACTCTTTGAACCTTCAATTTCATCAAAAACACACACACACACAAATTCAAATCAAGAACAGCCGCGATTTGGGTGAACCATTACACATTGAATCTCAAACGATTGCAGGTAATTATATTAGGGCTATTACTCGATTTTACATGAGAATCGAAAGCCCTGTGGTTAATTTGGTTAACAACATCGAATTGATGTTCAATTTGATTCAAGAACAATCTAGGGTTCTTGGATTTGGGGTTTCCCGTATGGTTATGTTTTAACATTTAAAACCATGACTTAGCACGGAAATGCCCTTAGTTCACTGGTTAAAACTCTACCCTCCTATACATGAGGTCCCGGTTCGAACCCGGGCACCCTCATGTTTTATTTTTAAAGGCTTTTAAGCATAAAATAAATTCAGAAAATTTTAATATATATAAAAATTATTTTTGTAAACTTCAGATATTTTTAAAAGCTTCCAAATATTTTCTGTAATTTTTCCAAATTTAAATAAAAATGCTTTTATTAATAACACATTTTAACAAAGCTTGTTTTAATAAATTTTTGTGAGTTGAAAATAATAATTGGTAAATTACTATTGGACCAAATATTCCTTTTCAATTAATTTTATTTAAATAGTAATAAAAATTAGTTATAAAACTTTATTTAAACCTTATATACCACCTTTTTAATAAATTATAATTGTTTCTTTTCACATGAATAAAGTACAAATATATATATTTTCCAAGAAAATATAAATTCATTCCATTTATTAAATATAATTAATGGGCAAAATCCACTTAAAACCCCAGCTCTCGTTAATTCATTAAACTTATTGACAGGATCTCAGCCTCTCGTTTGATCAATCAGATTATGTTTGCAGCGGATTTAGCTCATTAATTAGCGATTAATGCAAGAACATAAAAGATATTGCATGTAAAAGCACAAGCATAGAGAGAGAAAAGAGTTCTGCGAAGTAATAAATGTTCTATTGCTTAGCACGTTTCGGCCATTAATACAGAATGGTTCCCCATCCTTTTATAGGCGGCAAAAGGATGGGCTGATGTCCTTTTTCTGACATCAACTGAATATTAAAATTACAACTGACAAAACATAAACTACTGAAGATGTCAACAACTGACATCTTCTTACAAAAGTTTCCTAAGTACTGACAAAAGTAAAACTACTGAAATCCTACAACGACTGAAGAACAAACTCTTCAGTCGTTTATAACTACTGATACTATAACAACTGAAGAACATGCTCTTCAGCTGTTGTACAACTACTGAAACAAAATAAACTACTGAAAAGGAAAAACCATCATAACAACTGAAGAAGACTTCTTCAGCTGTTGTGACAAACTCTGAGTCTTAGTATTTGGTCTTCAGACTTGGCTTCAGATGATGTAACAACTGATGACTTCAGTAGATTCATCAGTTGTTGTCTTCAGTCTTTGTCTTCAGACTTTGTGCTTCAGTAGAAGGTCTTCAGTTCTTCAGTTCTTCAGCTTTTGATTCTTCAGCACTTGTCTTCAGTACTTGAAGTCTTCAGTACTTGTATGATCAGTACTTCAGACTTCAGTACTTGTCTTCAGTACTTTAGAGTCTTCAGCTGTTGTTCTTCAGTTCTTTGATCTTCATACTTTGTTCTTCAGACTTTGTCAGAACAGCTGATGGTTGGAGCTAAGATGCTCTCGAGTCTGACATTCAAGCAAGAGAACACAATAGCTGATGGGAGTCTTCAGCAGTTGTTATAGTGGCATGTGGGACTTAGAGGTTTTCCTGATCTTGGCTCATTGGTTCTTTTGGTCCAACAAACTCCCCCTGAACCAATGCAGCCAAAACCTCTAATTATTGGTTGTCCCACTTATTAGTGGCATAATGATTGGTCTATTTCCTTCTAGATCAGATTAGAAGTTGACCCAGATAAGCACTGGCCTGAGAGGTAGTCTCTAGTGTTTGTTTGGCTAAGTATGGATGGGAGCTCTGTCTTGGGGATTTGGACACAGAGCTGTTGTCCTATCCATGAGATCTACCTCCCATGTACAAGCCGGTAGGATTCTCGGGTGTAGGCTCGGACAAAGATCATTTGTTCTTCTTTGGTCATGCCCTCATCCCCACCATCGAACAATCCTTCACGGCCGTACATCTCTGAGACATACTTGACCTGTTTCCCATTTTTGAGCTCAACTGTTGTGATTTGCCTATAAGCAAATTCATCTGGATGTCTGCCCTCTAAAAACAAGTTGAGCTCATCTTTGTGGAAGTTCTCAAGCTTCTTATAAACTAAGCCTTTCCTCACCATCCTGTTCTCCAACATCATTTCAGGAGGTTGCTTAGATTTATAAGCTTTCTCGAACTCATCCACAATTTCCCAGGGTGTTATTACAAGAGCCACTGTGATTTCTTCATCTACAATCCTTTTCATCTGGCTCTTGTACCTCACAGGAATTTCTTTCTTTGTGATCCTGTGAGCCACCCTAGGATCAGGCCAAGTCCTCACTCTCTTTGCTATATTAGAAGGTTTGTTTGAGAGTGAAGAGTCTCAGAGCTTCTTTCTTCATATTCATGATAGAAGTAGAGGCAGCATATGCTTGGTTAATTGACTTAAGCATTTCAGCATCATGAAGATGCTGCTGTGCCTCTTCCTCTATCTTCACCCTCACAGTGTCCATCTGTGAGGTGGGAGTGATGGTTTGGGATTTGGCTTTTGGTAGAGGAATGACTGCTGAAAGGGCAGTCTATCCTCCTCATCCTTCTCTTCTTCTTCTTGCAGCCTCAACACCCTTCTCTTCTTCTTCAAGGGTGGATCATTGGCTGTGGATTTTGATGGTGAAGGGGTTGGTTTAGTGGGTTGTGGATTGGGTTGTTGGTGTGGGAATGTTGGCAGGCACTGCTAGTAACCTAGAGATAAGGGCTGGTTTGGTCAGTTTTACTAGCAGTGTCCTGTTCCCAGCACCGGCTTCAGAGAGGGCCTCAGCGACCAGTCCCTTAGTGAAATCACCAGCCGAACAGATCTTGGTGGTTATTGCCAAGAGTCTGTCCCTGGTCCATGCCTTGACATCAAGGACTGGTCTGCCCAGGTACTTCGAAGTGAACCTACTCATAGCCTCAAGTTTCTTTCTTTCCTCTTGGCTATGAGTAGTCCATCGGTACTCAACTCTCTTCTCTCCATATTCCTGATCTCTTGATCTAGCAAGGCAGTGTCCTTGTCAAAGCCTTGCCTGAACAACTGTTCAATGACAGAGTCCATTGAACGGCTATGCTCAGCATCAGCCTCCTTGACAAGGGCTGCTAGATCAGGATCAACCACCTTCTTTCCCTCCTCTCCCTTTTTCTTATCAGTGACACTGAAATCCTTTTGGATTTCAGCCACTTCTATTTGCTCTACCTCCCTCTCTTTCCTCTTCCCTTTCTCCTTCACCTTCCTAGTCTCCTCAACCAACTCCCTCTCTACCACTACCTCTTTTTCTGCCTCTTTCTCCTCCTCACCCCTCTTCCTCTTGACTTGCACTGATGTCTCCCCCCTTTTTGGGTGCATTGGTTGGGGTTCGACTATCAGCAAGTGCCTTAGAAATGGCAACCTCCACCAAGGGTTGTATGTATGTGGGAAGCCTCTCATCAAGGGTTTGAATGACTAAGTCTTTAAGCATGGGTGTGATGAGAGGTAGGGATTTGTGGAGGATAGCATCCAGCTGCTCAGGGGGGTTCTGACCCTGAGAGCTAGTGCCAGAAGCAGGGCTGGTGGCTGAGTTTGTGGGAGTGGCTCAGTGTTTGTGAGACCTTCGGGTGAAGGTGCCATCTGTGGGTAGTGGTGGCAGATGGACTTCTATCCTGAGTCATTTGAGCAAGCAGCTCTTTGAGTCTGCTTATCTCATCCTCTAGGATAGTGTTTTGAGCTACTACATCGTAGAAGAAGCTCAGGTCATCATCAGCATGAGCTGAATCACCTGACCTCCTGACAATGTCAGGATGTACATGCCCTGAGTGTGGCTCAGTAATAGCATGTGCCCCTTGTTCATAGTACTGGGGACTTCTAGCCTCCGGATTGGATCCATCATCGGCCATTGCCTCTGGTGAGGTCTTATTGATGTTACCAGCTTCACCCTGCTCAGATGTTGATGCAGGGGAAGTGGCAGCCTCACCAGATTGTCCCATCTCCCTAGCCACACTGGGAGATTGGACTGATTCTCTGTGCTGTGGGCTCCCACCAGCACTTGTATCCACCCCCTCTTCGGTTGGAGTCTCCCCAGTTGTAATAGGTTTCTGGGGAGAGGGTGGAGTGCTCAGATGGGTCAGCACTTTGGCTATTGCCAATGTAGGGCTTTGTGGGGCGGCCTCATCAGTAGTTGGCTAGAAGCAGAGTGCACATGGGGAGGACTGTGCTCTTCAATGGCAGTCTTCTCAAGTGAGATAGACCCCAGTAATGTGGTTGCCCCAATATTGGTTGCATCAGGCTCCTGTTGAGAGGAAGCCTGGCGGTTGTGGTGGGTGGAGTCGTGGTACCTGCTGGGAGAATCGAACCAGCAGGCACATCCTGCTTTTGTGTTGCAGGGGCATCCTCAGGGGACTCATTCCCTGAGTAGCCTTTTTTGGCTTCTTTTTGGCTTTGGGTTTGGAGGGGACTTTGGATTTGGAGGTGGAGGCTGTGGGTTCCTGCTGCGTGGGTTTTCGCAGCCGGCCAGCCTGTTTGAGTGTTTGGTCAGTGTTGTGCCTGGAGTATACCTCGGCTAGAACAGCCATGGCAGGGACTCCAGTGCCAACTAGTCCCTCAGCCTAAAGCTGGTTCTCTATTATGGCCATAATGAACCGAGGATACAAGATCCATCGGTTAGAAATTGGTTTTGTGGCCATATCCTTTATTTCCAAAATATTATATCAGTTAAGTTTAACGGTTGGTTTTCAAGGATAGAGAACAATACCTGTTGCCACCTTGTGGACATCTGGTCCCACGAAGAGGTTTTGGGAGCCAGACACACGTTGACCATGTGGAAGATCAGTCGTTGAGGGTCAGGGAAGTGTTTCTTCAACAAGGTGGAGGCGGAGAGGTTACCCTGATAGTCGTGGGATGTGAATGAGAGATCCAGGGCACCTTTGGGGTAGGAGGTTGGGTGGGTGGCATCCTCCAGCTCTAGGGTTTGGCGTAGTGTAGCTGGAGTGATAACCACGGGGTGGCCGTTGACGGAGGACCAGAGAGAGACCTCGCCATCTGCTCTCCGGTTTGGATGGTTACATTCGTCCAAAACTCCGCCAAGGAGTCGGTGTATATAGTGGGGTTAGGAGAAAAGCCGTTTTGTATGGTGAGTCGTGCATAAGATCTACGGCTTGGTGAAATTTGGGCCATAATGGCGATTTGGTGAGATGGGCGACACAGTTGTGTCGAGGTTTCAGTTGCATGTTCGCCATTAATGGTGTATGGGAATTTCAGAGGTTTGGAAAGATTAGGTCAAGTGAGTAGTAAATGCTCTGAAGGTGGGGTATTTATAGGGTAGGTCAAAGGTTGAAAGAAAACTACTGAAGGTTTTGGTGTTAGTTATCAGTTGTTGAAACGACTGATGACGTGGTTTTAACCTTCAGTGGTTGTAACATCTGAGAATGTGGTGTTAGTCGTCAGTAGTTTAAACTACTGAGACCTTGGTTTTGTCCTTCAGATGTTGTAAACGTCTGAAGAGTTACTGTCAGTCTTCAGTAGTTATGAACTACTGATGACCTAATATTCTTCTTCAGACGTTGTAACAACTGAAGACTTGGTATTAGCCTTCAGTAGTTGTAAACTACTGAGATCAGTAGTTGTAAACTACTGAGATCAGTAGTTGTGAACTACCGAAGACATGGTTTTGTCCTTCAGTTGTTTGGGTATGAAACAGCAGCTGTTGTCATCAGCTGATGAGAAATTACTCATCAGCTATTTCCGTCAAATCAGTTGTTTCATGCTAGCCTCCACACTTATCAGCTCTTTGGCTGACTTTCAGATGTTTCATTGACCCTTCAGCTCTTGTGAAGATTTATGCCTTCAGCTCTTGTGATCAGATGTTCACAAGTGCTGATAAAATATTCTTCAGAGCTGGTGAACAAATTTTGTCTTCAGTACTTGTGTAAGATTACACATCAGTACTTGTGAGCAAAATTTGTTCTTCAGTACTTATTTATTTGAAAATCATACATCAGTAGTTGTAATCCACCTCACTACATCAGTTCTTTTCAATAAATAATGTACATCAGTACTTTGAGTCATTTTAGTCTTCAGTAGTTGTGAAAGAGCTGAAGACTAAATTACTCATCAGTACTTGTATTTGACCTTTGCTCTTCAGTAGTTGTGAAGTAAGAGCATCAGCATAGGTCAAATCAATCAAGCTGCAGCATACCAAGCCTTAGTACCAAATTTTGAAATGTAGCACTATCTAAAGGCTTAGTAAAAATATCTGCAAGTTCATCAGCACTAGGCACAAACTTAGGATCAATCAGACCTTTCTCATAGCAATCCCTGATAAAATGATGTCTGATCTCAATATGTTTGGTCCTAGAGTGCTGGACTGGATTCTTAACAATACAAAGAGCTGAAGCACTGTCCATTAGTAATGGAGTCTTAGTCTCAGTAATGCCATAATCCAGAAGTTGGTTCTGAAGCCAGAGTATTTGTGAGGTACAACTTGCAGCATCAATATACTCAGCTTTAGCAGTGGATGTAGCAATTGATGTTTGTTTCTTACTCTGCCAAGAAACTAAACAATTGCCTAGGAATTGGCAACCCCCAGAAGTGGATTTTCTGGTGACTTTGCATCCTGCATAGTCACTATCAGAGAAAGCAACTAGTTTGCAAGAATGCCCAGCTGAATACCAAAGTCCTAGTGATTGGGTACCTTGCAAATATCTAAATATCCTTTTGACTGCAATCAAATGGGATTCTTTAGGTGCAGCCTGAAATCTAGCACAAGCACATGTTGAAAACATGATGTCTGGTCTAGAAGCTGTAAGGTACATCAAGGACCCAATCATACATCTGTAAAGGGTTTCATCAACCGCTTTACCTTTCTGATCTACATCTAGTTGTGTGATGCTGCTCATGGGAGTAGAACAGGGCTTACAGGTTTGTAAATCAAACTTATTCAACAACTCTTTGGTATACTTGGACTGATGGATGAAGATTCCATCATCCAGTTGTTTGATTTGCAAACCCAGAAAGTACTATAATTCTCCCATAGCACTCATTTCAAACCTTAGCTTCATAAGCTTTGTAAATTCATCACACAACTTTGGATCAGAGGATGCAAAGATGATGTCATCAACATAGATCTGAACAAGGAGCTTATGTTGTCCCACAGTCTTGATGAATAAGGTTTTATCAATGGTGCCTCTAGTGAACTTATTCTCTAGAAGAAAGGTTGAGAGTGTCTCATACCAGGCTCTAGGTGCTTGCTTCAGCCCATAAAGAGCCTTATCAAGCTTGTACACCCAATCAGGATGTTTATTGTCCTCAAAGCCTGGTGGTTGACACACATAAACCTCTTCTTTTATTTTCCCATATAGGAAGGCACTTTTGACATCCATTTGATAAACCTTAAGACTGTGAAAGGCAGCATAAGCTAAGAACAGTCTGATTGCTTCCAGTCTGGCCACAGGTGCAAAGGTCTCATCATAATCGATGCCTTCTTCCTGTGCAAACCCTTGAACAACCAGTCTAGCCTTGTTCTTGACAATTTGGCCCTTCTCATCAGTTTTGTTCCTAAATACCCACTTGGTGCCTATAGCACACTTTCCTTTAGGTAGTGGAACAAGCTCCCACACTTGTTGTTTCTTAAATTGAAGAAGCTCAAGCTGCATAGCTTCCACCCATCCATTGTCTCTTAAAGCAATATGATAGTTCTTTGGCTCTTGCTGACTGATGAAGAGAGCATAGAAGCAGAAGTTAGACAATTGATTCCTGGTTGAAACTCCAGCATGGATATCACCAATGATCTGTGATGTGGGGTGATTCCTGAGCTCTTGATAGACTATGATATCTGTGCAAGTGTTTGTAGACACATCAGCAGCAACAGATGGTGATGGAGATTCCTGAAATCATGTAAGGATGGCAGCTCAAACGAAGTAGAGCAAGCAGAAATCTCATCAGCATTTGTAGTGGATAGAGCTGCTGAAGCTACAGGAGCATCAGGTTCAGTGGACTCAGGCAGGTTGTCACTGATCCTGAAGAGGTGAGTACTGACTACATCATCATCAGTACCACCAGGTGGAGGTTTGTTGACAGGCTCAACAGATGGAGGTTGATAAGGAACATATTGCAGTATGTCCAGATCAAACAACTCCACAGGGTTTTGTGGAATCTTGTCCTTTGGAGATTCATTGAACTTGACATGCAAAGTTTCTTCAACTCTCTTTGTTCTACAGTTGAAGACTCTGTATGCCTTGCAAGTTGATGAATAACCAACAAAATACCCTGCATCCACCTTACTAGCAAACTTCTGGAGTGGGTTGCTAGTGTTGAGAATGAAACATGGACACCCAAAGGCTCTAAAGAATGAAATAAGAGGGGTCAAGTGATGAAGAACTTCATAAGGAGTTTTCATCAACCTCTTATTTACTAAAGCTCTATTCTGTACATAGCAAGCTGTATTGACAGCTTCAGCCCAAAAGGTCAGTGGCAACCCAGAGTCAGCCATCATTGACCTTGCTGCTTCAATGAGGGTCCTGTTCTTTCTCTCCACCACTCCATTTTGCTCAGGAGTTCTAGGAATGCTAAACTGCCTTCTAATTCCCTTGGACAGGTAGAAGTCATCAAGTGTGTGGTTTCTAAACTCTGTTCCATTGTCACTCCTCACACACTTGACCTGTAGGGAATACTGCTTTTCTACATGTAACACAAAGTTCATTATTGTCTTTGCTGCTTCATCCTTGGAGTGCAAGAAGAAAGTCCATACAAACCTGGAATAATCATCCATAATTACCAGGCATTATTTCTTCTTTGCCATGCTCATTACTCTGACAGGACCAAAGAGGTCCATGTGCAGAAGCTGTAAGCAGGCAGTGGACTTTGGTTCTTCTATTGAAGGGAATGAAACTTTGTGTTGTTTTCCTTTCATGCAAGCAGTGCAGTCATCTTCACACTTGAACTCCTTCTGAGGCAATCCTCTTACTAAACCATGGCTTATAAGCTGATTCATGTTTTTGAAATTAACATGACCCAGCCTTCTATGCCATAGTGTAGACTCTTGAGGAGATGCCTTGGAGAATAGGCAAGGATGGCCTTTTAGATCCATCTTTTTGGAAAGATCTAAAGCATACACTCTTCATGTCCTGTTGGCCTACAGGAGAGTGTGTTCATCCAATGCCTTGTCAATCAAACTCAGAACTTTGGATGACAGAATCCGACAGTTCTGGCTTGTGAAAAGGGCAACATGGCCTTTGTCACACATTTGACTGACACTCAAGAGATTGTACTTGAGATTCTCCACATGGTTAACATCATCAAACCTTATTTCCCGTTTAGAAACAAAGCCTTTACCAATGATGTAACCTTTTGCATCATTGCCAAAGGAAACAAATCCCTTCTTTCCTTGAGAGTAGTCATTAAGAAGGGAGCTGCTTCCTGTCATGTGCATGGATCCTCCACTGTCTACATACCAGATGCTTCTATGGCATGTTGAAGAACCCTCCAAACACAACCATGTGTTAGTTTGTCTTGGAGACCCAAACCTGCTTGGTTTTGGGTCTGTTCTCAGCTACAGGTGCAGCACTAACAGGTGCGTTGTGTATGACAGCTTGAGATGAAGAAGATGGTACAGAAGAGGAACCCTTTGGCTTGGACTTCCTTTTCTGTGGTTTCAACACAGGAGCATCTAAGTGGTTGACTCTTCCCACTAGCTGCTGAACCATCATCACCAACTGTGTCTGATTTTGTGATAAAGCCTTCAGCTCTTCAGACACATTGGAGTTTGCTGATGATGAGTTCCTATGTTGTACCATCTTTTTCTGAGCAACCTCAGCTGTTGCCTGAGTAATCCCTACCTTCTTTTTAGATTTAGTTTTGGGCTTAGGGATTTCAGGCTTGGATGTTGCTAGTACAAACTTGGTTTCAAACTCATTCTTCATTTTATTGATGCTCTTAGTAATTTTCTCCTTCTTTTTGAGTTTGGAACCCCTTTTGTACCAGCAATCATCAGTAAGATGATTGAACAAGCCACATATCTCATATGGCTTTTTCTTCATCTTATGCTGATCATCAGCTGAAGAGGATTTATCTGCTGAAGACTTGTTCTTCAGCTGTTTGTCATCAGTACTAGCAGTTTTCTTCCTAGTGCCTGCTTTCCTGGTATCCTCTCTAGTTGTCTTCAAACCTTTCCTACTGTTAGTTTTCTTCTTTTCAGTGCTAACAGTATTTGAGGTTTGAACTTCAGATGTTGTCACTTGCTCTCTAGTACCTTCAGTACTTCTAGTAATAACACCTGAGTTGATCAGCCTTTTGGTCATGACAGTCAGCATTTGAACCATCAGCTGTTATGGCATCAGCTGATTGGTTTTAATAGGAGTTAATGCTGACATCTATCTCTGATGATGCTGAATCAGAGGATAGCAGGTCACATGAAGAGAAGGATTGGTTATTGCTCTCCCCATCAGATTCAACTTCTGCTCTTGAAGTGAAATCTGTAGGAGGAGCAGTGTGATTATAACCAATGCCAAACTTCACATTGGAAGCTGATTGCTTGCTAAGAAGCATTTCAAAACCCTTGCATGATTGCACCCATCTATCACACTCAACTTGAGTGGTTGCAAGAGTTTCCTTGAGGTCTTTGTACTTCTCCAGAAGTACATCTTCCCTAGCTTTATCATCTTTGATTTGGCATTTAAGCTTGTAAATCTCATCATTTTTATCTTTTAGAACAACCTCAAAATCAGCTTTTCTTTTGGAAATTGTTTGCTCAAGCTCAAGATTTTTATCAATTAAAGCTACATTTGCTTCTCTTATAGAAGCAAATGCTGCTATGCATGACTCTGAACAAAGCTTGGCTTTTGCCTCAATGGATACCTGAGATGAGGCATTAGATGATGACCCTTTAGCAGAATCAAGGGCCATCAGAGCAAGATTTCCAAAAGGTTGGTCACCTCCATGTTGACCAGCACCTTGAAGTAGTTGAGCCTGACCAGATAGCTCTTCTGGTAGACTACTCCAGTCAACAACAGTTGGGGTGAAAAAGCTTTGTTGTTGAGGTTGTGTGTGGTGATGAGATTGGGAAGATTGAGGCTCTGGAAGAGCATGAGGTGGTTGAGCCGGGGGTGCTTGAGTTTGACTAGGCTGAGGCATATAGTAACAGGGGTAAGGATATGGCATATGACCCTGTGGCACAAAATAAGCAGGTGGTGCCTGTGCCTGAGATGGATGGGTAGAACTGTAGGAAGGTTGCCCTTTGTGCTGTGAGCTATTGCTAGGAAAAGTCACAAAGGGTGCAGATGAGTTAGATCCAGATGATCTACACTCTCTTGCAAAGTGTCCAAGCCTTTGGCACTTGTGACACCTCAACTTGCTCTTGTCAAAACCAATTTTGGTTTTGCCAGAGAGTCCTAGGAATTTCCTACCAGTTCTCTTGTAGAACTTTTGAGAGTGGATATTTATCATTGCCATTTGGTTCAAAATATCCATCTCTTCCAGATCATCATCTGGAATGCCCTTCAAGTCCTCCATCAGAAAACACAAGTTGTCACCACCACCTCCTGAACTACTAACACCAACAAAAGCTTGTTCTGAGTTAGTAGAGAAATCAATATGCTCATCATAAGAACTTTCTGATGAGGCATATTCTGACTCATGACTTATCAAGGCAGCATTACCTTGGACAAAGTCATCAGCAAGTTTGCCAGAAGATGACAACTTCCTCTTTTGCTCTACCTCTCTCTCAAAAGTGAGCAATTTCCCATGAAGTTGGGTGAGAGATAGAGTGTCCAAGTCAGCACTGGAGCGTAGAACAATGGTATATGTGTCCCATCTCTCAGGCAATGACCTGAGGAACCTGTTGTTCATCTGGCTTTTGGAGTACTCTTGTTTGACCATCTTCAGCTCAGAAATCAAACAAGAGAACCGCTCAAACTGCTGGGTCAGAGTCTCACCCTTTCTATATGAGAATGTCTCATATTGTTGGGCGAGGATTTCCCTATTGTTTGCTAAGACCGAATCAGTTCCTCCAAATTGTTCCTTTAGAGCAACCCATAGGTCATGAGCAGACTCATGATGCAAGAGCCCTGAATATATCTCATTAGGAATAGCCATGGCTAGAATTCCATGGGCTCTAGCATCAATTTCGAACAGCTTTAGATCTTCGTCCGAATATTGTTCAGGTTTCTTCGCAACCTGTTCATTAGATTCCGGGACGCTCACCATAGGCTTGTATGGCCCATGCACCACTGACTTCCAACAACCAGCACTGTTGACAGCCAAGTGGTGTAGCATACGTCTTTGCCATATATTATACTCGTTCCTAACCAGCATCGGAGGCTTGGTTGCGGAACTAGTATTGTGAGGATCATTAGTTGGTGTTGTCATCTCAGGTTTTAGTCAAAAACAAGTTTAAACAAGACAAACGTAACTCAAAACCACCAAAAGACCTCAAGATTTTGGCCAGAAACAGCAGAAACTCACTCTCTATGGCTAATTCTTGCAAATTGCTAATTCGATCAAACAGAGAGATCAAAAGAGCAGTTTCAAATGATCAATAGTTAAATCGATCAATGATTAACCTGCTCTGATACCATTTGACAGGATCTTAGCCTCTCGTTTGATCAATCAGATTATGTTTGCAGCGGATTTAGCTCATTAATTAGCGATTAATGCAAGAACATAAAAGATATTGCATGTAAAAGCACAAGCATAGAGAGAGAAAAGAGTTCTACGAAGTAATAAATGTTCTATTGCTTAGCACGTTTCGGCCATTAATACAGAATGGTTCCCCATCCTTTTATAGGCGGCAAAAGGATGGGCTGATGTCCTTTTTCTGACATCAACTGAATATTAAAATTACAACTGACAAAACATAAAACTACTGAAGATGTCAACAACTGACATCTTCTTACAAAAGTTTCCTAAGTACTGACAAAAGTAAAACTACTGAAATCCTACAACGACTGAAGAACAAACTCTTCAGTCATTTATAACTACTGATACTATAACAACTGAAGAACATGCTCTTCATCTGTTGTACAACTACTGAAACAAAATAAACTACTGAAAAGGAAAAACCATCACAACAACTGAAGAAGACTTCTTCAGCTGTTGTGACAAACTCTGAGTCTTCAGTACTTGGTCTTCAGACTTGGCTTCAGATGATGTAACAACTGATGACTTCAGTAGATATCATCAGTTGTTGTCTTCAGTCTTTGTCTTCAGACTTTGTGCTTCAGTAGAAGGTCTTCAGTTATTCAGTTCTTCAGCTTTTGATTCTTCAGCACTTGTCTTCAGTACTTGAAGTCTTCAGTACTTGTATGATCAGTAATTCAGACTTCAGTACTTGTCTTCAGTACTTTAGAGTCTTCAGCTGTTGTTCTTCAGTTCTTTGATCTTCATACTTTGTTCTTCAGACTTTGTCAGAACAGCTGATGGTTGGAGCTAAGATGCTCTCGAGTCTGACATTCAAGCAAGAGAACACAATAGCTGATGGGAGTCTTCAGCAGTTGTTGCAGTGGCATGTGGGACTTAGAGGTTTTCCTGATCTTGGCTCATTGGTTCTTTTGGTCCAACACTTATAATTTAATTTAAATCTTGTAAATATATATATATATAGGTGCCTTGTGACGATTTACGTTGGAACGACGCCTATTATAATCATTATTAATCGTTAATCATATACTTATTTGCCAAGTGAGTATTTCTATACCCATTTTATTATTTTCACACTTTTGGGTGAAACATGTTATATTATAAACATTGCACTTGTAAACACGTTTGATACTTGTAAACTTATGGCAATTTACTTGTGTGTTGTGGTTAGTTGGACCTTGTAGCTACCATGTAATATCGAATATATGTACAATCATTAACTATTGCTAGCCTGGCGACGTCATAGATCTATGGGCCTGACAAGCCTGCTTGGTTGATCCAAGTACACTTAGCTAATCGTATATACTTGTAAACGTTTGAGACTTGTAAAACTTTGTCAAGGTTTGATTGTGCATTCTGTCTTACATCCCTAGTTACTGTGTTCTCTAATTTACAACATGAATTGCCATCTTTTATATACTTATGTATTGAAAACTATGGAAATCTCACCAATATTATTGTTGACCTGTTATTTTTAACATGTTTCAGGAAATGCTCAAGTTTGATTGATATCTTGAAGTGCTTTCACATCTAGGAGTGGACCTAGCTAAATAAACGAAATAAATTAGATTGTTACATCTTGTGTTATGTTATTTACTTTTTGAGACTTATGTTTGTAATAGTACAATTGGCACTTATGATTAATTTATATTTGGGTTATTAATAGCGTTATGTGACTGTGAGCGATCTTAACCCTCACACCACGATGTTTCCACCGTCAAGGTTGGGGTGTGACAGATTGGTATCAGAGCTCATAACTATAGTGATTTAGGTTATTAGAAATGGTGACCTAGACTATAGCATATGCATGAACCCTATAGAATTATATTTCTACCTTGTAAATTATATGGTTTGCATGCTACATAATGCTATGCCTTCTTATGTGCAATTTGATGCCTTAGCATAGGATTGCCTAAATATTGTTACTTGTCTCCCTAAACTTAACCTTGACTCTTTGACTCTCCCCGAACATGAAACCTCTTAATCTTATTCTCGACGACACGTGGAATCTTATGCTTATGCTTATGACTTGGATCTTTAGACGTTATGTCTAAACTATATAAATCTCATCAAGGTTTTGATTCATGAACCTAAGAAATATTGTGTGATACATAGACACCTGTATTCTAGATTTCCTGGCAAAAGGCCTCTGGGCTAAGGTAAGCATTTCGCATAAATCCTACGAGACTAGTCATGCTTACCTGGGGATTTCTAGGATGAGTGATAAACTATGGTCAATATACATAAATTTCTAAGGCAAGTGGGTCAATTCACCTTGACGTGTCAACGTTTCCAAATGGTAATGCGTTACCAAATGGAATCATTATGTGTACCTTACAACCCTTAGCTTGTCTTTGTCTAAACTACTATCCTTTGTCATCCTCATTCCTGTAGCTAACTCATTTTTGTATATCCAGCATGTCTCGTCATCATGGGAAGCGTGGAAGTTCCGACCGCAAACTTGCAACAATGATCGCCCGACAAATGGCTGCTGTGCTCCCAACCATGGTTGCTGAACTTAATAGCACCTTAATGGCTAATAGCAACAACAACACCAATGGGAACAATAGCGGTGCTCATGGAGAGAATAGCAACAATCAACAAGGGAACACTCGTACTTGCACCTTCAAACACTTCAACTCGTGCAAACCCACTAGTTTTAGTGGAAAAGAAGGAGCCACTGGGCTTCTCGAGTGGTTGAAAGTATAGAGAACACCTTTATCATTAGCGAGTGCCCCGATGAGTTCAAAGTTCGCTATGCTGCAAGTGTCCTTCAACAACGGGCACTAACATGGTGGAATAGTGAAAAGAGAAACCGTGGAACTGAGGTTGCTTTGGCGTTGCCCTGGGAAGAATTTAAGGATATCATGATCCAAAAGTTTTGCCCGAGGAGCGAGTTACAAAAGCTGGAGGAGGAGGAGTTCTGAAACCTTAAACAAGATGGTGGGAATCACTTGGCTTATTCCACCCGACATCATGAATTGAGTATGCTTCTACCACACATGGTGGACACCGTACCACGTAACATTGAGAAATTCATCAGGGGGGTGCCACCTCAAATTCAAGATGCCGTGGTGGGTAGTAGGCCCACAACTTTGGAGGAGGCAATTACTATCACCGCGCAGCTCACCGAGAATCATATTAGAGCTGGTACCATGTCGACAAAAGGTTCCAAGTCTACTGTGAAAGTGACACCTGAGGCAACAAAGGAGGTACGAGCCGAGTCATCTTCCCAAAACAAGAAGCGTAAGTTCACCCCGACACGCAACTACGCTGTGACCGCCCCAAATGCACCTTGAAAACAAATGGTGGTTGCAAATCAAGCTCCCATGGCTAGAGCTTATGTTGGTCCATATCCTATGTGTAACACGTGCAAGTACCATCATGCGAGCAACACTCCTTGCCGAGTCTGCTCGTTGTGTGGAAAGTATGGGCACTTGGTGGCTACTTGTCTTCGTGCGCCAAACAACACTGCGATGCTTACCAACCGAACCTGCTATAACTGTGGCGAGCCTGGTCATATTCGTCCGCAATGTCCTCGCAATGCGGGAACTGTGCCACCGGCTCGTGGAAGGGCTTTCAACATCAACGTCAATCAAGCTCAAGCCAACAACGACGTGGTGAATGGTATGTCGTTGAACTCCTTTAAAATAGTTTCTTGTCTTATAAAAATTCCTATCTGTGTTCATCATACCAATAATGGGTTATTACCAAACAGGTATGTATCTTGTAAATAGTCATTATGCATCTATATTGTTTGATTCGGGTGCGGATAAGAGTTTCGTTTCGTTGGAATTCGAGCCTATACTTTCTAAACCGAGTGTTAATCTGGAAAGATCCTTCACGGTCGAAGTCGCCGATGGAAAATTTATCCTTCACGGTCGAAGTCGTGATGGAAAATTTATTGTCATTGACGTCGTAATACGTGATTGCACCTTAAGACTTAACAAACACGAGTTTTCCATCGACCTCATTCCTATGCAACTGGGAAGCTTTGATGTTATTATCGGCATGGATTGGTTAGCCAAACATCATACGGAAATTCTATGCTTCGAGAAGTGCATCCGAATTCCTTTACCGACTGGTGATACTTTGAAAGACTTTGGAGAGAAATCATCCCAAGGACTCAAACTTATGTCTTGCATCAAGGCCCGCAAGTGCTTAAGTAAAAACTACATGGCTTTCATGGCATATGTAGTTAATACGAAAGCCAAGGGTAAGGAATTGAAAGACATTCCTGTCGTGCGGGACTTTCCCGAGGTTTTTCCCGAGGATCTTAAGGGACTACCTCCCGTGTAAGAAGTTGAGTTCAAGATTGACTTAATCCCTGGTGCAAACCCTGTGGCTAAATCGCCTTATCGTCTTGCACCGTCTGAAATGCAAGAACTAGCTAGTCAACTGCAAGAGTTAACCGATAAGGGTTTCATTCGCCGTAGTTCATCACCGTGGGGTGCACCTGTACTGTTTGTGAAGAAGAAGGATGGTTCAATCCGTGTGTGCATCGACTATCGAGAACTCAACAAGCTTACTATTAAATACCGATACCCTCTCCTCGAATCAATGATCTCTTCGACCAACTTCAAGGAGCAACTCAATTCTCAAAGATCGATCTGCGTTCTGGGTATCATCAACTACGTGTTCACGATAATGACATTCCAAAGACTACTTTTCGTACTCGATATGGACACTACGAGTTCATGGTTATGCCTTTTGGCTTGACCAATGCACATGCCGTGTTCATGGATCTCATGAATCGAGTATGTAAACCGTATTTGGATAAGTTTGTGATCGTGTTCATTGATGACATTCACATTTATTCCAAGACGAAAATCGATCACGAGACGCACTTGCGACAAGTTCTTGGACTTTTGAAGAAGGAACAATTATACGCCAAGTTTTCCAAGTGTGAATTTTGGTTAGAAGAGGTTCAATTCTTAGGGCATGTGGTGAATAGCCAAGGAATTCACGTTGATTCTGCCAAAATTGAAGCCGTGAAGAATTGTTGTGTTCCCACAACCCCTACCGAAGTTCGTTCTTTTATAGGCTTAGCGGGATATTACCGTAGGTTCATAGCGAATTTCTCGAAGATTGCTAAACCATTAACAGCGCTAACCCAAAAGAATCGACTTTTTGAATGGGGACCCGAGCAAGAAGAGGCTTTCGAGACATTAAAACGCAAGATGTGTAACGCTCCTATTCTCACACTTCCCGATGGAAACGATGACTTTACCGTGTATTGTGATGCTTCAAATCAAGGTCTTGGTCGTGTTCTCATGCAATTGAAGGTTCATGAAGTGAACTGCATAACTCACGATCTTGAACTTGGTGCGGTGGTTTTCGCTTTGAAGATCTGGCGACACTATCTTTATGAGACGCAACGCATAGTCTACACTGATTATAAGAGTCTCCAACACGTGTTCAATAAAAAGGATCTCAACATGAGATAAAGATGTTGGATCGAGTTGATTAGCGACTACGATTGTGACATTCGTTATCATCCTGGAAAGGCGAATGTTGTAGCCGACGTGCTGAGTCGCAAGGTCCACAACAAGACTGTCTCACTTCAAGAAATCCAAGATCGAAGGCAATGGTTTGACACGTTAAGGGAATTTGATACCGAGGTTCATGTGGATGTTAACGAGGCTACTATCATACTTCAAAATATAAGGATTGATAGTGATCTGGAGTTATGCATTCGCGAGGCTTAACAAGCGGCATTAACCGACAAAGGAAAAGATGAAGATTGGTGTCTAACGTTCGGTCATAACTGGAGACAAAACCGAACAGTTTGTGGTACTTTTTGAATCGACTTTGGATCCCTAATCGTGATAATCTTCGTCACTTCATCATGAACGAAGCTCATCAAACCCGATATTCTATTCATCCTGGCTCTGATAAGATGTACATGGATTTGCGTAGTCAATATTGGTGGCCTGGAATGAAGAAAGATATCGCGTCTTATGTTTCCAAGTGTCTCACGTGTGCAAGAGTCAAAGCCGAGCATCGATGACCAAGTGGCTTACTTGAACAACCCGAAATCCCTATGTGGAAATGGGAAACATATATCCATGGATTTATTAACCGAGTTACCTCGTACTCCTCGTGGCCATGATAGTATATGGGTGATTGTAGACCGTTTGACCAAAACGGCACACTTCATACCAATACGAGACACTTACAAAGTTTCGAGACTGGCCCATATCTACATTGATGAAATTGTGAGCCGTCATGGCGTGCCGTTGCACATCATGTCCGACCGAGACGGTCGTTTCACTTCACACTTTTGGTCGTCTATGCAAGAACTCTTGGGTACTCAATTGGATTTAAGTACGGCTTACCATCCTCAAACTGATGGTCAAACTGAACGAACAATCCAAACCCTCGAGGATTTGTTACGACTATGTGTCCTTGACTTTAGGGGTGATTGGGATACGCATTTACCGCTCGTGGAATTTTCGTATAACAGTAGTTATCACTCAAGTATCAAGATGGCACCATTCGAGGCTTTGTATGGTCGTAAATGTCGTTCTCCGATCTATTGGACTGACATTAGGGAAAATCTCATCACTGGTCCTGAACTTATTCAAGAAACGACCGACAAAGTTTCCAAAATTTGAAATAACCTTGAAGTGGCTAGAAGTCGCCAAAAGAGTTATGCCGATAAAAGATGCAAACAGTTGGAGTTTTAAGTCGACGACATGGTTCTTCTTAAGGTCTCTCCATGGAAGGGTGTTGTACGTTTGGGAAGAAGGGTAAGTTAGCCCCACGCTTTGTAGGACCTTTCAAGATTCTGAAAAGAATTGGGAAAGTGGCTTACAAACTGGAGCTACCTTCTGAACTTAGTGGAGTTCATCCTGTGTTCGATGTCTCGAACTTAAGAAAGTGTTTGACCGACGAGAGTCTGCGTGCTCCACTGGAAGACATTCAGATCGACGAGTCATTACACTTTGTGGAGAAGTCGGTTGAAATTATGGACCGAACCCTGAAAAAGACCCGAACCACTACCACACCGATCGTCAAAGTCCGTTAGGAAAACAAACGTGGAGCTGAGTTCACTTGGGAACGTGAGAAACATATGAAGAAAAAGTATCCGCATTTGTTCGTGTAGTTTTATTTTAATTTCGGGACGAAATTCTTTCAGGTTAGAGAGACTGTAACATCTCGTATTTTATGTTAATTAAAAGTTAACGTCGTTTAATCATGTAAAGACCATTGTAGTGGATTATGGAACTCATGAGTTACATATGCTTATCTTTTAGTTGTCCTTAATATTTAAAAATTATTAATCAAGTTATTAAATTGGGTAATAACAATAAGTATAGGAAAATAATAATAATAATAATAATAATAATAATAATAATAATAATAATAATAATAATGATAATAATAATAAATGACAATAATGATAATAATAATAAATGATAATAATGATAATAATAATAATAATAATAATAATAATAATAACATCAAAAAAAAAAAAAAATATTCTTAAACTTGTAATAGTATAAGTTATATTATGTTAAAATTTGGAACTAATTAAATTCTTACATTAAATGATAACACCTCAAAACCCCGGGGACTAAAAATGTAAGTTGTTAAAACTAAAACCTAAAACCTTAGAAATTAAATAAATAAAAACCTAAACTACAGGGACCAAAACTGTAACTTTATCTAAAACCAACCCCACCCCCCTTTTAACCCTCTCTCGCGCCCGTTTTTCCGGCAAGCCATGGCGAGCTCCGGCCAAGCTCCGGCGGCCCTCAAAACCGGTCCCAATCGAACCATAGAACCGTTTCGAACCTGTTAATGCTCATAAGTCGCCTTTTAATCGAAGTTTGATGGTTTCCATTCGTAACTGAATGATTCATCGCACCTTGAAGCCGTTACACACATAAATCACAATAACAAACAAATTAAACGAACAAAAACGCTCGGGTAATCATTTGGGAGTTATTGGAAAGCAGCAATTGCACCTGAAACAACTATTAACTCGGTTAATATGACCTGAAACCCTCGACATAAATTGTGTAGCCGTTGGGTAATTAATCGAATGAATTCAACCTATAAATTAGAGGGCTTTTACTCTAATTGGGTTTCCTAAACTCTTTGAACCTTCAATTTCATCAAAAAACACACACACACATCAAATTCAAATCAAGAACAGCCGTGATTTGGGTTAAACCATTACACATCGAATCTCAAACGATTGCAGGTAATTATATTAGGGCTATTACTCGATTTTACATGAGAATCGAAAGCCCTATGGTTAATTTGGTTAACAACATCGAATTGATGTTCAATTTGATTCAAGAACAATCTAGGGTTCTTGGATTTGGGGGTTTCCCGTATGGTTATGTTTTAACAATTTAAAACCGTGACTTAGCACGGCAAATGCCCTTAGTTCACTGGTTAAAACTCTGCCCTCCTATACATGAGGTCCCAGGTTCGAACCCGGACACCCTCATGTTTTATTTTTAAAGGCTTTTAAGCATAAAATAAATTTCAAAATTTTTTTAATATATAAAAATTATTTTTGTAAACTTCAAATATTTTTAAAAGCTTCCAAATATTTTCTGTAATTTTTCTAAATTTAAATAAAAAATGCTTTTATTAATAAAAGATTTTAACAAAGCTTGTTTTAATAAATTTTTGTGAGTTGAAAATAATAATTGGTAAATCACTATGGACCAAATATTCCTTTTCAATTAATTTATTTAAATAGTAATAAACTTTAGTTATAAAACTTTATTTAAACCTTATATACCATCTTTTTAAATAAATTATAATTGTTTCTTTTCACATCTTTGAATAAAATATAAATATATATATTTTCCAAGAAAATATAAATTCATTCCATTTGTTAAATATAATTAATGGGCAAAATCCACTTAAAACCCTAGCTCTCATTAATTCATTAAACTTATAATTTAATTTAAATCTTGTAAATATATATAGGTGCCTTGTGACGATTTACGTTGGAACGACGCCTATTATAATCCCTATTAATCGTTAATCATATACTTATTTGCCAAGTGAGTATTTCTATACCCATTTTATTATTTTCACACTTTTGGGTGAAACATGTTACATTATAAACATTGCACTTGTAAACACGTTTGATACTTGTAAACTTATGGCAATTTACTTGTGTGTTGTGGTTAGTTGAACCTTGTAGCTACCATGTAATGTCGAATATATGTACAATCATTAACTATTGTTAGCCTGGCGACGTCATAGATCTATGGGCCTGACAAGCCTGCTTGGTTGATCCAAGTATACTTAGCTAATCGTATATTTTGCTCATCAATTCAAGCGACCTTCTAATATTTTGCTCATCAATCCTTAACCTTTCATTGTTGATTTCAGCCACGATAAATTCATGTTCTCCATTCTGTTCTACTCGGGCTGATTCCCAGAAGTTGATAATGTGCGACTGATGGATCACAGGCTCTGCCGTCAGGGCATAGAATAGCCTGGATCGACATCCTTCCGATGCAGGATCTTCCGCATTCAGGAACGCGCACACATTATGCTCTTTCGCAAACCTATTTGACATCTTTGCAACATTGATATTCGACCACTATACAATGATTTTATGATTTCTTAGGATGGATTTTTGAAAGTTTGAGAAGGGAGGAAGTGTGCGCTTTTCTAGGTCAAAAGTAAAAAGTGCTCTGAAAATGATTAATGAATTTTTAAAGTCAAAAACCTCATTTATAAGTGGACACATTAATTTCTTTTATTTATTATGTTGGGCCCACTTTCCTTTTGTCCCTTTCCGTAAACTTCATTTATTCCGGATGTATCACAGCTTCCGCAGAACATTCGCGGAACCATAACATCTGCGGATGCCATAACATCTGCGGATGCGTTAATTAAAACTTAAATGCAACATTACTGTTGAGTACATCTTATTCATAGATTACCATTCTATGAACATGAATTATACTTTCAAAGTCATTTGCACATCTGTTAGTTTACCAATTCTGTGATTATGCAAAAAGTTACATTTTACTGTTCCTTCTACCATGCAGAAATTTCACTGTTACTTTTGCGGATGCAGAAATTTCACTGTTACTTCTGCGGATGTAGAAATTTTACTGAAACTTTTGCGGATATTAAAGTTTCATTGAAACTTTAAATGTATGATTCCTATCAAGTGATAGAATCATTTATTGGTGTTGGACCTTGTTGACTTTGTTTGCATGACAATTGAGTACAAGCAAACTTCCTGTATCTTGCATCCAAGTTAGTGCTCAAGTTCCAATTCCTTCAAAGATATTTTAACAGCTTTTATTGATTTACATGCATTACTTACTCCCCCTAAATTTGTGATTAATGTTTAACTGTTTCATTCATCATAAATTTATGTTTTAAATAAGCATGAAAGGCATATGATAGTCCAAAAGAGATGTATTTATTGAAGGACAAAAATTAAACAAATGGACTTAAACTATACAAGCATGCTTATATATAGAGGGATCTTACGATAACACTAGACTTCTTCTGATGTTGATTCTGATTGCAAGTATATAGATTCACTTAAATTCATACAAGAGTAATGTATCAACTTAGGCATGCAGTTTATCATGTTTTGAAGTTTGTTAATCAGTAACTATCATGTGCTCCAGATTAAATTCTCATTATAGTTTGTCTTCCGTTGGTGAGTCAAAACATCACTTTTTCACACTTAGAGACTATGTACAGTAAGTTATAAGTTCGATCTTGAGATAGAATTACAGTCTCATTAATACTTTGATGTTAAGCTCTTTAAGATAATATACAGTTGATCACAAAGGATTCTTTTGAGAGCTGAGATATGATCCTCATAAAGTCACCAGGTCTTTACTTTCGTAAAACAGAGGTGCTTTTATCCCAGGTCTTTCTTTACACAAAAAAAGAAGGAGAATGAAGATCATACTCTTTAATCATATACCCAGGTCTTTGTTCACATAAAACAGAGGGAATATGATTTTGCAAAGAAGATTATAAAGTGTTTTACATAGTGTGCTTGGGTGAGTGATTTGATCACATTAGGATAAGACTTACTTGCTTGATCCTCAAAATGGAGTTCCCACAGACAGTGACCTTTTTCATTATGTTTAGCATGCTCTTAGTGTAGTTTCCACTCAAGATGAACCTACTCACATATCAAAATGTTTTAAATCAGTTTGAAGTTTAATGATGCTGATGAAGTAAGCCAAGGCATAGTATACTATCATTTCCCATACACAAGTCATGCAGAAACGAACACAGAAATAAAAGGATATACTTTTTATTTTTATTTAGTTATTTTTTTGTTTATATATTTTTTTAATAATCTCTATGTACAGGGACAGTCACATGCTTTTCTTTATTGATGAAAATTAATCTAAGTTAATCATACCCAAAGACTCAATTAGAAAGTTAAATCTAACTGAATCAAAGGCTTTAGTGAATAAATTAGTAAGCTGATTTGTTGTATCCATTTTGATTAGCTTGATTAACCCTTTTTCTAAGCAATCCCTCAGAAAATGATATCTGATTTTAATATGCTTTGTTTTGCTATGTTGAACTGGGTTAACAGTTATAAACATAGCAGCTGAATTATCAATATGAATTGGTGTTTGAAGAAAATTGTAACCATAATCAAGTAATTGGTTTTGCAACCAAAGTACTTGAGAGCAACCAGCTGAAGCAGTTATGTACTCAGCCTCAGCTGTGGATACAGACACATTGGTTTGCTTCTTGCACTGCCATGAAACAAGCCTTGGTCCTAGAAATTGATATCCACCAGTTGTGGATTTATAGTTGTTGTTGCATCCTCCAAAATCACTATCTGAGTATGAGTAAAGACTGAAGTCTCCATTTTTTGGATACCACAGTCCTAGAGCTGGTTTTCCTTTCAGATATCTGAAAATTCTCTTGGCAACATTCAGATGAGACTCTTTTGGATCAGATTGGTACCTAGCATAAACACACACAACAAACATTATGTCAGGCCTACTGGCAGTTAAATACATTAAGGATCCAATCATAGATGTATACAACCTCTGATCAACAGATTTTCCAGCAGGGTCAGGCACAATCTTGTCTATTGTTGAAGTAGGTGTTTTACATGAAGATGTATCAGTAAGATTGTACTTCTTCAAAATCTGATATATGTACTTTTCATGATTGATAAAAATTCCATCTGTTTTCTGATGAACTTGTAAGCCAAGGAAGAAGGTCAATTCTCCGATGGAGCTCATCTGAAACTCATATTTTATTAACTCTTCAAAACTCTAACAAAGCTTCTTGTTGGTAGATCCAAATATGATGTCATCTACATATATTTGAACCACCAAAAGGTCGATCAATAGTCCCTCTTTTGTAGTCATGCTTCAGCAAGAAAGATGATAATGTTTCATACCATTTTCTTGGTGCCTGATGAAGTCCATACAAAGCTTTGTCTAACTTGTAGACTCTATGTGGGTAGTTTGGATCCTCAAAGCCAGGGGGTTGAGCCACATAGACTTCTTCATCAATTTTTCCATAAAGGAAAGCACACTTGACATCCATTTGATACACAATGAACTTCTTGAATGAAGCATAAGCTAGAAAGACCCTGATTGCTTCAATTCTTGCAACTGGAGCAAAGACTTCATCATAGTCTATTCCTTCTTCTTGAGTATATCCTTGAGCAAGCAGTCTAGCTTTGTTTCTCACAATTATACCTTTGTCATCTAGCTTGTTTTTAAAGAGTCACCTTGTTCCAATTGGATGCTGACCTTCAGGCAAGTCTACAAGATTCCAGACCTTTTGTTTTCTGAATTATTATAGTTCTTCTTGCATAGATTCAATCCAGCTATTGTCCTTTAGAGCAGTTGTTATGTTTGCAGGAACAACTTGAGATAAGAAGCAAGTGAATAAGCAAATGTTTGCCACTCCCCTTTGCTTCTGGTAGTTCTTGCATTCAGGTCTCCTATGATATTATCTGATGGATGAGACTTATGAATTCTGGTTGTTGATAGTATCAACTGGGATGGTTGATTCTAAATTTGTCAAATCCATTGGAGCAGAGGGATTCAGCTGTGATGTTGAGTCTATGAGGTAGTCAAAGTGTTCTTCAGGTTCAACAGGATCAGGTTGAACTTCAGCTGCATCATGGTATTCTTCCGCAGGAATTTCTACGGAGGAGTTTTGTTCTTCCGTAGGAGTTACAGCAACATCTACGGATTGAGTTTGTTGATCTGCTGACAAGTTTTATTGATTCAAAACATCCTCTCCACCCTAGGAGCATCGGTTGAAGCATTATTTACATCTATGGATGAAGGATGATCATCTACGGATGTATGTTCATGAACTATGGATGAAGGATTTGCTTCTCCGTATGTATCTTCATTCTGCTGACTTGTCAGATTATTTGATTCTTGTTGCAGGATATTTGAAGGTTGTGGCCTTGGAGGATCAGTGGATAGTGACACTTCACTCAAACTTGGAGGAACAAATGGATAGCATGTATCAGCAGAACCTACATTGATTAAATATCCAGTGTTAAATGACTCTATTAATGCATCTATATCAAATAACCAAGATGATCCTTTTACAGATGTTGTAAAAATGGATTCATCAAAAGAAACATTAGGGGTTTCTTCAATAATGTTATGTTCTGGAATGTAAATCCTATATGATTTAGATGTGGATGAATATCCAACAAAACCATCATAGGCTTTTTTCAGAAAATTTTCCCAATTGTTCTTTAGTGTTTAACACATATACGTGACACCCAAAGCTCTAAGATATCCTATAAAAGGTTTTCTTTTGAATAAGAGCTCATAAGAAGTTTTATTATGTTCTTTGACAATTAAAGTCCTATTTTGAACATTGCATGATGTGTTCACAGCTTCTGCCCAGAATGTGATAGGAAACTAAGAGTCAGCTACCATTGTTCTAGTTGCTTCAATGAGAGTTCTATTTCTTCTTTTAGCAACTCCATTTGTTGTGGAGTTCTTGGTGCACTAAATTGTCTTGCAATGCCTTTATTCCTGCAAAAAGAATCTAGATCAGCATTAACAAATTCAGTCCCATTGTCACTCCTGAAGATCTTAACTTTTTGATCAAGTTGATTCTCAATCTTGATCATAAAGTCCATTAATTTTCAAATGTTTCACTCTTTTGTTTAAGAAAAAGACCCAAGAAAATCTGGTGAAATCATCTGCTATCACCAAACAGTATTGCCTTTTTCCAATGCTCATCATATTGGTTGGACCAAAGAGATCCATGTGAAGCAATTTAAGTGGTGTAGTGTTAGTGTTGACAGTTTTGGATTTATGAGACACTCTATGTTGTTTTCCCTTGTAACATGAAGAACAGTGATTTGAACAATAAAATTTTTCTTAGGCAGACCAACAACTAAGTCATTTTTCACCCATTTGTTGATATTCTTCAAGTTAGAATGAACAAGTCTTCTATGCCACAATTGAGATTCATCTTTAGAGGACTTGGATAAAAGACATGTTTCATGATTTGTGAGTGTTGTGTTGTTCATATCTAAAACATAAGTGTTTCCTTTTCTTGATGCTTTAAGAAGGATCCATTCTTCTGGAACTGAAAAATTTGGCTTAAGAATGTAACAATTAGTGTCATCAAATAATGTTGTGTATTTTTTATCATAAATTTGAGATACACTAAGTAGATTGTACTGCAAATTTCATAATAATTCACTTTTTCAAATGTTAGTACATCATTTGTTACCATTCCTTCACAAACTATTTTACCTCCCTTCTTATCCCCACCAAATGCTACATATAAGGCATGTTTATGTTTGAAGTCATGGAGAAGAGAACAGGTTCCTATTATATGCCTGGAACAACCACTGTCAACATACCACTTGTTATCAGTTCTCCAAGATTGTTCCTGCACAAATAATGAAATCAATTAGAATTAACAACCCAAGCCTTAATTGTCTTGGGTTTGCCAGCAGTGTCTAAAATTGTTACTCCTTCATGAATCAATCTTGAAGTTTCAGTGTTAATTTAAGTCCTAATTGATTTATTTGATTTGATGATGATGAGGATGATTCTGTTGAAGATGAGTTAGATGTTTGGGTGTCTTCTTTCTTGATTGATTCTACCTTAATCTTATCTTTCTTTGGTTGATATTTGATTTTGAGGTTGATTCTGAATTTCTAAAAGTTTCATCATCTTTCAGTTTTGATTGAGTCACAGGAATTCCTTTTTCAAACTTATCAAAGAAATCATCATTCACATTTGTCTTCTTGTCTGATAGATCCACCTTTTTGCAAGGTGTTTTGGACTGATTTGATACTCTTTTCTTCAAAGGCTTGTCCTCAGCAGATGTTTTCTGCTTGGATTTTTGTTGGACTTTCTTGGACTTTGATTCTTTGTCACTTTTAGAAGATTGAAAATCTGATTCAGACACTTCAGCATTTGAATTCTTTAAGCTCTTTGTCTTATTCTTTTTGTTAAAATAACATTCCTGAGTTGAATGATTATTTTTGTTACAGATTGCACAATGTTTGTTGAAGTAGCAATCAGAAGTCATGTGATTGTTCATATTGCATATGGAACAATAGCTGCTGAAATAGCAGTCATCTGTATTGTGATTTTTCATATTACACCATTTGCAGTATTTTTCTTCTGAATCTTCCTCTGCTTCAGACTTCTTCTTTTTCTTGTTCAGCTTGTGGGACTTCAACTCCTTTTCCAATGGATCACTTGATTTTTCCTTGCTTTTGCTAGAAGAACCATCCACTGAGTCTTGTTTAACTTTAGCTGACCTTGTCTTCTTGAAATCCAACCTTTTCTGAGCATGTTTGTTGCCAGTCATTTTTGATGTTTCTTCCGGAGATTTTGCTTTACTCTTCCACAGATGTTCTACGGATTCATCACATTTTGCCTTCCATAGATCTTCAACTGAAGAGTTTTTCTTATGTTTAGTTGATACTTGTTTCTTTTACCTTTATCTGTATTAGATGAAGGTACTTCCTCACTTGATTCGTAGTTACCAACTTCCTTTGATGATGAACTTTTACGAAGATTCAATTCTTAAAGTCCTTCATTTAGTTCAGCAATCCTCTTGCATATTGTCTTCAGCATGTTTCTTTGCTTTGGAGGATATAGCAGCTTTGATTCTTCAAGGACTTTTGGAAGACCAGTTTTAACATGAACATTCTTACCAATGTTCAGTTGATCAATATCATGTTCATCAGAATCATCCAAGTCATCACATTTATTATAATAAAATTCTGAGTCATTATGTTTTAATGATTCTGATTCAGAAGACTCAGTTTCACTCACCTCAGCTTCATTGTTAATGTTGATTTGATTTGTTTTTGTTTCAAACTTGGTGCTAGGCACAAATGATTTGACAATGTGTTGGTCATTGTTTTAGGTAGAGTTGTGTAATTATCATTTATTGGTAGTGCGACAGCATTATAACCAAACCCATACCTGTTCTTTGATTAAATATGAGAGTTTAACAGCTTCTCATATTGCTGAGATAAAAGTTGAAACTTCTGAAGTTTCACTTCAGTTGATGCATGATCAGCCATGGATTTAGTTAAGGAAGTGGTCAGATGCTCAACTTGGGCTTTTAGGCTGTAGTTTTCAGAAACAGAATTTTCTAAATCCTTTTGCAAAGAATTAATTTTGATTTGATATAATTTATGCTCTCTAACATGTGATTCATTCAAATCATAGGTTCTTTTACTTTGTCAGCCAACTGTTGAGCATGGACTCTATAACGTTCAACTTCCTCAATACATGATGATGAACATAACCTTTCACTTACCTCTCTGGCCATTGGAGGAACTTTGTTTTCCATGTGAGCCATCAAAGCTTGATTCTCTTCCAAGACTTCCTTTTCATACATACTCCAATCATATATTCCATCTTGAAGTATGATCAGCCCTGACTCCTTTGAGTTACTAGGTCCTGCTGATTCATTTGTGGCTGGTGGGGATGTATTGGTCAGCTAAGGTTGTCTGTGCAGAGATCTTTGAGAGTTTGATTGTTGATGAGATTGAGTCTGATGTTGCTGATGCTGCTGATGTTGTCTCATCTCCGGGTTTGACTGTTGATTGCATTCTCTAGAGAAATGTCCATAGAGATTACACTTGAAGCATCTTACCTTCGACTTGTCAACACCAATCTTTGATGTTTTGCTTGCTGCAGCAAAGTTCTTGTTTCTCCTGAGATATTACTTAGCTCTATAAGCAATCATTGCCATCTGCCATTGTAAATCCATCTCTTCCACTACATCAGGATGTAGTTCTTCCAAGTCTTGTTGGCAGATATTTGCTGAAGTTAGAGAGCTTCCCAGGTAGGCTTGAAACTAGAACTAAAAGCTGAAAATGCTGCTTTTTGGTCTTCAAAATCCAATATCACAGTGATTGGTTCTGACTGATTGTTTTGTTGCGAAGACTTTGCTGTGGCTGCAGTTGTATCTCTTTTGTCAGCAGTTCTTCCTTTATCCTTTTGATTTTTACTTTGAGTTGATTTCTTTGAGGGTTTAGAAGCATAGAAACTGAATTCCTCTTCATCATCACTCAAAACACAAGAGTTATCACTATCATTGTTTGAAATAAATGCACTTCCAGTACTTTTTGTTTCTTTGAAGTGATAAGGTGAGACATGGGTTCTCACACTCTTGTTTCTTGATTTTTCATCCATTTCAAGAGCCTCTACTTTGGCAACCAGTATGTCTAGACCAGTTGTCTTGAGATCTAAGGTGTTCTTGAACATGGACACAGTTTGCTTCTAATTTTCAGGAAAAGTATGGAGCATCTTCTTGTTTAGTTCCTCAGTTGTATATTTCAACTCCAAGATATTCATCTCAGTAACAAGTTGCATGAATCTGTGGAGTTGTTGAGGAATTGATTCACCCTTAATATGATGAAAGGTTTCATATTGTGATCTAAGGGTATCTTTCTGATGATTCTAATCTCATCACTCCCTTCACAGAGAGTATGAAGTATCTTCCACAAGGAATTTGTTGTTTTGTAGTTTTCACACCTGATCAATATCTCTTCAGGCAAAGCCATACTTAGCAAACTATATGCTTTAATATCAACTTTGACCTTTTTGATATCATCGGGTGACAGATCTTTGGTGCTGATCGGTTGATTCTTATCATTATAATCCGGCCTAAGAGTAGGTGGAATATAAGGACCTTCAGTGATGGACTCCCACAATTCAGAATCAGTGTAGTTCACATGATTCCTGAACTTGATTTTCCAGGATTTAAAATCAGCTTTTGTTTTCAACTTTGGTGGTTGATATGATCCACCAAAAGTACTCATTTTTAACTAAATTTTATGAATTTAACTCTGAATGTTAAAGTAGACAAATCTATCGAAGACTCAGATCTAGTATTCAATTGATGTGAATATAGATCTAAATCAATCATGCAATGAGATAATGCTTGCTAAATGATAAGTTACTAAATTAATTGTTTAAAAGACAATTAAACAATTTTAATACTGATAGATCAATTAATCTAAATCAATGAGCACTTGGCTCTGATACCACCTGTGAATCCAAGGATCTCAATTCAGGAATTATCAGTATTAAAATAATGACAAGTTAATAAGCGTGGAATAATCATTAATTGCTGTTTAATTGTGTTAATTGTTAATTGAAGAACACAATCACAAAGACACAGTAAATACGAACACAATAATTGATTCAAATGTATTTCATTAATATTGAGTAATGATTACAAAAGAATAATTATAAAACTATGAACAATGATTTCTTCAATCGAATTGATGTTGTTATTGATGTGACGGCGGCTAGGGTTACATAATTATGTGATAATCAACAGCCGTAATATTGCTAAAATTGTGTTCTCAAGATGTGAAACCTATGACTCATATTTATAGACATCTTTGAGTTAGTTAAGGAAACACCGGATCTCTTAGGATTTGAAATAGATGTTGACTTGTTGACTTGTTGAATTTTGACAATTTCATACGTCTTCGTCTTCCATAGGAAACTTGTCTTCCGCAGGAGTTCTTGTTCTTCCGTAGGAAACTTATCTTCCGCAGGAGTTTTTGTTCTTCTATAGGAAACTTGTCTTCCGCAGGAGTTCTTGTTCCGTAGGAAACTTGTAAGAATTATATCTACGGATTGACAAAATTGTTCATCCGTAGACGTTTCTTACACTTTGCCAATTACCGGAATTCTACAAGTATATTGTTTCTCTGTCATCATACAAAAAGCAACACATATATTATATGGGTTAACCTATATACTCAATGCATATACATATATACTTATAATCAGTTAAAAACCATTTATTATAAGAATTGATTAAAGTTCTAGGCCTATACAATTTGATCTAGACCTATTTACTCTAGATCTAACACCAAAAGTCCACCACCAGTTGCAAAAGTTTTCTAAAGTTGTTGATGTAGCCGGAAAAAACGTCACGTAAGTCTCCCTTGGCACTTCCTAACCCGAATCGGACCTATTACGCCTCCATCATCATCGAGGTCATAGACCTTACTCTTTTGGCTTTAATGTAGGGCTTCTGATCGGAGGACACGCCCGGCACCCTCATCTTGATTCTTCGTAAGCGCTCTCTCTCTCTCTCTGATTCTCCTCTTCAACTCAAACTTGATGTGGAGATGTGATTTCAAATGGTTACAGGTAGGGGTGTTAAAAAATATCCGAATCCAAAACCGAATCCGAAATTTTCGAAAATCCGAAATTCGGATATCCGAAATTTCGGATATCTGAAAATTCGGATATTCGAACTTCAGATATCTAAAATTTTGGATTCAGATTCGGATAGTGATTTTCATAATTTTCGGATATTTTGGATATTTGAAATATCCAAAATATCCAAAATATTTTATAAAAAATTAAAAATATTAAATATTAATTAAATATTTTGGATATTTTTAGATATATCAGACATTTTAATAAAAAACTTCGGATATCCGATAAAAATTACCATAAAAATTATTACATTTTTATAAATTTTATTAAATAATACAATTTTTTTTGAATTCGGATATCCGATCGGATATCCGAATTCGAATCCGAAATTTCAGATATCCGAACTTCGGATATCTGAAACTTCGGATTCGGATTCGGATAGTGAAATCCATTATCTGAAAATATCGGATATCTAAATTTCGGATATCCAAATTTGAACACCCCTAGCTGCAGGGATAAGGATGAACTTGTTTGTTTACTGTTAACAAACTTATAAATATTATATTATAAATTTGTATTTTGTTCATTAAGCTTTTGCAGATCACCACAGATATTCAATCATTTGATATTGACGAGCTTTCTTGTTTTAATGTTATATGTTTTGTAAAATTCCCACTCACTAGTTTTAATATTAGTGATGAGCATTCATAGCCCATCCTTAAATTATGTGAGTGGGAGTTCTCAAATTATAAAGAATGGTTTAAGTGGTTATGAGTGAAGGAGAAAGAAAATGTTACTATTCATCTGTAAATTTAAGAATTCACTGTTTAACCATTATAAATTTTTTAATATTTTTAAAAGTTGTTATGGATGGAGGAGAGAGAAAAGGTAATAAAAAAGATATAAAAATATATTATTTAATTGAAAGGAGAGATAAGAAGTAGTGATTTTTAATGTAATTATAAGGATAAAAATAAGAAATGGGACGTGAATGCTCTAATTCCTCAAAATGATTGTGGATCGCATTGCTGCAGATCTTTGTTTATTATTTATGTAGTATATAAATAGATAATTTGAATATAAACAATATCAGATGATATCTTCTGATATTTGAATAATTTACTAAAATAATACAAGAACTTATTTCTTTATCTTTAATCCAATATAAAAAAAACCTATGAGACCCAAAGACTTGCAATGACCATCATCAAGTCCGGGCAAGGAGTCTGAAGAACATGATTAGAGTAGTTAACATATTATTGCTGGTTTGATTAGTATGTCTGCAATGTAACTGTAAACTGCAAGAAACCACATAAACTCATATCTTGAAACGTATTAGCAATGTCAAAGTAAGCCCCAAAATTCTAAGTAAAAAAGTTAAAATGAATATTTATAGACTTACGAGTGTGGCTGTGGAGTAGTCCATTCTTCGTCTAAACAAGCAAACTCCGTATTCTAGTTTATGTATGTTTTCAGATCCTTGTCGCTTCGATTTGTTTTTACGTATGAACATGTATCTAAACAGTTTTTTTAACACCAAGTATACAGATGATTGCTTCAATGTTGGCAAATGACTAGTGTACTGCTTATGATTATTAAAAGGAGTAAAGAAAAAATGTTTGGCATAATGTCATGCTAAGTTATGCTTTTGCATTTAATTTAGCAACTTAACAATGGTGAAAATTGTAACATGGAGATGCTAAAGCTATTAAGAGTAAGTTGTGCTCCTGTGCCACCTGCACAAAGCAAAACAAAACAGGTCCAACGAATTTTATATTCATTCTTTTCAAAAAGCCACCTAAATACCTAATAAAAACAAAATGAAATATGGTAGCAGATACATGGGCATCTATTGAATATATGAGCCAGCAAAGAATGAAGAGAATGATGGAAAAATTGAGAAAGTAGATAAAAAGTAGGAGAAAAGAGAAAGAGAGAAAAGAGAAAGAAGGAGAAAGAATAGAAAATAGAACTCAAGGCAAAAACAAAGAATACTGTGATTCGGAAGATGGAATTTGTAAGAGAAAAGTCATCTTTCAAAGTCAAATAGTTGCCTGCTGAGTCAAATCTCTCCAAAATAAAGTTTCATTCAAAGCACATCTGCAACAAGAAGAACCACAACAAAAGTTGTTGTGCAAGAACCTCAAACTCTTAATAAATGAGACCCTAACCCTATATTCAAAAGTCCATTTTTGAAGCAGTAGAAATCCATAACAAAATGTTCACAAAGAAAAAGATAGAGCTAACCACCCATGCTGACCATAAGACAAACAAAGGATGGTGGAATTGCGGAGGCAAGGATGAAAAAATGAACAAGTAGCTACAGAGATCAGATGATTAAGTCGGCAAAGAAGCATATGAAAATCACATGCCTAATTTTTAGGGAAGACATTTACTTTGCAAATACTATAAATACAATCCTCTAGCACAATCCATCAAACATCCTAACAATCCCAAATCCTCAAGGAAATTTGCAGCTGCCAAACAACCATCAAAAGGAAAAGATGATGGTTACAGAACTGCTCGTAAGTCAAGTCCCTCAAATGTCGATTCTAAGGCAAAATCAACACCCCCAAAGGATCTACCAAATAAATCACCAGCTGCAAACCAAAAGAAAAATATGACTTTGGAGAACGATTCACTAACTCCAAAAGATTCAGAAGGTTTTCACAAGAAGAATGATATCAAAGTATCAAGCAAAGTCAAAAGAACAACATGTAAACTAAAGACATCTGCTAAATTCTTAGATGACCCAAAACCAAATATCAACTAATCAACATTTACCATTGATATGCAACTGATGAAAATCAGACGACCCAAGACTAAACAGACTTGGGTCCCCATTCATCACTAGCAAATATGTTTATGTTCAGGATCATCCACAGGTCAAAACTAACTTATGCTTTATGGATAGTGGATGCTTCCGACACATGACATGTGACAGATCATGCCCACTGGATCTAAAACCATATAACGGTGGATTTATTGCTTTTCAAACTATGTGAAAGAGTTCAATTATAATCTGCTAAGTGTGTCTCAGTTGTGTGATAAAAACATAACACTCTTTTCACAGACCATGAAAGTATTGTCCTATCCCCTATGTTTCAAATTCCAAATAATAAATACTTTTAAAAGCTCCTAGAAGGACAACATGTAAATGCTCAACATGCCATTTACATCACATTCAGAAAATATATTATGTTTCATTTTCAAAGCTCCCCTAAATGAGTCCTCGTTTTGGCACAAAAGATTGGGACATGTAAATCTCAAAAACATGAATAAACTAGTTTAAAATAGGTTAGTCATAGGACTACTAAACAAAGAGTTTGCATTTGCTGACCATTGTGTTGCCTGTCAAAAGGGAAAGCAACATAGATTTTCTCATAATTCCAAAAAATTTAATTCAGCCACAACTCCTCTGCATCTGTTACACATGTACTTATTTCGGTCAACAGGTGTAAAAGTTTGGAAAGAACATCATATTGCTTGGTAATAATAGATGATTTTACAAGTTTCACTTGGGTTTTATTTTTACAAAACTAAAGATGAAATTGCTAAAATTTTAAAATCATTTATTATCAAAATTGAGAACCAAATAAATCAAAAGGTTAAAATAATTAGATGTGATCAGGGCACTAAATTCAAAACCACTCCCTTGATTCTTTTTGCGAATCCAAAGGCAATATAGTGCTCGTAGAACTTCTCGGCAAAATGGAATTGCTGAGAGTGGAGATAGGACACTTATTAAGGCTACAAGGACTATGTTGTCTTACTTTAAACTTCCTATAACATTCTGGGCTGAAGCAGTCAGCACTGCGTGCTATATTCAGAATAGGATGTTGATAGTCAAGACACATGAAAAAATCTCTTATGAATTATGGCATAAAAGAAGACCATTCATAGGGTTCCTAATACCCTTTGGATGTTCATGCACCCTTTTAAATACCAAAGATTATTTATCCAACTTTGCTGAGAAATCAGTAGATGGGTTATCTATAGTATACTTATCACAAGCTAAAGCTTATAGAGTATATAACAAAATTGACCACACTATTAAAGAATCTGAAAATGTCGTATTTAATGAAAATTACTCAAATAGTGTTAGAAATACCCCAACTTGGATGTTTGATATACATGGATTCACAAATGCATTTAACCATTTGATTGAGAATGTTTCAGGAGACCCTTTCAACAGGTCATCAAACATACAAGTCCCAAGTGCCGAATACCACTGAGTAGGTATATCACATGGACTAAGCCACAACGAGTAATCTGCTGATATAGATCAACCACATTAAGAAGAAACAAATGCTAGTACCACAAACAATGTGGGTCATCCATCACTTGCTCATTATAACTCATCTATTGAAAAGTCTCATGATCATTGTGGTACTACATAATCTCTTGACAAGGAACCTAGTATGACAAATGTTGAAGATATAGTCTATTCGGCATTTGAACAAGTCATTGCATCTACTGAACTTCCTGAAACAATTTTCTCTAACTTGGATCTATCTCAGCAACTTCAAGTAATCCCAAGACTAAGAATTCATAAAAAGCACCCAGTTAAGAATGTTATTGGCAATGTAAATGCTGGTATCATAACAAGAAGTAGGGTGAATAAAGCAAATAGCTTTTTGTTCTCATGCTTTCATTCTCAACTAGAATCAAGGAAAGTTGATGAGGCCTTAAGAAATAACATCTGGGTAGAAGCTATACAAGAGGAGTTTTTTTAATTTGCCAGACAAAAGGTTTGGAAACTATGAGCACTTTAAGGGAAAGACTGCAATAGGGACCAAATAAGTTTTTAGAAATAAGAAGGATGACAGGGGCATTGTTATCAAGAACAAAGCTAGACTTGTAGAAGGGTATACATAAGAAAAGGGATTGACTATGATGAAGTCTTTGCTCCTATGACCAGGCTTGAAGCAATCAGAAATTTTCTAACATTTGTTGCCTGCAAAGACTTCAAGGTGTTTCAGATGGATGTCAAAAGTGCATTCCTCTATGGTGAGATTGATAAAAAAGTTTATGTCTGCCAACCTTCTGGCTTTAAAAATCCTAAGTATCCAGATCATGTATGCAAACGTGATAAAGCTCTTTGTGGTCTCTATCAAACTTTAAAGAAATGTTACGAGACACTCTCTTGAAAAATAGATATACCAGAGGATTTATAGATAAACCTCTCTTTATCAAGAAAGTTGTTTTGGACATCATACTTGTACAAGTCTATATGAATGATATCATATTTGGGTCTACTTATGAGAGATTGAGCAACGTCTTTGAACAAAGTTAAAGATGAGTTAAATGGGAGAACTCACTTTCTTTCTAGGGCTATAAGAAAACAAACCTCTGATGGTATTTTTGTAAATCAATCTAAGTATGTTCTACATATCTTAGTAATATTTCAAGCTACTGATGCTAAGGCTGCAAAAACCCCTATTTCTAAGACATGTCCATCAACTACTGATCTTGAAGGGTAAACAGTTGATCAACATCAGTACAAAGTAATCATTGAATCAGCAGTAGTTATGAAGATGACGATGATGAACCTTGATCAGAAACCCCACCAAAAAGTACTAAAGAACCCGAAATAGTTTTATCATCAGATGAATCATGTAATAATAACGTTTGTGATCAAGTAATTCCAGAACATTACAATTCCATCGTTATTTTAGAATCATCACACAAATACAAAATTATTCTCATTATCCCGAAGAATTAAGAGACTATAAAGTTGTTGATTTTGATGATGAAAACGACTTTGATGTGTGGAATGAAGATCAAAATAAGTGCATGACACTATAACAACATTCAAGCATTACAAAATCAAAAGTGCAATATCAATAATAACACGTAAAAAAACAAACAAAACAAGCAAACAAACATACCCTGTATATGTTAGGACCGTGTACGTACGGAGTACTAACTGATTCTTCGTTATACCTGATCAAATAGTGCAGAATCCTATTTGATTGGCGATCCAATCAGGGAGAACGTAATCAAGATCAAACCTAACGATTAGAAAACGTTAAGAACAGACTAGGAATGATCTGGGACGTTCTATGAACTTGGAATGGACGAACAGGACGCTCTGGGTCGGCTAGGGTTGCAAGTATTCGAAGTGTTACATTTTTCCATGAATTAAGTGGTATTTATAGGTTACAGCTATCATTCGTACGACTGAACCAAGCGACTGGCTCAGTCGTGCGACTGAGTCATACGATTGGTTTATTCGGACGACTGAGTCAGTCTTACGACTCAATCGTACGATTGACTCAATCACCTGATTCATTCGTGTGACTGGCCCATTCGCACGGTCCAGTCGTGTGACTGAATCAAATAACTTAGTTAAACACATTCTTGAACCTTTGATGGTTCAAATCTATGTCTAACAACCGTAAACCTATATAACATTGTCATATATGCGTGCACTAATAATTGATATGAATAGATATAACATGTAAACAACCAATAAACATAAAGGAAGAGATTCTCATTATAATAATCAAACGTTACATATGTGTTACAAGAAGAAGTTCTATAACAGTTAAGCTCACTAGACTAGAACCGGGGACATGTGTACCAACAAACTCCCCCTTGGACCTAGTTCTATCTAGACTTTGACTTCTTTCTTGAATTCTTCAAATATCTTCTTCCTATCTTCTGTAGAAACCCCAGAGTGAATATCGAGTGCGAAGCATAAACGTATGACGTGTTGGAACTGAAGTGCTTGCACGATATCTTGAGTGTCAAAAAACAGTGGCCACTTGTACAAGATGTATACATCTGAAGCAGACAAGTTAGTTAGCCACATAGGGTCAAATACCCTAACTGTCTCGACCTTCCTATCTTTCTCCAAAACTATGACGGGCTCACCTATGCGCCAGTCATAGTACCACCATTTAAAATGGGGTGCAAAATCCTGTGGCATTTCCCTCAATGGAATACGCGACATTGTGCGCGGAGGGTGTCATCCCAAGACCACCTTTGGTCTTCCTGAGGTGGAATCAACCTCTGTCTTATGAATTAACCTTCTGGGCTGTTGAGGTTTAAAGTTTACCCACCTCGTATGATACTCTTTCTTCAGTGCCTGCTCAAACCATCCTGATATCTTTCCTGGAACAGTATACAGGAGGTTCAAGTTGGCTAGACGGTTAAGCTCAAATCCAGGGAGAGTTTTCAGATCGTGTGGGAATCTGAAATATTCAATTCCCTTCTCCCTCTTGATAGCATACACCTTGAGATCCTCAAGGTATGCCCAGCTGATAATTTTGCTAGACACCTTCTGATGTTTCTTTATCTTGTAAAGCTTGGTGTAGGCATTTGACTTGTTTGGCGCACGCTGTTTCTTCATCTCCTCCAGGCAGGCTATCCATTCAGCCTGTTTTACTGCCAGATCAGCATCATTTGCCTGAGGAGCTTCTGCTGTAGCTGCTTTCGCAGCAGTCATCTCTTCTACCTTATCGAAGATGTTGTTGTCAAATGTTTCCCCCAGATCTGGGAGAACTTCGCCTTCGGCGTTAGTATACTGAGGATAGTCATCAGCTATCACGTCCTCAATCTCCACTTCGTCAACGTCTCGCAATTCATCATCACTGACTATGTCAACCTCTGGAGCGTCTTTCACTAGCTCGTCAGGATTCAGACTAAACAGTTCTGCAATTTGAGCATCTGTTAAGTCGTGAATAATCTCCCCGTCCTCAGCAGTGTAGCTAACTGATCGTTGAACAATCCCTTGTAGATCAAGGATCATTGTCAATTTAGAATCAATGTGACGGAGGGGCACTACATCGTGTTCATCTACTTGTTTAGCTGAACCTGTTTAACAACCAATTACAACACAAGTAAGTACACATTAAGCACATAATAAGGTTGGTTGAACTTTTTCATTTTATCTATAAAGCACAAAATTTGATACAAATATTCAAGTACAAAGTTTAAATAGTGAATAGACGTCTTTGCCTTGAATCTGAGCTGTTTCTTCTGTAGAGTGAGAGGTAGACGGAGCAGAAGAAGAGGCCCTTTGATCTTGTTTTCTTTTTGTTCTTTGTTCTTGCTCAGGATCAGAGGGAGATGTAGCTGCGTCTCCTTCATCGTCGTCACCTTCTCTGTCTTTTTCTTCATCATCACCTCCACTATCGTCCTCGTCACTATCATCATCTTCATCATCTTCATCATCATCATCATCCTCATCATCCTCATCATCATCTTGGCCTTCTCCAATCTTAAGGGTCTCACTTTGAGTCCCTTTGAGCTTCAGCATGATCGTCTTGTTTGCAGATTCCAACTCCTCCAGCTTCTTAGCAGTCTCATCTATGTGCTCTAGGAGTCTGGTGATCTGATCAGTTTGTTAAGAGATCAGCTGAGCTTGGGAAGAACTCAACTCTCTCAACTGCTGTATCTGAGCAGTCTTGGCCTCATCTGAAGCCATCAGCTTGACTACCATGCTGTTTAGTGCAGCAAGCTGCTCTACCATAAAAACTGGTGGTATGAATGAGCTGGATGGAGAATATGAGGGTCCTGTTTGGTGAGTAGTGGTGGTTGTGGTGGCTGTGGTGAATATGAGAGAGGGAGTGAATGAAGTGGTAGGCGGTACAGTGGTGGTAGTGGGTTGTATGGTGGTGGTGAGATGTGTGGTGGTGACTGGTGGTGGAATGGGTGTAGTGGTGGTTATGGGAGTTTGGGTGGTTTGAGTGGTTTGGGTAGTGGTGGTGGAAGTGGTGGATGATGTCACGGTAAACCTCAATCTCTTTCCCTTCTTGCCGGAGGGACGAGCCATAGTCTTTTTCCTCTTACCTTTTGATGCAGAGGCTCCCCCTTGGCTACTGATCGGATCCGGGGCATATGAGGGATCAGATGCCGCTGCAGCATCCCCGGACTCCACTGGGCGTCCACCTACCGCCCTCATTCCTCTCTCGGTGGCAACCACTTTGCTGCCAACCCTCTGGGTCAATCCTTCTTCTTCGCTCTCTTCATCATCATCAGGAGGGCAGAAATCATGTACAAACCCGGCAGTCGCCGTGACTGTGTGTGGTGAAGGTGGCTGAGCTGTATGAGTAGAAGGGCCCTCAGAAGAAACTGGCCCACCGTCTCCGTCATGACTATCATCATCATCTGAGTCATTAGATGATATAGCAATCACCTCAGTGTCAGAATCACTGTCGTCATGACGCCATTTGCGCCTCTTGGCGCCATATAATCTGCCCGGGCCAGATGCCCTATCAATCTCTTCATCACTGGCTTGACCTGCTTACCCGATACACCTTCATTCTGCCCAGAGTGGTGTCGTCCATGATCTCCAACACCACAGCATCGCTCTTTTCCTTCGGTAAGTCAGGCAGCTTCTCATCAAAAATCAGCTGAAGAAATCGGGGATACATGCAAAAACCTTCTTTCCCTTTTGCCTCCAAGTTCTCTATCAGATAAGTAAAGATCATGTTGGAGAAGCTGAAAGGATGATTTAGGACCAATGCAACATAAGCATTCTGGATTTGGTCAGATAAATCATCAAATCCACCCCTCCGAGAGGCAATACACTTCAGAATGATGTGTGCCAGATACTTATACTGGGGGCTCAGGTTGCTCTTGTTCAGCACCCCTGAGTTGATGTCCCCACAGTATCCTATCCTTAGGAAGTAACCTCGAACAGTGAGAGGATGTAGCTTTAGTGGATGATCCTCATCGTCTCCCAATCCTAATACTCGATAGGGTTCCACTGATCGATCAACCGATGCTCCCTCCCAGAATGATCGCTGAATGGACTGGTAGGGAGTACATGGTGTAGAGATGGCTCTATAGATACGTGATCTCTTCAGAAAGTCGATGATTCCGACAAACTCACCACCATTCCTTGAGGTGGAATCCAAATTAGCACATATGTTGTGCTTTGGATTGATTGACCAGCGATTAGCCATTGCCGGTAACAAATAACACATGCACGTTAGAACATAAAGAGACAGGGTTTGACCAAATTAGATAGAATCAGTTTAGTTCAATCGTGCGATTGAACGATGCGACTGAATTCAGTCGGTTGAACATTGATACGACTGGGCTTCAATCGGTTAAGCAATAATGCGACTGGGCTTCAATCGGTTCATCTGTCATGTGATTGAGTTCAATTGGGTGACTGAACCTGCGATTGGGTCTGCCAACCGAATGAACTCTTTCGCATGATTCATTCTGCCGATTGAATGAATGTTAGGACCGTGTACGTACGGAGTACTAACTGATTCTTCGTTATACCAGATCAAATAGTGCGGAATCCTATTTGATTGGCGATCCAATCAGGGAGAACGAAATCAAGATCAATCCTAACGATTAGAAAACGTTAAGAATGGAATAGGAATGATCTGGGACGTTCTATGAACTTGGAATGGACGATCTGGACGTTCTGGGTCGACTAGGGTTTCAAGTATTCAAAGTGTTTTTTTTCACGAATTAAGTGGTATTTATAGGTTACAGCTATCAGTCGTACGACTGAGCCAGGCGACTGGCTCAGTCATGCGACTGAGTCATACGATTGGTTCATTCGGACGACTGAGTCAGTCTTATGACTCAATCGTACGATTGACTCAATCTCCTGGTTCAATCGTGTGACTGGCCCATTCGCATGGTCCAGTCGTGCGACTGAATCAGATAACTTAGTTAAACACATTCATGAACCTTTAATGGTTTAGAACTATGTTTAACAACTGTAAACCTATATAACATTGTCATATATGTGTGTAACGATAAACAATATAGATAGATATAACATTAAATAACCAACAACCATATATAGAAGAGATTCTCATTAGCTTGATTAAACATTACATATGTGTTACGAGAAGAAGTTCTATTACATTTAAGCTCACTAGACTAGAACTGGGGACATGTGTACCAACAAACTCCCCTTGGACCTAGTTCTTATCTAGACTTTGACTTCTTTCTTGAACTCTTCAAATCTCTTCAATCTCTCCTCTTTAGAAACCCCAGCACGGATATTAAGTGCGAAGCATAGACGTATGATGTGCTGAAACTGTAGTGCTTGCACTATATCCTGCGTATCAAAAAACAGTGGCCACTTGTACAGCGTATAAACATCGGACGCTGACAAGTTTATTAGCCACATAGGGTCAAACACCCTTATTGTGTCCATCGACCCGTCCTTCTCCAAACAATGACTGCCTCTCCTGAGCGCCAGTCATAGTACCACCACTTAAAGTGTGGGTAAAGTCCTGTGGCATCTCCCTCAGTGGAATTCGAGACATTGGCGTGGAGGTCGCCACTTCAGGACTATCTTCGGTTGACCAGTAATGGGACTCACTTCAGACCTTCTGATGTAATGTGTTACCTGCTGTGGTCTGAAGTTGACCCATCTAGTCCTGTACTCCCTTTTCAGGGCAGCCTCAAACCAGCCTGACATCTTCTTCGGATCAGCGTATAATAGCTTCAGGCGCGCTAGCAGGTTGAGCTCAAAACCAGGGAGAGTCTTCAGATCGTGAGGGAATCTGAAGTACTCTATTCCCTCTCTCTCTTCACAGCATAAACCCCAAGATCCTCAAAGTGAGCCCATGCTCACCTTCATGTTTTTCTTGACTTTGTAGAGTTTGGTGTAGGTATTCTGTGTCGCTGTAGCACGTTGGGCTCGGACCTCGGCGAAGCAAGCCGCCCATTCAGCCTTTCGAATATCGACTTCGGCGTCCGAGGCTTGGGCTTGAACTTGTTGAGGCTTCTGCTCCTTTCTCCTTACCGCTGAGTTTATCCAGAATGTCATGTCAAGGTTGTTTACCAAATCTGGAAACACGTTTCCCTCTTGATCAGTGTATTCTGGATAATGCTGATCTGTGATGTCTTCAATTTCGATTTCTTCAACATCGTTGAGCTCGTCATCATCAGCATCATTAAAAATTGGAGCATCCTTAACAATTTCGTCTGGATTCAGACGAAATATCTCAGCAAGCTGCTCATCAGTAAGGTCGTGAATAATTTCTCCTTCTTCAGGAGTATAACTCACTGACCTTCTGACGATCCCCTGCAGATCAAGAATCATTGTGAGTTGAGTCTTGACCTGTTGGAGGGGAGTAACATCATGCTCATCTTGCTGAAATCCCTTATCTGTTTAAGATCAACATGTAGAGTATCAAACATTAGTATAAACTTAAGTTAATTAAACATTAATCATTAAATATTTACAAGAGTTTCATATAAGTCAAAATCTGAATCAAGTACAAAAGCTTTAGAAATAAAACATCTAATCAGTACTTTTGTCTTGGATCTTTTCTGGACTTCCAGCAGAAGGGGAGGTAGGTGGGGCAGCAGTTAATGCTCCCTGGTCTTGTCTTTTCTTGCTTCGTTTCTCATGACCAGAGGCAGAGGTAGATGCATCTCCGTCCCCTTCATCATCGTCATCATCATTATCTTCATCATCACCTTCCTCGTCATCAGCATCACTATCATCCTCTTCATCATCCTCCTCATCATCATCACCTTCACCTTCTCCTATCTTGAGGGGCTCATTCTGAGTGTTTTTGGAAATCTTAGGTTGTTTGGAAGTTGATTTTTTACCCAACCCAGGAGATGTTTGAACATTCTCTTCCACTCCCTTGCCAGTGATTTTTGTGCTTGATGCAGAAGCTGTCTGGTCAGGAACCGAAGGAGCAGAGTTGACTGCTGTATCCGGATCACAGACTAGAAGAGTTGTCACCACATGATCCTTTATGGGGTTATCATTAATTGGACGTTGTTTGATGTTTAAAAAGGACTCATGTGGTGGTGGCATAACTTTATAACCCAAACCCTCCCCGTTGTTGCGTTCTTTAACCAAGTTTTTCAAAATATGTGAGGAACTAGCTAGACTGTGGAGTCTTTGTTGCAAAGACTCGTTTTCAACTTGTAAAACCGCTCGTTCCTTCTTAGTTTCTTCTATTGTCTTTAAATAAAACTTGATATCATTTTCTTGGTTAAAGGCAACAACTTCAGTTTTTTTTAATTGTTTCTTTAAAGCATCAATCTTTTCTTTATAACTGTTTTCATTCTGTTTTAAGATTCTGTTTGCTTCAGTGCACAATTTTAAATCCTTTACTAAGTTATCATTATGATCTAATAACCTAGCAAATTTCAGGTCAATGCTTTCCCTAAATTTTTCACATTCAACACAAGCATGTTTAGTAAATAATTCATCCTTTGATTCTACCTGTGCCGATGTAGATGTTCCAGCCATGAAAGCATGTTCAGATTGTGCTTCAGACGCAGCATTCAGTTCATTCTCCATAAGCTGATCAACATCAGCTATGTCATCATCCAATTCAGCATTTGCAAGCTCAGCTGAGTTCTCCCCCTCACTTGTTGAGTCTTCATTTAGGTCCTCGACAGAAGCTATGTTGGCTTCACCATCAGATAAGAACCGAAAGGACCAGTCCTGTCCTTCATCACCTTGTGCCACCAAAGACTTGGAATCACTTCCTGCTGGAACTGGCTTCTTATCTTTATCTTGCCTGTTGAACGAGGAGAATAGATTTCCGTTCCTAGTCTTTTTAGGCTTCACACATTCCCTCTTGAAATGTCCTTTCTCACCGCAGTTGAGACACGTGACTTTGGACTTGTCAAACCCAAAAGTAGTATCTTTTGTAGCCACGAGATTCTGCCCTGTCTTCTTCACAAACTTCTTTTCCCGTCGCACAGCACTTGCGAGAGCCCACATAATGTCCATCCTCTCCAACTCATTTTCATCCACCTGCTCATAGTCTTTATCAGCCAAGTGGCAGTTTCCTATCTTCCGTGCAACCAAACCATCATAGGAATGAACCACTGCAGCAAGTAGGTCCATGTGTTCCTTGGCAACTTCCACAGTGACTTTACCCAGGTTCTCAGTTATTAACTTTGTCGAGTGAGCTTCAGTAATACTGTGTTGAACCCTGATGAAACAGATGACTCACCCCCAGACGATGAGCTTTGACCAGATGTATTAGAAACAAATGCAGTCTGCAGAGGAGCATTGGAAGACTTTGCAATTGGAGTTGGAGTCATATTGTAAAGAGTAGGATCCTGAGCATATGCACCCTTCTTCGCCTTATACTTATGTCTGACCTCTTCCTCTCGCAGTTTCATAATAAAGTCATTTATATCCAAAGTCTCGAGAACTGAATTGTGTCTCAAGGCGGAAATAAATGAATCCCATTTTTCTGGAAGACCTTCAGCTAAACTGGCGACCTTTTCTTCTTTAGACGTTGTAACCCCATGAGTGTGGAGTTCACTCATTAGATGATAGAAGCGGTCAATGATGTCATCCAAGCTCTCGTTCCCAATAGCAGAGAAATTGTCAAACTCCTTTTGAGAGCTTTGGCCTTCAAGGATTTCAGAGTTGAGCTCCCTTCATACCTTTTCTCGAGAGCTTTCCAGAATTTGTTACATTGTTTCTGATCCAAATACTGATGGAAGATCTCTTTAGGAATAGACTGGGTGAGCATAGCATAAGCCTTCTTTTCAGCATTATAGGCAGTCTTTTGAGCATCAGTCATTCCACTCAACGTTAATGGCAAACCATCAGCACCAACTGGCATGGTGTAACCAGTCTCAATAGAATTCCATAGATTAGTATCCACGCCATTGAGATGAATCTCAAACCTTTGCTTCCACTGCGGGAACTCATCAATGGATAGAAGCTTAGGCGGCTTATTGTGATTACCAATCTCATTCTCCAGAAGCAGTAGGTTCTGGATCCTTGAGTCTTTCCCTGCTGAGAATGCGAAGTTTTCGGAGTCCATAATGAAGGTTGACTTAAACAGACTGTTATGCGATTGGGAGGTACGATTGGGATGCTATTGACACTAACAGTATGCGATTGGACTTAAACGTGCGATTAGAAAAGGCGACTGACTCAACTTGGCGACTGAAATGGGCGACTGACTCAATCGGGCGATTTGACACAGCGACTGACTCAATCGGGCGAATGACTTGGGCGACTGGGTTCAGTCGTACGATTGAGATAATCGTGCGACTGGGTCTGCTGAAAACATGATTTTTCGCACACTTTGACCTAGTACGCAAGTTTTTGCACCCTAGACGGCTGAAACTCGAAAAATATTGATTTTTTAGAACATGCACACGTAAAGACTCGATTTTTTAGCAGAAAGATTGGATCTTTTTGCGTAAAAACGTAGTCTTTTTCACAAAAACGATTGAATCAACGAAGAATCAAGAGCCTATGCTCTGATACCACTTGTTAGGACCGTGTACGTACGGAGTAATAACTGATTCTTCGTTATACCAGATCAAATAGTGCGGAATCCTATTTGATTGGCGATCCAATCAGGGAGAACGAAATCAAGATCAATCCTAACGATTAGAAAACGTTAAGAATGGAATAGGAATGATCTGGGACGTTCTATGAACTTGGAATGGACGATCTGGACGTTCTGGGTCGACTAGGGTTTCAAGTATTCAAAGTGTTTTTTTTCACGAATTAAGTGGTATTTATAGGTTACAGCTATCAGTCGTACGACTGAGCCAGGCGACTGGCTCAGTCATGCGACTGAGTCATACGATTGGTTCATTCGGACGACTGAGTCAGTCTTATAACTCAATCGTACGATTGACTCAATCTCCTGGTTCAATCGTGTGACTGGCCCATTCGCATGGTCCAGTCGTGCGACTGAATCAGATAACTTAGTTAAACACATTCATGAACGTTTAATGGTTTAGAACTATGTCTAACATCTGTAAACCTATATAACATTGTCATATATGTGTGTAACAATAAACAATATAGATAGATATAACATTAAATAACCAACAACCATATATAGAAGAGATTCTCATTAGCTTGATTAAACATTACATATGTGTTACAAGAAGAAGTTCTATTACATTTAAGCTCACTAGACTAGAACTGGGGACATGTGTACCAACAATGAATCGTCCCTTTCAATCGTGCGGTTGAAGTGCATTCTGGAGTCCAGTCGTATGACACACTCAACCCATTTGCATTCTTCATTCGACCGATTGAATGAGTCGCTCTTATCAATCGTGCGATTGAAGTTTAACCTGGAGTCCATTCGCATGACTCACTGTTCGATTCCATTAAGACTCAGATCAACCAATATTGCGAGTTAGACATTATGCTTAGGTTCTTTAGACTCGCAATCCTATACCTAACTCACTAGTTTCATTGATTTCAACCTTTTAAGTGATTAAATTTGTTTCTTGTTCAAACTTATTATCGGTTCAAAACTAGGTCAAATACATTCTGATTAAAGACACATTCGACTGTAAACATCATCAATCATTCTCGTAATACCTGTATAACAGTGCCAAAATGTCAGAAATCAAGTATAATGGATGTTTGAGATCAAATCAAATTTGGGCAGAGTAACGGTGCGATTTTAAGATTTAGGGCGAATGGGGTCTGCGATCGACTGAGTGCCCTATTTATACTAAAACTCATCTCAGTCGGGCGACTGAACCCATTCTCTCAATTCATTCGGCCGACTCAATCTCCAGTCGTACGACCGAGTCTAATCGCATGACTTAGTCGTGCGATTGAAATTGGGTCATACGATTCACTCAATCGACCAGTTCCATTCGCTCAATTGACCTACATTCGCACGTTTGACCTAGTCGGTCACTTTCAATCGGCCGATTGGGCTCATTCGCATGGCCCAATCGTACGATTGTCTTCAATCGTATAGCTCATTCGTATGACCGGATCATACTCATCATGAAGTTGTGCGATTGGGCCATACTTGTGCCATTTTAGTCATTTCATTTACCGACACATAGTTTTTTTTTCTTAAACAATTGATAAAACATTATGTGCAATTGATCATCTCAGACATGATCACTTTTAAATTAACACACCCACTGATCACCTCAGACGTGATCCATTTATCCACCCGATCACCTCAGACGTGATCCATTTATCCACCCGATCACCTCAGACGTGATCCATTTATCCACCCGATCACCTCAGACGTGATCCATTTATCCACCTGATCACCTCAGACGTGATCCTTTTTAACCTTTCAGAAACATTTAGTTTAAGTAAACATTAAGCTCGTTTAGTGACATTAACAGATAACAATATACACAGTCCGACATTGACACACTTATACTAATAAATTGAAAGAAATTTTAAACTACGAACAAAATGAACATCTTTTTGTGATTTTTGTTAGGGCAGGTTTGTGTAGCCTATTAGCATTGACATTATATCAAGAACAGACTCATTTGGAATCAGACAGGCATATACACCATTACTTGGAATCTTTTATTTGTATTTAACTTTAAACACTTGCATAAATTTCATATCATAGTTTTCTCACTCATCTAAGATTACTAAGATCTAACTGGGAATCATGCTTGATATGATACGTAACGTACTTTGATTATCAACTTCAGTCGGTGCATACATGACGATTGTCAGTATATTTGTCCACTTAAATCCATACACAGACTTTTGACATGTATTGGTGAAGAATTAAGTTATATTATTTCAACCAACATTTGTGGATCCCAAGCTTATATGGTAATCAATATTCCTTAGAGGACTTTCGAGCGGTCTATAGGTATTTTGACAAGAAGAGACTATTCTTAGAGCTTTCAAAGAGAAGCCAATCCTCAGGTCAGTGCCATCGCACAGCAGAGAGGCGGCAAACAACAATGAATTCTAGAATATGTAGGTTATGCTTATCCTTAGGTCAGTGCCATCGCACAGCAGAGAGGCACACAACCTATCTCCTTGTTAGAGCATTTCTTATTTTCTTTTTCACATAACGCACCAACAACGTTTTGTTATCAGCATGATTGCGCTTGTATTCAATTTTTCTTTTGCTCTTTTTGTAGTCACACGCACACCTTTGGTGGCGTTTATTTGCTCGTTATCCCTTATTGGAAATAACTGATTGTGTTAACCAGTGATAAGATGGGATCCCACAGTCGGTTGAACCATTTAGTTTAGATTGAGTTTACCAATGACGTTTACTCGTCTATTGTGTTGAATCTACCGACACATCGTATAGTGAACTAGCACCTCCCTATATCAACTTTCTCCGTATAATTACAATACCAACCAAGCGTACTATCATTTTCCCATTTTGTTAGACTTAGACTTCTCGGATTTATAATTTTTCTGTGATTTAATTAACCTTGCAAAACCGAAAATCCTTTTGGTGTTCCAAGTAACCCGATGCCTGTGTACTATCACTTTCCAGTTTATTGAGTCACATTTCCTGTCTTTTTGTCTATGCCTTTTCAGCTTTACTTACCTCCCCCCTTTTTTTAAGTAAATGAATACTGAAATAAATGATCTCCCCCTAAAATTCTAAAACAGAAAATCTTTTTGTGTTTTTGGATTTTTATACGCAAGGAAATTAAAAAAAATTAAAATAAAAGAAATACTAAAAAATTTAAAAAAAGGGTGTCGGACTAAGTAGCTGTTTCTTCTAATATAACATCACTTTTCTTTTTAACCCCGTTGACCTCTAGTAGATAGAAAAATCTGGGTTTATCAAATGGCTTGGTGTAGAGGTCAGCGCGTTGAAAATCCGTGTTAATTTTACCACATCAATTAAATGTTTTTCATAGCTGTCGCGTATGAAGTGATACTTGATGCCTATGTGTTTGGTCTTAGGATGTTGGACCGGAGTTTTAGTTACTGCAATTGCAGCAGAATTATCAACATATATAGGAGTAGAAGTGAAATGCAAACCGTAGTCCCGTATTTGCTGTTGTATCCAAATGATTTGAGAGCAGCAGCTGGCGGCGGCAACATATTCAGCTTCACAGGTAGATAGAGCAACTGATGTCTGCTTCTTGCACTGCCAAGTTACCAATCTCCTCCCAAAAATTGACATCCTGCTGACGTAGACTTGTAATTCATTTTGCAGCCTCCATAATCGGAGTCACTATACGGCGTTAGCTCAAAGTCATCATCATGAGGATACCACAACCCCAGTGTTGGTGTACCCTTCAGATAACGAAAAATCCTCTTGACTCCAATTAGATGATTGACTTTGGGTTTCGCTTGATATCGGGAACATAAACATGTGGCATACATGATATCTGGACGAGAAGCAGTGAGATACATGAGAGATCCGATCATCCCACGATACATGGTGGCATCCACCAAATCCCCATTCTCATCAGGAGCCACATCATGATTTGTGGCGAGTGGGGTACCGGCTGCAGTGACATTTTCCATATCAAAGCGACTAAGAATGTCACCGACATACTTAGTTTGATGCAGAAAGATGCCGGTAGGTGTTTGATCCACCTGTAATCCTAGGAAGAACTTCATTTCTCCCATGGCACTCATCTCAAACTCAGCCTTCATCACAGATTCAAACTCTTTACATAACTCTTCGTTTCGTGAACCGAAGATTATGTCATCCACATATATTTGCACCAGAAGCAATCACCATCCTTTTCTTTGATGAACAATGTACAGTCAATCACACCCCTGCGAAATCCATGTTTCAACAGATGGGTGGAGAGTTTTTCATACCAAGCTCGAGGAGCCTGATGTAGCCCATACAGAGCCTTGTCTAACTTGTAGACTCTGTCCCGATGATAAGGATCTTCGAATCCTTCGGGTTGACTGACATATACCTCTTCACGGATTTCCCCATGCAAGAATGCACTCTTAACATCTAGTTGATAGACTTTGATCTTCATGTAAGAGGCGTAGGCTAGAAAGATGCGAATAGCTTCCATTCTAGCTACTGGAGCAAAGACTTCATTGTAGTCGATTCCTTCGACTTGTCTGAAGCCCTGAACAACCAACCGTGCCTTGTTGTCTGATAACAACACCCTGGTCATCCTTCTTGCACTTTAGTACCCATTTGGTACCAATTACTTTGACTCCTTTGGGTCGGTCAACAAGAGTCCACACTCCAAGTTTCTTGAACTGTAGCAACTCCTCTTGCATAGCATTGACCCAGGCTTCATCCTTAAGGTCATCACTTACGTGTTTGGGTTCAATTTGAGAAACAAAACATTGTAAGCTCCATCATTCACGTAGCCCTTTTCCATTACTTCAGCGTAATCAGCAGTGTACAATCGACTTCTAGTCTGCACTCCGGAGTGAAGATCACCAATGATAGCATCTGGCGGATGACTTGTACTGATCCTAGTCAAGGGAGTTGTAGGAACAACAACTTCAGAGTCCATAGTTGTGACTGGAGGTTCAGTATCTGTATTTCTAGATGCGGGTGAAGCAGCTGAAGAGCTTCCTTCATGATCAACATTAGGTGACTGTACTGGTTCAGTTGCTTCTTCATCCTCTGATGAGTCCTCACTATCATCCTGATCAGCTGAGGCAGATCCCGATGAACCACTTGCAGGAGTTGTATCGCTAGTATCCAGATTCGGTGAATTTAGAACATCGTGGATCATCTGAGTAGCAATATCATCATCTGAATCTATCTGAGGAAGATTGAATGATTTGAAAAAGCCATCGTAGTCAAAGAATGACGATGGACCTTTTCCAGCAGGGGGGATAGTGAAACGTTGAACATCAACATTGCACCATACTTCTACCTGACCAGTAGAGGTTTTGTAAACTCGTTTGTCGGGTATACTGTATCCCAGAAAGATCCCCTGATCTGCCTTTTCATTAAATTTGCCTTCTTGAGTTTTCTTCAGAAGCGTACAAGGAGCACCGAAAGGTTCCAAATACTCCAAGTTTGGTTTACGCTTCTGTAGTAACTCATAGCAAGTCTTCCCGTGCCGCTTCACTACTGACACACGATTGAGTGTGTAGCAGGCATTGGCTACAGCTTCGTTCCAGAACTGCACTGGCAGTTTTGAGTCTGCCAACATAGTCCTGGCGGTCTCGATCAGACTCCTGTTCTTTCGCTCAGCAACTCCATTCATCTATGGTGTGTATGCAGAGGTGAATTGATGAACAATTCCCTTTTCTTTGCAGAAAGCATCCATCCACTGATTCTTAAACTCGATTCCATTATCTGAGCGAATCTTTCTCACCTTCAGTTTGTAAAGTGATTCCAGAGTGGTGACCAACACTTTGAATGACTCAAAGGTTTCTGACTTTGCTTTCAGAAACATCACCCACGAGAATCGTGAGTAGTCATCAGTGACTACGAAGCAGTACCAGTCTCCTGCGATACTCTTCGTGCTAACTGGACCGAATAGATCCATGTGTAGTAGCTCCAGGGGCATCTCAATAGAATTGACATTCTTGTCTTGTGAGATTTTCTGGTTTGCTTTCTTTCTTGCATGAGACACAGAAATCAGGAAGCTTGAAGTTCTTGACAGGAACTCCATCAACTAAGTTGTTATGAATCAGATGATTCATCTTCCTATGATTAATGTGTCCCATTCTTCTGTGCCACGAAATGGAGTCCTTCTCTGTTGCTTTAGATAAGAAACACTGAACTGTAGAATCAGAGGAAGAAGCATTAGACATATCTAGTACATATAGATCATTGTACCTGGATGCCGACATTAAGACCGCTCCTCTGGAATCTCCATCTCTTTCTTCAGTATGTAACACTTGCGGTTGTCAAACATGACTTTGAAGCCCTTGTCACAAATCTGAGACACAGAAAGCAGATTGTTTTCTAATTGCTGAACAAAGTTAACTTTGTCGAACCTTACCTTTCATTACCTACTTCTCCTTGAGCAGTAATGTACCTCCTTTGTTACCAGCAAAGGAAACGTGTCCCCCTTTAATTTGTTTGACATTGAAAAGGAGAGACTTATTTCCCGTCATGTGCCTGGAAGCTCCGCTATCTACGATCCATGTATTTGTAGACGCACTATAGCGGACAACCTGCACATAAGAGAAAATAATCAGTTAAGGAGGGGGACCCAAGCCTTGACTGGCTTGGGTTTCCCAGAGGAATCAACCATCATGAATTCGACCCACTGTCCTTTATCAGTGGGTGGAATCTCAACTTTCAGCTTGTCCTCATTTTCAGACACATCAGTCGTTTTGGCTTTCCACAAACCATCCCTGTGAAAGGATTGTTTGTGGTAAACCTTAGACTGATTTACAGTTTGAGCATACGGTTTAGATTCAGAAACAGGTTTTGCCGCTGGCATCACAGACTTGTCAGTAACTTGTCTGTGTTGCCTTTGGCGTGGAGGAGACGAAAACGACCTAGAAGGTGTTTTAGACCTAATAGGTGTTTTCGATCTAACAGGAGTCTTAGATCGCTGTTTTGAATCTAAATGAACTTTGTTGTTCAGCTCAACCTTAATTCTTGGAGTCTGATAGCGAGGACAATTTGTCGAAATATGACCGCGCTGTCCACAAGTATAGCAGGACCTCCATTCATCAGGGCTAGGAGATCTCTTGTGGGGCGGTGAGTAAACTTCAGGTTCTTTCTTTTGTTCTCACTTTTAAGACTTTCACCTCCCTTGACAAATTTAACTTGTTTAACATATGTGTGTTTTGTCTTGAAAGATGATGGATTCTTGTTTCACTGATTTAGATTGAGTATTTTTGGAAATCTTAGGTTGTGTGGTAGTGAATTTTGACCCAACCCAAGAGATGCTTGAACATTCTCTTCCACTCGTTTGCCAGTGATTTGTGTGCCAGTTGTGCTTGATGTAGATGCTTTCTGGTCAGTAGCCGGAGGGGCAGATTTAACTCTGTGTCCGGATCGCTGACCAGAGGAGTTGTCACCACATGATCCTTTATTGGGTTATTATTAATTGGACGTTGTTTGTTGTTCAAAAGGATCTCATGTGGTGGAGGCACTACTTTGTATCCCAAACCTTCCCCGTTGTTGCGTTCTTTAACCAAGTTTTTCAAAATATGTGAGGAACTAGCTAGACTGTGGAGTTTTTGTTTCAAAGACTCATTTTCAACTTGTAAGACCGCTCGTTCCTTCTTAGTTTCTTCGATTGTCTTTAAGTAAAACTTGATATCATTTTCTTGGTTAAATGCAACAACCTCTGTTTCTTTTAACTGTTTCTTTAATGCTTCAACCTTTTCTTTATAGCTGTTTTCATTTTGTTTTAAGATTCTGTTAGCCTCAGTGCACATTTTTAAATCATTTACTAAGTTATCATTGTGATCTAATAACCTAGCAAATTTCAGGTCAATGCTTTCTCTAAACTTTTCACATTCAACACATGCATGTTTAATAAATAAGTCATCCTTTGATTCTACCTGTGCTGATGTAGACGTTCCAGCCATGAAAGCATTTTGGGGTTCAGAATGTGCTTCAGATTCAGCATTCAGTTCATCCTCAACAATTTGATCAACAGCAGATATGTCATCATCCAATTCAGCAGTATTAGGCTCAGCTGAGTTCTCCCCCTCACTCGCTGAGTCTTCATTTAGATCGTCAATGGATGCTATGTTGGCTTCACTATCAGATAAGAATCGAAAGGACCAGTCCTGTCCTTCATCACCTTGCGCCACCAAAGCCTTTGAGTCACTGCTGGTTGAAACTGGCCTCTTCTCTTTCTCTTGCTTTGTGAAGAAGGAGAATAGGTTTCCATTTCCAGTCTTCTTAGGTTTGACACATTCCCTCTTGAAGTGTCCTTTCTCCCCACAGTTGAAACAGGTGACTTTTGACTTGTCGAAGCCGAAAGTAGTATCTTTTGTAGCCACTAGATTTTGACCTGTTTTCTTCACAAATTTCTTTGCTCGTCGTACAGCACTTGCGAGAGCCCACATAATATCCATCCTCTCCAACTCATTTTCATCCACCTGCTCGTAATCTTCATAGCCAAGTGGCATTTTCCTATCTTCCCAGCACCAAACCATCATAGGAATGGACCACAGCAGCAAGCAGGTCCATGTGTTCCTTGGCCACTTCCACAGTTACCTTACCCAAGTTCTCTGTTACTAACTTTGTCGATTGAGCTTCAGTAACACTGTGTTGAACCCCTGTTGAGACCGTTGACTCACCAACAGATGATGAGCTTTGTCCAGATGCAGATGTATTAGTAACAAAGGCAGTTTGCAGAGGAGCATTTGAAGACTTGGTAATAGGAGTTGGAGTCACATTGTAGAGTGTCGGATCCTGAGCATATGAACCCTTCTTTGCCTTGTACTTGTGTCTAACTTCTTCCTCTCGTAGTTTCAGAATAAAGTCATTTATATCCAATGTCTCAAGAACTAAATTGTGTCTCAAGGTCGAAATAAACGAATCCCACTTTTCAGGAAGTCCATCAGCCAAACTGGAGACCTTTTCTTCTTTAGACGTGGTTACCCCATGAGTTTGAAGTTCACTCATCAGATGATAGAAGCGGTCGATTATGTCATCCAAACTCTCATTCCCAATAGCCGAAAAATTATCAAATTCTTTCTTAAGTGCTTTGTCCTTCAAAGATTTCAGATTTGAGCTCCCTTCATATCTTTTCTCGAGAGCTTTCCAGAATTTCATACTTTGTTTATGATCAGAATACTGATGGAAGATCTCTTTAGGAATAGACTGGGTGAGCATCGCATAAGCTTTCTTTTCAGCATTGTAGGCAATCTTTTGAGCATCAGTCAGTCCGCTCAACGTTAAGGGTATTCCATCAGCACCAACTGGCATGGTATAACCAGTTTCAATAGCGTTCCAAAGATTAGTATCCACGCCATTGAGATGAATCTCAAACCTTTGCTTCCACTGCGGGAACTCATCAATAAACAGAAGCTTAGGTGGCTTATTGTGATTACCAATCTCATTTTCCAGTAACAGTAAGTTCTGGATCCTTGAGTCTTTCCCTGCTGAGAACGCGAATTTTTCGGAGTCCATAATAAATGTTGACTTAAACTTGAAAACAAACTGTTAATGCGATTGGGGAGTACGACTGGGATGCGATTTACACGAACAGTATGCGATTGAACTCAAACGTGCGATTGAACAGGCGACTGAGACACTTGGGTGACTGAACAGACCGACCGACTCAATTAGGCGACTGAACTGTGCGACTGACTCAATCGGTCGATTGGACTAGACGACTTACTCAATCGGGCAAATGAACAGGCGACTGGACTTCAGTCGTACGATTGAGATAATCGTGCGACTGAGACTGCTGAAATCGAGATTTTTTAACTTTAGACCTAAAACGCAATTTTTGACACCCTAGACGGCTGAAAGTCGAAAAATATTGATTTTTCAGAACATGCAAACGTAAAGACTTGATTTTTAGCAGAAAGATTGGATCATTTCGTGTAAAAACGTTGACTTTACCAAAAACTTGATTGAATCCACGAAGAATCAAGAGCCTACGCTCTGATAAACAATTGTGAAGTCGCTGGATCGGTAAACATCCAAGCATGTTCTTGACGGAAGGATAAAAACCAAAAGACAATCAATAACACAACAATAATTGAATGATTTTATTGATAAAACATAACGATTTTAAGCTCGTTACAACTTAAGAATGAAGACTTTTGGCAAGGGGAGATCGAGCATGATCTCCCCCTCATCCGGCAGCGCCTCGGCGTCGGGCACACTATCAAAAACCCTTAAGTTTCTACACATTGAAACTGGTATATATAGGCCTCGGCCCTATTAGATGCGACTGGGCCCATCCGTGCGATTGGACCATGCGTATGGTTCAATCGTACGACTGGACCATGCGTATGGTTCAATCGTACGACTGTACCATTCTTATGGTTCAGTCTTACGAATGCCCCAATCGCATCTCTCAGTCGCACGACTGGTCCATTAGCATGGCTCAGTAGTACGACTGAGTCTCATTCGTATATGCTCCTGCGAATGACCCAGTTTCATGTGTTTACAAGGTGTATAACATTAAGCCTAGACTATTCGTCAAGCGACGGACACACTATATATGACAATATATGTTCCAACAAATTCCCCTTGGACGTTGCTTGCGAATAGTAGATAATACCTCTTACAATCTTCAGTCAATCTTTGCTCTAGTTTCCAATAGAATCAAACGAACAACCATTAGCCAACGTTGCCGATCCGTCAGGTTACTACAGTATCCCTGAAAATGAATTTAGGCACAATAGCTTTCGTTTACTTTGTAGAACACCATCATAGCAGCAAGATTCCCCATATGACTGATTTTTCCAGATAATGACATGAACAGTTTTCCATTGCTTCAATCTTCACACAGTCTAACCTGATTAACATTAACAACTGTAGAGATTCCCCCTCATATTCAGCATATCCCAAATATAAACATTATGCTCTCATGGCGTCTTCAAACGGTGTATTGGGCAAAAGGTTGAAGGTTCCAATCCACAGCTAACAATATCAAACAAATCAGCATGCACGTAGATTCATCATCAGAAACCTGCTCACATCATCACTTTCTGATTGCGTCTTCAATTTCTCTATACATGGATTCCCCCTAAGAACGAGAATCCTCTCTGTGCGGATAAATATAACTTGATTGGCCCATAAATAGTTAGATGCTCCTGACTACCCCACAAAATCAGCACCGACGGCTGACATCTTCTCTTCTCTCTTTCGTGTTCTATCAACATTCACCTATTCTGGAAGTCCAACGAATAATGGGGTATCCATCGAACTTGTTTGACATAAGAACCTCAGGGTGAATGTCCTTTGCTCATCCTCAACTCTTGCATAGACTCTCCAGGAAAATCTTCACTATTGACTCGAAGACGAACTATACATGACCCGATAATTTTCCCAAAAAAAATTATTTTACCAATCTTTTTCAGAAGGCTTCCCGACTGATAAAAATGGTTTAGGGAAAAATTCGTGCAAGAAGCTGTTCCACACTCTTTTTTTTGGTCTGGAAAAAATGCGGATGAGTCAATGCGGATGGCTCATTCGAGCGATTGAATATACGACTGGTCCAGTCGCACGATTGAACATACGACTGGTCCAGTCGCACGAATGGTCCATTAGCATGGTCCAGTCGTACGAATGGTCCATTCGCATGGTCCAGTCGTATGAATGGTCCATTCGCATGGGCCAGTCGCATGAACGGGTCTGCACGCAGTTTTTCAGATCTGCAGCCGCCAGGGCTGCCCAAAACCCTAATCTGACGAATTTACGTAAACCGAATCAAGATAGACATCATCAGATTCGCAAGGGTGATAGGAACGTGGTTTCGAATTCGATTTTAACATAGAAACACCACACGTACCCAGATCTGAGCAAAACACGAAGAACACGAAGTGGGTTTAACGTCAAGATTTGAAATTTGATCCAGAAATCAAGAGCTCGGGTTGCTAGAATGATTGTTAGATCATTCTAGCAGTAACCGGCTCTGATACCACTTGTTAGGACCGTGTACGTACGGAGTACTAACTGATTCTTCGTTATACCGGATCAAATAGTGCGGAATCCTATTTGATTGGCGATCCAATCAGGGAGAACGTAATCAAGATCAAACCTAACGATTAGAAAACGTTAAGAACGGACTAGGAATGATCTGGGACGTTCTATGAACTTGGATGGACGAACAGGACGCTCTGGGTCGGCTAGGGTTGCAAGTATTCGAAGTGTTACATTTTTCCACGAATTAAGTGGTATTTATAGGTTACAGCTATCATTCGTACGACTGAACCAAGCGACTGGCTCAGTCGTGCGACTGAGTCATACGATTGGTTCATTCGGACGACTGAGTCAGTCTTATGACTCAATCTTACGATTGACTCAATCACCTGATTCATTCGTGTGACTGGCCCATTCGCATGGTCCAGTCGTGCGACTGAATCAGATAACTTAGTTAAACACATTCTTGAACCTTGATGGTTCAAATCTATGTCTAACAACCGTAAACCTATATAACATTGTCATATATGCGTGTACTAATAATTGATATGAATAGATATAACATGTAAACACCAATAAACATAAAGGAAGAGATTCTCATTATAATAATCAAACGTTACATATGTGTTACAAGAAGAAGTTCTATAACAGTTAAGCTCACTAGACTAGAACTGGGGACATGTGTACCAACAGTATATCCCACTCAAGAGTAGGGTCTGGGAGGGGTAGTTGGTGGCGAGTCTTTCCTCTATCTTGGGGTTTAGAGAGACCGCTTCCAAAGAGACTCCTGACTCAATAACAAAAGCAATAGCAATAGCAATCAATAGCAAGTAATAGCAAGCATATTATATATCATACAACACATGGGTAAATAACGCATAAAGATTTAGAAAGTGCATACAACAAATACACGACATGTTTCATCTAGAAAGGGCTTCATTTATCCTTCCTACCCACAGATCCCGCTAAAAGTCCTTACTTTTAATTCTACGCCTCTACTCACTCCTATCCTCGATCATGTGCTCAAAGAGGTGCAGGTCTACCATATCCCACCTAATTATCTCGTCCTAAGTCAACCTAGGTCTTCCTCTACCCCTTCTACCCTCTACGCTGATGTTCTTTACTGCTCTAACATGTGTTGTATCATTCTCCTCTTCACGTGCCTAAACCATCATAATCTTCTCTCTCGTATTTTATTTATGATACAAGCCACCTCTAGCTTCTGTCAAAAGACGTCATTTCTTATCTTATCCAGTCTTGTGTGTCCACACATCCACCTCAGCATTCGCATTTCCGCGACCTCTATTTGTCTCTCGTGCGATTTCTTTATGGCCCATCAGTCTGTTCCGTATAACATAGCTGAATGTACTGACACTCTTTATAGTTTTCCCTTTATTTTTGCTGGAAACCGCTTATCACACAAAATCCCTGATGTTGCTCTCCAATTGCACCATCCTGATTGAACACGGTGGGCTACATCACTGTGTATCTCTCCGTCTTCCTGTACGTACGAGCCCAGGTATTTGAACCTAGACTTTTGTGGGACCGCCATACCCTGGATGCTGATTTGGGTGTCCTCTTCAGCTTCACCACTAAAGTTACAATGCATGTATTCCATCTTAGAGCGACTTATCTTTAAGCCTTTGCCCTCTAGTGCTGCTCTCCACTGTTCTAGCCTCTCTATAAGCACCCTTTTAGATTCCGATATTAAGACAATATCATCCGCAAACAGCATGCACCACGGGACTGGCTCTTACATAGACTTGGTTATCTCATCCAACACTACTGTGAAGAGGAATGGGCTCAATGCCGAACCTTATTGGAGTCCCACTTCCACCGGGAATAAGTCTGTGTCTCCGACTGGTGCCCGCACACACACTTTTGCCCCGTCGTACATATCCTTGATTATTTTGATGTACCTCTCTGGTACCCTTCTATGTCATAGACTTTCCAAATTAGTTGACGCGGAACACTGTCATAGGCTTTTTCTACGTCAATGAATACCATATGGAGGTTCCTTTTATTTTCTCTATATTTCTCCATTAGCATCCTTATGACGTGTATGGCTTCTGTCGTAGAGCGTCCTGGTATAAATCCAAATTGGTTTATCGCTATCTGAGTTTCGTGTCTAATTCTTGTGTCAATAACTCCTTCCATAGTTTTATCGTGTGACTCAATAGTTTTATTCCCTGTAGTTTGCGCAACATTGGACATCTCCTTTTTCTTATATATGGGGACTATGACACTGCTTCTCCACTGCTCTAGCATCTTCCCGGTCTTGAAGATAATGTTAAATAAGTCTGTTAGCCATTGCAGGCCCTCATCTCCCAGGCACTTCCACACTTCAATCGGTATGTTGTCTGGCCCTACCGCCTTAGCCCTTCCCATTTTCTTCAGAGCTCTCGTAACTTCATCGACTATGATGCTTCTACAATAACATTTGTTTTGTTACGTTGTTTGAGTTGTTTTATCGATCTCAGTTTGTTGATTAGGGTTCCTTATGTTAAAAAGGTTATCGAAATAAGTTTTCCATCTCACCTTGATATCTTTCTTCTTCAGCAAGACCTTTCCATCCGCAGCCTTTATAAACTTCACCATTCTCAAGTCCTGTCTTTTACTTTCTCTTGCCTTGGCAATCTTAAACATGTCATGCTCTCCTTCTTTCGTCTCTAATCGCTTATACATCCTCTCATACGTTGTGTTCTTTGCCTCTGACATAGCCTTTTTTGCCTCTCATTTAGCTTCCTTGTATTTATCTTTTAGATGTGCTCGTTCTTCCTCATTGTTACAGCGTAAAAGCTCTCGCAAACTTTGTTGTTTAGTTCTTATCTTCTCCTGTACACATTCGTTCCACCACCAGGATTCCTTCTGACCGACTGTCCTATTTGTTGTAACTCCAAGAGTTTCTTTAGCTGCTGAATGACTCTAGTTGCCATATCCTCCAACTTTTGGTTTGCGTCTTCCTATGGCCCAATCTGGCTCCTTGGTATGACCTTATCTTTAAAGATGGTAATCTTTTCATCTTTGAGCTGACCCCATCTGATCGTAGGTCTAATTCTCTTAGTTGGTTGGACAATTGCTCTCTTCAAGCGTAGATCCGCCACTAACATATGATGTTGAGTCACTACTGTCTCACCCGGTATTGCCTTACAATCCTTCCACGGGCTACGGTCTTCTCCCCTCATCAGCAATAGTCTATCTGCGTGTGTCTCCCGCCGCTGCTAAACGTGATTAGATGCGAGTCTCTTTTCTTAAAAAAACGAATTTATGATCCTAGGTCATGTGCTAATTCAAAGTCAAGCAGCTCCTTACCGCCGTCATTTCTAAGACCATACCCAAATCCTCCATGCACCAACGGGAAGTGATCATTATCCTTACCGATATGCCCATTAAAATCTTCTCATATTCATATTTTTTCTTCTCTAGGTATGTCTCCCATAACGTGACCTAAACTCTCCCAGAACTTCTTTCTTTCCGTTTCCCTTAATCCAACTTATGGTGCATACGCACTAACTACTGTCACTATTGCATCCCCTATTACTATTCTTAACAGCATAAGTCTATCATCGTATCTTCTCACCTCCACTACATTATCTTGGAGTTCTTTAGCAACTAGAAAACCTACTTCATTTTTTGTTCTATCTGACCCTGAATACCATAATTTATAACCATTGCACTCTTTTGCTCTCCCACCCCGCCATCTAGTCTCCTGCAGACACACTATCTGGACCCTACGTCTCTTCAGCACATCTATTAGCTCTAATAACTTACTAGTTAGTGTTCCTACATTCCATGATGCCACTCGTAATATATAACCCTTTTTCCATTTAGATGCACCTTTCTTCACCGAACATGATCTCGGGGCAGCATAACGGCTCCTGCTATCTATTTTACCGCACTAACCCACCGTAACCAAAAAATACCAGACAAAGTCCATGAATACCGCCACTAGTCACGAAAAACACCTTAAAGTGGAAGTGCAGCACTAGTCATGCGTAATGAAATGTAGTCACTCACACGAGGTCAAGAATACACAGGCGATGCACAATCAAAACAAGAAGCAGAAATATATCAAGTGATGAAATACACACAAGAAATTAAAAGAGAATCACACAAGTGATGCACACAAAATAAGCAGAATCAACAGATCAATAGCATAGATATTTGAAAGAAAGAAGATGAAAAGATCTCACCAAAGGGGCGTCCAAGAAGGGGTTCCAATGACCCAGAATACAGGGTCTGTAACCTTCACTTAGGGTTATAGACACACTGAGAATATTTCTTCAAAGCAACCAGCAGCCTTTACTTGATTTTACCAAGATGGAGAAGCCTCTCGATTAGTAATCTGAGACTTCACGAGAATTAGGGTTTGTGAGCAACCTTATCCGTCAAATGGAGCCCGAACACACCAGCAATCGGAGGTAAGCAAAACTCCCAAGAAGATATACGCGAGACCAAATACAGATCTCGAAATGACGACCAGGGGTTTTCAACGGGCAAACCCGACAGACGGTTTATGCAGCGGAATAACCAGAATTGATGGATAATTAGAGCTCTTCGAGCTCTCAGCAAAACCCGATATGTTTGGAGATATATGTTTTTACAAACAGTATGGTTCGTCAGTTTCATGTTGGATGCAGTGAAGAAGATGATACACCAGCGAATAGAACTGCTATGATTCTCACCCACCAAATAGACTCAAGTTCATCCTCAATTTTTCAAATCCAATCCACCAAAACCAATAACACTTTAGCAATCAACAGAAAATCCCGATCTACAGTACCTCAAACAGTTTCCAACTCCTCACCATTAAAAATAAAAAAATCAATCACCAACAAACGCTCACAACACATAAGCAGATCACATTTAAGTTTAATCAAGCAGATCTACAGTAACTCAATCGCTCACAACACAGTCTTACAATCTGATGATGGTGGCTGACGGTGGTGATGACGACGGATGGCTAACGGTGGTGATGACTAGATGCTGACAGACGACCGACGAAAGAGAGAGAGCATCAATTAAAGCACGTACAAGAAGCCCTAATTTTGGTGTGAAAAAACGGCGAATAATAGCTGTTGTACGTATGGATCGAGTTCGCCGGAGGAAGCTTCTGCAGTGATCTTCCGGCGAGAAATTCCACCGGTGCCGATTACTGAAGAGATCGATCTTTGACTGCTGAACTTTGTTCTTCGATAATCGAGCTTCTGCGTTGCCGATTACTGAAGAGATCGATCTTTAATTCATATGTTGGAATTAAGAGAGATTTAAAATAAGATTGTAAATAAAATGACTAATCTTATAAGTGTTTTTTAAAATATAATTGTTTCACCACTTATTTTTATGGCTTGGTTATGGTTGTATGAGTATATATAACCCAAATTAATCGAAATTAACCGACAATAAAACTAGCATTTGTATTTTTCTATTTTTATTTTTATAAATAACATGTTTTATGTTAGAAAAGTTTTACTATAACTATTTATAGATATTAGTTATCATATTCTGTATAATAATTTTAAAGTATCAGTAACATTTTATTTAACCATATATAACTGGATTTATTAATTAACATAAGCTTAAATCCATCAATGTATAAAACTAGCGGTTGATCAATGGTTAACCGCATTAATCAAACCATTTATAAAATCTAAAAGCCAAAACTTCAATTATAAGTTTCACCCCAAACAATAATCATATCAAACTAAACCGCACTGACTCATCCAGATTTGGAAAAAAAACCGGAACCGGTTTCAAAGAAAACCTGTTTGGCCCAAACCGGTCCCAAACCGACCGAACCGCCTTTGTATGCCGGTTTGGTAACCCCACCCTCAAAACCAGTTTATAAACCGGTTTAAAAAGTTAAAAACCGGTTAAACCGGTCCTAAAACCGGTTTATATAAAAAACCGGTTTCAAACCAGTCCGAATCGGTTTGACAGGTTTGAGTTTTCGGTGATCCAAACCGGTTTGTAATCCGAACCGGTTTGAAGAAAACCCGATTTGACCCCACAACCCAGAAACCGGTTCGGTTTTGAGCCCGAATTTGGGCAAAAAATCGGTTTGTACACCACTAATCTCACCCTTAGCCTCTAGCTTTTTTTATAATGACGACTCACCCACCACTACTGCTCTTAAGATAGATCAACTTCTAATCTATCTCACAATAAGATTTAAACCCTAATTTTCTGTAAAAATATTTAACTCTTACTACTAATTCAAAACATATATGTATTGTGTAATGCACAATTTTACTACTTTTGCTATGTGTTGTTAAGAACACGAGGTGTGTAATTGCTATTACTTGATACCATCGGGATTCATCTTGCAATTCACACAAACAAAAAACGATCGATCAGAGAACCCACACCACCATCTTCACATATCTCACTCGATCAATTCTCTGTGTTTACACATCCACAACACACAGAAAACACACCAAAATCAACGGCAATGGAGTCCTCCGGAGAGATGGTGGCCTTCCCGTTGCTAATAACGCCGATCGAGAACAATTACAGAGCCTGCACCATCCCCTACAGGTTCCCCTCTGATAACCCCAAAAAACCCACTCCGATTGAGCTCTCGTGGATCAACCTATTCGGCAATTCAATTCCTTCGTTCAAGTGAGTCATCTTTAGGTTTTGAATTATTAGTTTTTCACGCTACCTTGAATCTGATTAGAATATTAGATTCTGTTTCTGCGACTGTTGGTTGATGATGATGATGATGAATGGTAGTTTGATTTGGTTGAATCGATAGAGTGTTTATTGTGTTTTGTTGTTGTCACAGGAAGAGGGCGGAAATCGATGATACAGTGGCTGATGCTCCTGCTAAAGCTGAAAAGTTTGCTCAGAGGTGTTAGTGTGTTACTTTTAGCGTCTGCATTGTGTGCTTGTTTCATGTATTTGAGTATCGTGACTTAATGTCTAACAATTTAGTTCAATTGCGTATACATGTTTAGTATGCATCATAAACCTAACTTAACTGATTGAAGATAAGTTCATATGGGATAACTACCGGAAGAATTCCTCTTTGGATAATAGGTACTTTAGCTGGTATTCTTGTGATCGGTTGGGTTTAGTCGGCATTTTCTTTTGTGGTTCATATTCCGGATTGGGTTCATCCCTGTAGTAATCGGATGAATTGTCATTGAAAGGTAGAAATTATGCAGATTAAGTTCTGTGATGATTAGTGATTATGCACCTTTGGAGTTCATTATCTGTTAATCGTATGCTTAGAATTGAGGAATGGAATTGTATTGAATTTTGCTACTTTGTATTTGGAAAGTCTTTCAACAATTAATGTTTGCCCTTATGCCAAAACTATACATAGATTAGCTTTTCTGATAATCTGGGTTGAATGGTGAAAGGTATGCTGAAATTCTGGAGGATTTCAAAAAGGACCCTGAAAGCCATGGTGGACCACCTGATTGTATAGTAAGCAATAAGTTTTTTTCTTCTATATATATTACATGATGGGACTATAATTATGTTAAGTACACTGGATGTTTCCTTGGTGTTTGTGATTATTGCAGCTTCTTTGTCGTATCCGTGAGCTTATCCTCAGAGAGGTTGGTTTCAGAGACATATTTAAGAAGGTCAAGGTGAGGATATACCATTCACCTTTCAAGTCATCAGTTGTCCAATGCATGCCAACACACACCTACTTGTACAACATTCATCCATCACTATTTTGTACTTTTATTATTGATGTCCACTTCTCCCAGTATGATTGTGAAATTTTTTTACCCTAAGTTGTTCAGTCCATGATATAATTGACATTACATCCTTGAGTAATTCCAATGTGAAAGAGTGTTTGTTTCTTGCTAAACATATGTAATTCAACTAACCTTAAACCTAGAAATGGTTTTAATTTTTTGGGTCGATGCACCAGGTCGAAGAAAATGCCAAAGCGATTTCCTTGTTTAAGGATGTTGTTAATTTGAATGATGCTATTGAGGAAGAACCAAAACGAGTGGAGAATTTGGTCAGAGGAATATTTGCAGGGAACATATTTGATCTGGGATCTGCAAAGGTATCCATATGCTCCTGCATTCATTCCAATTTTCTGTCAATTTACATGTACATAAAATTTGTCATATCTACTAAAACATTAGCTGAACTGTTAAACTGATTACATACAATACACGTCACTCTGCAATCTTGACACTCACGTTTTATCAATGCAATCTTTGTGAAATGAAGGTTTTTTTCTGAAGAAGGTTCACAAACCTCTTATTCAAACTTGAGAAATGTGATCTTATATATGTTGTACTGCAGCACTTTGTGGATAACTTATCTTCATATTAAGAATAACTGTGGTTATGTTATTATTTACAATGTAACATTTTCTTGATTCTTGAAGCTTGCAGAGTTATTCTCTAAAGATGGAATGTCATTTTTGGCTAGTTGTCAAAATATTGTTCCCCGACCCTGGGTTATTGATGATTTAGATACTTTCATTGCAAAATGGGGCAAGAAACCTTGGAAAAAGGCAAGTTCCACAAGTATTTGTCCCATAATCAAGTTGTTCCTTCCAATAGTTCTCTTTATGCATTTCAGTGTTGCTAACCTTCTTATGGATTTTTATCATGACAGGCTGTCATATTTGTGGATAACTCTGGTGCAGATATTATCTTGGGTATATTGCCCTTTGCTAGGGAATTGCTCCGTTGCGGGACAAAGGTGGGCTATCAAACTAAATTCTTTTTTGTTTATAACTCAGTTTGCTTCTGCATTATTGATTGCCTAGTATTTTCTTGTATAATTATGATTAAGAGACTCATCACCTCCTCCCCAACACTAGAAATTGTGCTTTCACGCTTCACTATGTGTGTTTATGTATGTACCCTCTAGTGCATTTCTTGTCATAGTTTTTGTTAGGGATCCGGGTGTAGTCAACACACAAACACAATCAAACTGCGAGAGAAAATAATAACAAAGATGAACACACGAGATTTAATGTGGTTCGGTCGATGTGACCTACGTTCACGGGCTGCAACCAGGATATTCTTTTATTGCTTTCTGCCTCACTCGTGAGGAATTACAAGTACAATACACAATATAAATAGGGAAAATTAGGTTTTACAACTTAATCCATAAGAAAACCTTAATGGAATACAATTAAATAAAAACGGGTCAGGTCTTTAAATTAATTAATCTGCCACTGAGTTGTCTTTTAACCCGAGCTCAAATCAAGATTCCACAAACCCAACAGTTTCTCTTCTTCGCTGTGGACCATAATCACTGAAAAAACAGCTTCTCCTATTTATCTTGTTAATTTCATTTTTTGGTAACATATATATGTTCTCTATCTGTTGACTATAAAGGCTTTAACTTTTTAATTTCATCTTAGGTTTCAGCCCTTTAAACTCTCTTAACATCCAATATCTTGTGGCTTGTTGATGTCTTTCTTTCTTTTTTCCCCCTTTAAACCAACTACAAAACCTAATTCCTTGAAAATGACTACCAAAAAATACACCTTTGAAGAAATTCACGACGACGTTGAGGCAAGAAAATTGATTTCATCCAGATGTGAGGCTAGGGCAGTTGATGAAGTGGGAGCAACGATAAGTAGAAGGAATGGTTCTTATGAACTAAAAAAATCAAAAGTCAAGTGAAGAATCTAATGACATGAACATGTCCTTAAGTAACTTTTGCTTGCCGATGATCCTTAGCCCAAGTGTTAAGGTGAGGCATCCAAGACTTCATTAAAATGGGGAAACCTTGGGTTCAAGGCTCGCATGTGACAAAAAGGGTTTCAGGTTGTGTCAGGGTTTTTTTTCCTCGCCTAAGGTCAGTTTCCTTCCGAGGGTGCCCTCAAATTTGGGATTGATGTACGAATTTACCTTCGGCAAGAAAAATCGATTTCATCCAGATGCGGGTGGCTAGGGAAGTTGACGAAGTAGGAGCAAGGATAAGTAGAAGGAATGGTTCTTATAAACTAAAAAAATCAAAAGTCAAGTGAAGAATCTGGTGACATGAACATGTCCTCTAGTAACTCTTGCTTGCCGATGATCCTTAGCCCAAGAGTTAAGGTGAGGCATCCAAGACTTCATTAAAATGGGGAAACCTTGGGTTCAAGGCTCACATGTGACAAAAAAGGGTTTCAGGTTGTGTCAGGGGGTTTTCTTACCTAAGGTGAGTTTCCTCCGAGGGTGGTCTCAATTTGGGACTTGTGTACGAATTTATCCTCGCGAAAGTGCCAACCTAGAGCCCTAAGATTCTGTACTCGAGTAATGGAGATGAGCAGTTGGGCTAGTGCCCTATCAGTGATCCAAATAACCGTTAAAAAAAGTAACTCTAGCTTCTCTATGACCAAGGACTAAAGGAGATGAATTAGGAGACCGACACATGATTCAAGAGATATTGAAGTTGGTCTCCTAGATTTTGAAGGTTCTTCAAACCGTGAGGCTATCTTGAGCGGGTTTAAATATTATGATGTCAAGAAAACAATCAAGGTATGCAATTAAGCTTAAGAAGTATGCTTCCTTGAGGTATGAGAATACCTATTTGAAGCTTAAAGAATGTACGAAAAGATTTGTTCATCATGCTTATAAACAAGATCTTTATATTCAAATGAGCAACTTAAAACATGGAATTGATCACATGGCATGTTCTTCATACAAGATGACCTATGGATGCTTCCTTAATGAAGCTAAAAAATTTAAGAACTACAAAAACAATCAATGGGATGATTGTCCAAGTCTATGTGAAGGACACAAGTCCTTGTTTTGTTCCGACTCTTTTGATGCCTACAAAGGATGGTACTAACTACGTATGTGTGTTGTTAGTAGAGCCAATAACATCACCACCACCAAATATAGGTACCACATTCCTAGACTAGATGATTGGATGAATTATAGAGTTCTTGTACGATTTCTATAGTTGATCTTAGCAATGGTTATCATGTTATTAGAATGAAGGACGGGGATAAGCGAAAAACAACCTTTAAAATCAATGGAGGTTTCTTTGAATGGTTTGTTATGGCATTTGGTTTTTCTAATAATCCAAACACAATCATAAGGTTAATGAATGTTGTTGTTTACTTTGATGCCATGGTTTTAAAAAATGTGTGAGGCGTACGCCTCGAGGCGAGGCGGTCAAAAACCGATTATGAGGCGGTGCCTTGTATGGTCCATCTGGTACGCACGCTTCTTAAGCTGAGGCGGACGGAAAATCGGTGAGGGGGTTCTTTTTGTTGAGGTGGTGGCTTTTGGGTGGGAAACCCTATCAGAGATGGTGCCATTTTATTAATTTTCCCCTTAATTAGAAAAAAAGGCGGCCCTCAGATAACATCTCGCAAACCCCAATTTCAATTCAAAGAAGGTGATTCAGAGCCGCAAACTCTCAAACCCTATTCATCACAGACCCGATTGACATCGCAGATTTCAAGTTTCAGACGCGATTGACATCGCAGACCCTATTACATCTGATTGCTATCATATTCTTTGATTCAGGCATGAAATCCTCTGATTTGTCTTCGTTTCATGTTTAATTAGACCACAAATTGATTTTGTGTTCGTGATTGATTAATTCGAACTGAAATACCCTTTGATTAATCACACTGATCCTGATTCTTTTTGTCTTCTTCTTTGTTTACTGTTGCGCGCTGGAATTATACTAGTTTGCTGCTGCTATTATGTTAATTGGTTCTAATTGATGTTGAGTTTGTAAATTGATGTTGAATTGATGCTGCAATTATGTAAATTGATGTTGAATTGATGTTGCAGTTATGTTAATTGATATTGAATCTAGAAATATTTTAATTATTATAAGATATATAATTTTTATATTATTTTTCATTTCCGCCTCGGGCTTACGCCTCGTTTCGCTTCTAGGCTTACGCCTCGTGAGACAAAAGGAAAACGCCTCGAGGCTCGATTCGGTTCATTTAAACCTTGTTGATGACATTTTTGTATACTCAAGATCCCAAGAAAAGCATTTAAATTATTTGAGAAGGGCCTTAAGCTTTTGGAGAAACATAAACATGATGTTAAACTAGAAAAATGTGATTTCATGGTTCCTATAATTATCTTTCTTAGTCACATGGTTTCTTAAGAAGGAATTTATTTGGATCTATGCTTCGTTGGACGATGGCATGCACTCACTCTATTCACCTCCCCAGGGTATAGAGAGCTGTTTTTTGTCTTTGGTTTTCTTTATACCCTGTGACAGGGAAACTAGCAGCAATAACAGGTGTAGCCGGGGAAGGCTTTGCTTCCTTGGCGGCTAGAGATGACTGCATTAAAAAACATCTCCTGGCGTTGTTGCCGGGAATTAAGATACGGGGTATCGTCTTTTCTAGCGGCTAATACTTTGCCATTAAAAGTCGGCTGAAACGTTAAATCATGACCTACTCTCTCTTCTGTAATAGAGGTAAGTAGTTTTCATGACTTTGGCTTTTTTTTTTTTTTTTTTTTTTTTGTTGAAGGTTAATCAAAACTTTCTCCACAGTTATCCTATAACGTAATGTCTTAAGAAAGGAACTTTTGATTGCCCTAAATCTACCCAAAAGGCTTTTGAAATCAAAAGAAAAACTTAGTTCAACACCTATCTTTGCTTTATTTTACTTTGACATGTTTTTTAAGCTTGAATGTGATATAAGCGGTGTTGGTATTCTGGGTGTCCTCGTTAAAAAACCAGCTGGCAACCTACTTTAGTGTGAAACTTAATGGATCCAAGCTTAAGTATAGCACGTATGACAAGGAGATCTATCATCTATGTCATTATTAGTGCTGCAGATCTTTGGTCTTATTACCTCAAGAGTCAAGACCAAACTATTTATTCTATTTTTTTTTGTTTTGAGGCTCTCAAGTACATTGATAGCGTCAAATGTTCTGCACTTTATGTTTAATAATTTGGAAGCTCAAGTCTTTGTGTTTTCATTGATCAAAGAATGAAAGGAGATCTAATTTTTGATCCTATTTTGGTTTTCTTCCAAATGCATTTAAAAGGCCCTATATTGTTCAAGACAATTTTCTCTAAAAAGATGGCAAGTTATGCATTTCCAAAGGCTCTATTCAAGACTTATTAGTTAGAGAAGCTCATGGTGGTGATTTAGCATATCACTTCGGCAATACTAAGACTTTGGATATTTTAAACAAGCATTTTTAATGGCCTTGCATGATAAAGGTGTTCAAGCTGTTATTACTCATTGTACATGCCACCAAGCTAAAGTCTACATTTCACTAAGCTTTATACACTCTTCCTACTCCAAATTAACCTTGGGAAAACTTGAGCATGAATTTCATTGTAGCATTACCAAAACTTGAAAAGGGAAAGATTCTGTCATGGTGGTTGTTGACTGCTTGCAAAAAAGGGCACATTGCTACCTTTATCATGACTAATGATGCATCTAATCATCTATAATAACAAGTATATTCATCAAGGAGATAATACGTCTTCATATGGTTCCTCAAAACAATCGTATTGTATTAAGACATAAAGTTCTTAAGTTACTTTTTGAAGACTTTGTGGAAGCTTGCATGCAGCTGACTTCTATTTAGCATTTCTCAAGTTCTCACCATCCCCAAGTGACATAGTAGGGCTATTTAAATGCTTCTAAGAATCTAGGTATAAAAGACCTAGATTGGCACCTGAAGTTTTTGCATAGGTTTGCATTCAATTAGGCTCCTGATTATGCAGTATGTTAGAGTCCCTTTGAAATATATTTGTGTTAACCCCTCTCATTCCCATTGATTTCATCCCTCGTTCAAATGAACCTAAAGCAAGCATTGAAGTTGAACTGAGGCAAGAGAGAGCTGGAAGTTGCTTGACAAGTCAAGGCGAGAATTGAGAAGACAAATGAGATGTACAAGGCCAAAAAGATAAGAATCACAAGTAACCCCTATTTGCACCAGGTCTATCCAAGTGAAGAAATATTTCCCTCCAAGAAAAAGAACAAAGTTGATGCCAAGAGTAAGAAGGTCCATTTAAGGTGTTGGAACATTTTGGTGATAGTGCTTGTTTCTAGCACTTTCAATGTTGTATATCTCACGCCATACTTGAAAGATGACTACCTGGAGGACTTTGGTCAAATCCAAATTTAGAGGGAGGGTGATACGGGTGTATCTAAAATCAGTAAGTCAACAATAACCAAGAACCTGAAAGATGCTAACCAAGAATGTTTTGATACAGACTACTTGAGGTCACGCCATACTTGAAGAATCCGTGTTCGTGGGTCCAACCCGATATGTACCCATAAATTTGACACAAACCTAAAAATCATGTGAGACACATGAACCCCAATGTGACATGACTATTTGTGGGTTGACATAAACATGACCTGGTAACATTTTTTTTATTATTTATTGTTATTTATTTTACATTTTCCTTTATAAAATGTAAATTTATAACTAAAAAGCAAAGTTGTAAAAATACTTAGTTTTCAAGTATAAAACTATGATGTCAATTTCTCCTCTAACTTTTAAATTTTGGCATAAAATACCTAACTATATAAAACATAATGCACAAATGGTGTTATACTGCATCATGGTATCATATGGGTTTTCGTGATACAGGTTGTGTTGGCTGCTAATGACCTACCGTCGATCAATGATGTAACTTATCATGAGCTACTGGAGATCATATCAAAGGTACTAAAGCTGTAATTCTATTGGCATTGCATTTGGTTTCAAATAAAGAGGGTACTGTTGTTGCATGGTTTATATTGATGTTGATGAAATCTACCAGTTGAAGGATGAAAATGGACAGCTCATGGGTGTTGATACTCAGAATCTTTTGATTGCAAATTCTGGTAACGATTTGCCGGTAAGACATGATCATGTGTCTTTGAATTTGTTGAGTGTCGGCATTGCGGAGTATAATTAGTTTAAATGTTTTGACAGGTTATTGATCTCTCGAGTGTGTCCCAAGAGCTTGCCTATCTTGCAAGTGATGCTGACCTGGTCGTTCTGGAAGGAATGGTGAGTATCAACCAACCATATACAAATGCCCATAAATGTTACTAGTGCACATAAGCACTTGCCACATATTATAGAAAGCTTGTGACTCTCAAGTAGTCAACTTTGTGACTAGTATATGCTGAACCGCTGACTATGGTTTTCGAGAACAGCAAACCAAAACCAACAGGTTGGCTGCATAGGCCGGGCCAGCCAAATTGTCCAAAAATGCTTGCCAAAACAGTTTTTTCTTTATATTTAAATTCAAAATTGTTAGTTTACACTAAATTGTTTGATATGATAGGATGCTTTAAATAGTATACATATACATAACCGCATATTCTGAAAATGAAAAAAGAATTTTTTAAGGAAAGTTAAACTTGGCTGGTTCCAAGACATAAAATAAACCGTCAGCTGGACCTAAACCCAATTTTTCAAACCATAAACAGTGGACTGGACTGTATGAATTCCAAACCAGATGAATCTGACGATTTATTATTACTTGGTGTTTGTTGGATAATTCCGGATTCTTTTTCTGTGGCAGCTAGCTACAGCTGTATTTTGACAGCAAGTTATAGCTGCTGATTTGGGTTTATTTTGATTGATTTGAGCCTTTATTACCTTCCATAAGATAGGAGTTTTATTTTGGTCTGTAGTTTATTTCCATGTCCTGTTTCTATTATAAATAGAGATAGGTGCTTTGAAGTTTTTGTATCATTTTTCCTTCCTGTTTTCTTAATAAAGATTAATCTGTGCTGACTACTTCAGCACTTTTTCTAGCTGTTTTCTGCTCAATTCTTGTGCCAATTGTGTCTAACAATTGGTATCAGAGCCTTCATCAGTCCTAGGGAACCTGTTTCTGCCATCGAAGAGGAAGTACTGCTCAAATGGCTGATATTCCACAGAACAATCAGCTTGTTCAGGTCAGGGAAGGAGGAGGTTCAACCTCCTATCAGTGCCCAATGTTAAGCGCAACAAATTACACTTCGTGGGCAATTAAAATGGAGTCGTTTATGGATGCCCAAGGTCTTTGGGATGCCATAGAACCTCCGGCGGGTGTTGATATCGATGTCAAACTCGGGAAGAAGGCGAGGGCCTTCATATTCCAAGCATTGCCCGAAGAAACTCTGTTGCAGGTTGCTGGTCATACTGGAGCAAAAGACGTTTGGGAAGCCCTCAAAACTCGGTACCTCGGAGCAGATAGGGTACAACAGGCACATATTCAAAACTTGAACCGCGAGTTCGAGTTACTAAACATGAAGGAAGCAGACAGCATTGATGATTTCGCAAGCAAGATTGGTGAAACGGTATCTAAGTTTCGGACACTTGGAACCACGATGGATGAGAAGACCAAAGTCAAGAAACTCCTAACTGCTGCGCCAACCAGATTTATCCCGGTTGTTGCAGCAATAGAACAGTTTTCTGACTTGGAAACGATGGTATTTGAGGACCTTGTTGGGCGCCTCAAAGCCTATGAAGAAAGGATTAAACCTACCAAACTTGACTCATCAGGTAAACTGCTGCTGACCAAGGATGAATGGCAGCGAACAGAAGGCAAAACCATCAGCAGGGGGCGAGGTTCCAGTTCATTCGACCATCGCGGCCGTGGCCGTGGCCGAGGAAGGTACAACAGCCGAGGAAGGGGTGGGAGGCACCCTTCAAACAGCCGTGAATCTGAGCAACAGGCCAACAACAAACGAGATGGAAGAAATTCACGGTGTTATAATTGTGACAAAGTGGGTCTTTTTTCAGCAGAATGTCGTGCACCCAAAAGAGCTGATGGAGAAGCAAATCTGACTCAGGAAGACGAACCAGCCTTACTTATGGCCTCATGTCCACAGGAGGTTGTAATGCTAAATGAAGAAAAAGTTTTCCCAAGCCTTTATGCCAAAGATAGTTTCGATAGTGGCACTTGGTACTTGGATAACGGGGCCTCAAATCATATGACCGGGCAGAAAGAGTTTTTAGTGAACTAGACGAGAGACTAGCGGTCATGTTCGATTTGGAGATGGGTCCGGGGTCGAGATCAAAGGTAAAGGCTCAATCTTGTTGCAATGCAAAACACGAGATCAAAGGTTAGTGAGTACTGTTTATTATATTCCTAATCTTTGTAATAACATCTTGAGTCTTGGACAATTCACTGAAGTGGGCTGTAAAATGGTTATGGAAGATGGCAGTTTGTGGTTATATGAGAAGAATCGAACCTTGCTAATGAAGGTTCGAAGATCCCCAAACAGGTTGTATAAAATTCAATTAAACATTGTTCCTCCTATATGTTTACATGCTAAGATTGACGAGACTGCATGGTTATGGCATGCACGTCTCGGACATCTTAACTTTGGGGCATTAAAAAGATTGGCAGGTGATAATATGGTGCGGGGAGTACCCATGATCTGCCACAATTCACAAATTTGTCAAGCCTGTTTGGCAGGAAAGCAGCATCGGCTGCCTTTTCAAAATAATTCATCATTTCGGGCCACTTCTCCACTTCAACTTATCCATGCTGATTTATGTGGCCCCATTACACCATGTACACCTTCCGGGAATAGGTATTTCCTATTACTCGTTGATGACTACAGTCGTTATATGTGGGTGTATATGCTTAAGGCCAAAAATCAAGCATGTGATGCATTTGTTACTTTCAAGACATTGGTGGAGAAACAATGTGGTCACAAAATCATGGCCTTGAGAACGGACAGGGGTGGGGAATTTGTCTCCACAAGTTTTAATCAACTTTGCAACGAAGAAGGAATTGAAAGGTACTTGACGGCCCCATACACCCCTCAACAAAACGGGGTAGTGGAAAGAAGAAACCAGTCCATTCTTGGGACTACTAGGTCTATGCTAAAGGCCATGAACCTACCTCAAATCATGTGGGCAGAAGTTGTCCGCCATGTAGTGTACCTCCTAAATCGTTCTCCGACAAAAGCTTTGAAGGATATAACTCCTTATGAAGCCCTGAAGAACCGAAAGCCAAATCTGGATCATTTGAAAGTATTTGGTTGTACGGCTCATGTGAAGGTACCATCGACAAAGCTTAGAAAGCTTGATGATAGGAGTGAGCAAATGGTGCATCTTGGAAGTGAACCGGGAAGTAAAGCCTATCGGCTTTACAACCCAAGAAGTGGAAGAATATGTGTTAGCCGGGATGTTCGTTTTGAAGAAGGAAGGCCATGGGATTGGTCAACAGAAACAAACAAAGAAAAAGCTGTGAATAACTTTGAGTTCACAATACATGGCCATGGTGCATCACAAGGAAGCGGGAATTCCCTTCGTGTTGAACCAGTTGGCACCTCGCCCAATCAAAGCGAGGACCAACAAGGTTCGTTCGGTTCAGCACAAAGTGGACCCGATTTCTCAGCAAATGTTCTAGGCAGCCCAGTTGCTCCAGCTGCTGATCAACTCGTAGATACCAGCAGTCATCAAAATACATCTGGGCAGAATCTTAACAGCCTAGAAAACTCTTATCATAGTCCAGAACAGTCCACTTCTTCAGGCTCTACCTTAGCAACCGAACCTGTCCAGAGAACTACCTATGATGACACGCCAGTCCGAGGTTTTCATCCTGTTAATGATGTGTATGGCAGAACTGAATCAATTCAACATGTAGAATTCGAACGTTTATTGCTATGAAAAGATGAAGAGCCGTCTGATTACAAAGGCGCAAAAGGTAATAAAGATTGGGAAAAAGCAATGGCGGATGAGCTCGAATCTATTGAACGAAACAACACTTGGAAGCTCGTGGAACTTCCTAAAGGTGTCAAACCAATCGGGTTGAAGTGGTTGTTCAAGACAAAGAAAGATGCTAAAGGTGATGTAGTCCGTTACAAGGCAAGATTGGTGGCAAAGGGGTACGTCCAAAAACACGGCATCGACTATGATGAAGTGTTTGCCCCTGTCGCACGATTAGAAACAGTTCGCTTGATTCTTGCCTTAGCTGCTCAAAACAATTGGGAGGTGCACCACCTAGATGTCAAGACAACATTTTTATATGGAGACCTAAAAGAAGGTGTGTTTGTGTCTCAACCCGAGGCTTTGAGACGCCAGGGAAAGAACATATGGTCTACAAGCTGAAAAAGGCCTTGTACGGCTTAAACAGGCACCTAGGTGCTGGAATGCAAAGCTTGATGCTACATTACAGCAGCTAGGTTTTATAAAATGTCCACGAGAGCATGCTGTGTACAAAAGAGAGGGCAAGAAAGGCACATTGATCATTGGTGTCTATGTAGATGATTTAATCATCACCGGTTCTTGTACGAAGACATAGCAGCCTTTAAAATACAAATGAAGGGAAACTTTGAGATGAGCGACTTGGGGATGTTGAAGTATTACTTGGGCATTGAAGTTGAGCAAAGAAAGGATGGTATATCCTTGAAGCAATCTGGTTATGCAACAAAAATTTTGAAGCAGGCAAACATGTGGGAATGTAACCCAACAAGTTTCCTATGGACCCGGGGTTACGATTGACGAAGGAAGATGATGGTGAGTCGGTGATGCTACCACGTATCGAAGAATGATTGGTGTCTTCGATACTTAACACACACAAGACCAGATATTTGCTACGCGTTGGAGTAGCCAGCCGGTTTATGGAATCACCAAAAGCTACACACATGCTAGCAATTAAGCAGGTGTTGAGATATGTGAAAGGTACGGTAAACTATGGCATATACTACCGTCATACTGGAAATGCAGAGCTGATTGGTTACAGTGACAGCTCACACTCAACTGATTTGGTCGACGGAAGAAGCACAACAGGTATGGTGTTTTATTATGGGGGTGGACCAATAACGTGGTGCAGCCAGAAGCAAAATACTGTTGCTTTGTCCTCATAAAAAAAGGGCGTACCCGGTGCATGAAGCTCCCGCTTTGCGCAGGGTCCGGGAGGGGCCGGATCGCGAAGCGATCTGATGTACACAACCTTTCCTTGCATAATTTTGTGCAAGAGGCTGTTTCCACGGCTAGAACCCATGACCTCAAGGTCACAAAGCAGCAACCTTACCAGTTGCTCCAAGGTCCGCCCTCTGCTTTGTCCTCATGTGAGGCTGAATTATGGCTGCAACTGCTACAGCCTGTCAAGCAGTCTGGCTAAGGGTTTACTTGAAGAAATAACCTGAAAAATGTGGAGGCCATAAAGCTATGTGGATAACCAGTCTGCTATCTTACTGATTAAAAACCCTGTTTTCATGGGCGTAGCAAACATATCAATACACGCTATCACTTTATTCGTGAGTGTGTTGAAAACGGCTTGGTGACTATCGAGTATATAGCCGGGACAGAGCAGAAAGCTGATATTTTGACCAAGGCTTTGCCCAGAGTCAAATTTGTTGACATGAGAGAAGTGTTAGGAGTTGAAGACCTGTCGGAAGTAAAGATCGCAATTAAGGGGTGAATGTTGGATAATTCCGGATTCTTTTTCTGTGGCAGCTAGCTACAGCTGTATTTTGACAGCAAGTTATAGCTGCTGATTTGGGTTTATTTTGATTGATTTGAGCCTTTATTACCTTCCATAAGATGGGAGTTTTATTTGGTCTGTAGTTTATTTCCATGTCCTGTTTCTATTATAAATAGAGATAGGTGCTTTGAAGTTTTTGTATCAGTTTCCCTTCCTGTTTTCTTAATAAAGATTAATCTGTGCTGACTACTTCAGCACTTTTTCTAGCTGTTTTCTGCTCAATTCTTGTGCCAATTGTGTCTAACAGTGTTTCCGTCCGTTTAAACGATCTATGATCTCCTGTATTAATCTCACTATTATCTGACATCAAATTTATTGGCAGGGCCGTGGAATCGAGACAAACCTGTATGCGCAATTTAAATGTGATTCCCTCAAGATTGGAATGGTTAGCAACTGTTTATTTTCAAATACTTGTTTTCCAGTCTCTTATGCTTACAGTAGCAGTTTTAACCAACTATTGGTTGCATGCAATTAGGTCAAGCATCCAGAAGTTGCCCAGTTCCTGGGTGGGAGACTCTATGATTGTGTATTCAAGTTCAATGAATTTCAAGTGGTTGAAAAATAGATTAGACTATTTGCAAGAGGCTGGATGAGTACATCTATTTTTTCTGGTCACTTTTAACCACCTAGCTAATACATATGATGACACTTTTGAAAATGCTTGTTTTAATAAATTTGGCATGCCACTTGTTCTTTACAGAGATATACAAATGCAAATAGGTCATTGTTGTGGTTATACTTAATAAGGGTGCAGAGTTTTCAAGATGATAACCACAGGCGTATGACATGAAATTCACATGTTTGGGTTCACTGAACAAGCTCTGGTTAGTTGTAGTCGAATCTACGATTACGTTTAACTTAACATGCCAGCCTCAGGTCAACGTCATGAGTTTTCTGGGCTGATTCGTTTATTATTAGTATTATCTTTATCTTAGAGGGCATCTTATGTTTAATTTTAAATGGTCTATTTTATATAAAAAATAAGAAATCAATAGAGCAGTTGTTTTATATAAACTAGTAAATTATAGGTTTCTCTAATTTTGTTTTCTCCATGTAATTTCGTATGTATGATTCTTTATTATAAACTAGTGAAGCCAACATCAACAACATTTTCGTTTCAATCTCCATCATCTTTCCCTGTGTAGCCAACGATGAAACCGCTATTCTTGCCTAACCTATAAAGCTGTAAGACCGTCAGAGTGCCTGGACTTATTGTATGCTTTTAGTTTAACGAGTATCACTCTTTAATTTCTCAAACCATTGCATGAACCGAATACATTTGTAATGAGTTTTATTTTAAACGAACTTTAGCGCTTGCTTATTACTCACATACTATCTGCATTTGTTCTTGAGTTCATGAATTGTTTTTAAACAGGTCTAAAGTTAATCAGATAATGGGTTAAGTGATAGTTTAGTGGTAATATGTGAGCAAAGTGTCACAAATATTTAATCGCTGGTTAGAAAACACAATCGATCAAACAAACCTTCAACATTCAGTACTAAAAAATGATAAAAAGAAGAAAATGGAAAATAATAATAGAATGAACAGCAGAACTTGTCATCGGTGTCAATTTGGTGTTTTTTAAAAGTGTCAAATTGAAAATGCCAAAATGGTGTCAATCATGAGGTCTATCAACCGTTTTCGACACCCCATATTATAATCGACACCCTTCTATACACATACTTATGGAATCATACGTGGCGTATAGGATCGAAAACAACTGAAAACGAGAAATTTTAGGGGTTGTCAGAGAGCTATACGCCTCACATAGCCCTATATGATCTCCTATACGACACATATAGGGCTATATGACGTATAGCAAACTTCGCACTGAATACGAGGAAAATTCAGGGGGTTGTCAGAGGGGTTATACGCCCCATAAGGCTATAGGACGCTATGAGGCTATACGACCCGTATAGAAATTGAGGTGTTGATTTATAATTTAGGGTGTTCCAATATCCGCACCCTTTAAAAATTAGATTGGACATCAGGTAAACATAGTGCGTGTGTCTTGTACATTGAGTTAACTTAATACCACAAAGGAAGTACGAATTATATAATATGAATTTAGCAAGTGATGAACAGTGAGTGTGATGAACAGTATTTCTGATGAACATGAGAGTGATGAATAGTGACTCCTTCATCTCCTCCACATATAAACTCACCCATACATCATCCGTCATTAACGCCACCACCACACACACCAACACCACACAACACCACCACCACCACCACCACCACCACCACCACCACCACCACCACCATCACCAACATGGATCCGCAGCTGCTGCTACCATCTCCGGCAACCGACGTCCCCCTACACCACCATCGCAATGGCTGCAGCCCCTTCTGTCCTTATCCTCCACCCCCGCCTCACCCTCTTCGCCCCATGGAAGCCGATCACACCCCCCAAAATCCACCGACCCCCCACCACACCACCACGACCCCGCGCCGCCGCCTCCTCCGCCGCCTCCTCTCACCACCCTCCTCCTCCCTCTCCTCCCACGACATCCACACCCAAATCCCCCTGTCCAATTCCAAACCCTAACCCCCAATTCACCCGATTGTTCCATCTGCTTGCCGCACGGTCAACGGTTTGGTCTTTCGAACGATGAGTAGGATCTGAGCTTTGACATTGACGGATTGTAGTTGCCTTCTTGGGAGTTGTCAGCGACGGTGGCTTGCGGTGGTTGCTCGTCGGAGGTATCGTCTTCTTTGTGTAATCGGATGGTTATTGTTTTGGGTTTGATTTACAGGTGTTGTGCTTTACACTCACTGACTCTCCGATCATTGTTACGGCTTTCAGGTTCATGTTTTCTCTCCCGTTTTTCGTTTCATCCTCTTCTTTATGTATCGGATTGTGATTTTTTAGGGTTGCATGTTGGTGTTCTCTCTGAATTTTACTCCTTGCGGGCTAATTTTATGCGTCTTATGTTTTGGCGATCAAATGTTTTCCTGATGTGTTGTTGATGTTTATTGTTTTAGGGTTTTATTGGAATGTTGTGTTTTTTTGTAGATGTTGTTGTTGATTGGTTTTTTTGGCATTGTGGGTTGCATGTTGGTGTTCTCTCTGAATTTTACTCCTTGCGGGCTAATTTTATGCATCTTATGTTTTGGCGATCAAATGTTTTCCTGATATGTTGTTGATGCTTATTGTTTTAGGGTTTTATTGGAATGTTTGTTTTTTGTAGATTGTTGTTGTTGATTGGGCTTTTTTGGCATTGTTCTGTGTTTTGTTTGTAGTGGCATAGTTAGCCGGATTGCTTTTGTACATCTTCATTGGTGTTTGTGGTTGTTAGAGGTGCTAATTGCTGTTGTTGGTTTGGTTCTCTATTTCTCTATTATATATTGTGTGTGCGTGCTTTTATTTTATTTGAGTGCTATGTTTTTTGAACTTGCTGCTGTTGATTGGGATTTTTTGGCTGTTCTGTATGTATGTGTGTGTTAAGTTCCTTTGTCATGTGATTGCTAATTGTAGTTGTGAGTTTGAGCTGTGTGTTTTTTTTCTCTGTTATTTTGTTTACAGTAATACATATTGTTAGGTCATGTCTTTTGGTCGATTGTCCTTTATCTTTTAGTATGTGAACAATTGTATAGATCTAATTTGGTTGATTAGATATTAGGTTATTGTTTGATATGTGCCTACTGCTATTGATTTGGCTTCCTTTCTATTTTTATGGGTCTATATTTGTTGATGATACTTTGGGTGATCGTTTGGTAGGTATATCGACAGGTGACTGTTACTTGCACTGATTTATATGATAATGCTATTCATGTGTTGAATGTTATGTTAGTTTATTTTTATACAAGTTGCTGTTGCTGTGGTGGCATAAAATGTTTTGTGGTGTGGGTATATGGAGTTACTTTTTGGCCTGTCGTTATTGTTAAAGTTAAGGTTGAATGTGGGTGTTGCGTTGGAGGATTACATACATTTTTTTCCTCATCACAAGGTTGATTTATGTGGCAGTGACTATTGGTGTCAAACTAATATTTGTATGATTTTGACTTTGTTTGTCAGATCTTGGGATTGTGTTTTGATACGTACTTCGTTAGCTAGTGGCTTGTAGAGGCGACTTTGTATTATTATGTATTATGAATTTATTATTGGTAATTATTAGTGTATGTCTTTATATGATAGTGCTATACATGAGTTGAATGTTATGGTTTTTTTTAACAAGTGGTTTCATATATCTAAGTTGGTAGTTATGGTTGCGATCATCAGGTCATTAAGGAAGTAAGCAGAAGGTTGTGTTATCGATCCGTCTGGCCAAAAGCCGTGGTATTTGGGTAAATCAGGGAAAATTGGCAAGGGTCAGATGGCTAAACCTAGGTTCTTGCAATCTCCAGTGAGTTCTTCTCTTCATCTCTCTGTTTGCATTTGTTAACTAATGTTTTTATCTCTGAATCACGGGTAGTTGATTGTTAACAATCTGTTTGGGGCGAATTAGTGTGTATGATTTCATTGGTGATTTACTTGATCAGTTGATTTTGCTGCTACGTGATGTACTTTATGCTTTTGATTTGGTTAACTTTAGAATTAGTAGAATTTTAAAGCTCTGTTGATGGTGGCTGTTGAGTAATTCAGTGGTGACACTTAGGTCATCTGATTCTTAGATTTTTGGATGTGGTTAATCTGGTAATATAAGGAAAGGAATTCAAGAAGATACATGGTGGAGATTATGATAAGCACAAGCTCAAATTAATGGTGATATCAGATGAAGACGTGGTAAAATCAGCCAGGGAGAGTTTCTTTTTCATTCCAAAATAGGGAAGATGATTCATTACATGACAGTTTCTATTGTAAATTTTCTTTCACTTATATGGTTGTACACCTTTGTTGACCCTTTGCTGCATATCGGGTAAATTTGGAGACGTTTGGCCTATATGATTTTACACCAAATTTATGGCTTCTATGACCAATGTTTGGGATTCTCTCGGACTGCTTATTTGCTTCAATCATGCTTTCGATTTCTACTACTATGTTCATTAGAGTTTTTTTAGTCGAATCCAGTAGAACTACAATAGGTTTTCCTAATCTTTTTTTTTGTTTTAGTTCAAGGTTGAACTATATGAATGAAAGGGTAATGCAAGGAAGGATGAATCGCCACCCTTGGTCAAGTAACTACAACAATGACTATGTTTTTACCGCATTTTATGGAAAGAGTAAGTTTTTCTGCTCTATAATATACACATAGTTCTTTTATTTTGCTTTAGTTATTATCATATTAGATTTAGATATTAATCCAAGTTGTTGTAGAATTTAGGGGCCTTTCCCTCCGGCCATGATGGACTCATTTCATCTTGCTGTCTTAGATAGTTGATAAAGTATCGATTTACGGCGTTTCCAAGACGCGCAACGCGCGTCTGGATATTAAAACTAGTTTAAATGAAACCAATTTTTAATACATGGTGTCTATGACTATGACAAAGTTAGAACCTTACGTCAAGCTTCGGTGATAACTGATAATTGATGTGATGTAAAATAGCAAAGTCAACAAACCTATATTTCTCTATACAAAAAAAGAAAAGAAATAGTTTTATATTAAAATTGGGTAATTCCTCGACGCGGTGCGACAGAAATTCTATATATACACAAAACAGTTAAAGCCTCTTCATCGTATCTAAACAAACGGATGAACATGTGTTTTTGGTGAAAGATGTTTTCGAGGTATGTGTTGAATATGTATTACATACTATGAAAAAAGCAACTGCCATAAGCAGATGCTTTTGTGCTTCTCTGAGATTTGCCACACAACTTTTTAGAATTTCCATTTTAACCCCTCAACACCACACCTTTCATCTTCATGTCGTCGTTTACGCCGGGTGCATGTCGGGATCCTATCTTTCTTCGACATTGGACTGATCTCAGATCCAACTTTTTTTGATGGTGGTGATGGTGGTGTTTCTGTTGTCGTGCGCCTCCCCTTAGGGATGCTTCGTGGTAGCCACGGTACCTTGAAATGAAAAGACGGGTTTTCTCACCTGCAGGTGACTCGAAGGTATGTGTGGAAGTAAACCACCGGTGGTGCCGGTGAGTTCATCAAACCGCTCCTCGAATCCCACTTTCATCTGCTCTAAACGACTCTGATTCTCGGAGTCGTACTTTGCACCACTAGAGACCCAAACTACAGCACTACACCATCTTCTCCACTCTTTATAACCAGTAACAACATTCAAAATGGGGTTAAAAGAATTTTGGAATGGGGTTGAGAGAAATTTCAGTGATCTTCTCCGGCGAGTAAGGCTGAGCATTTTGGCTTAATCGAACAGAGTCCAGTAATATCCCATCTAGACCAAACCCGTGAACAATAAAATATCATAATCGAATATCATCGCTTGAGATTGATTCCAGTTTTA